>VWZY01000971.1:53381-64531 GCA_013399075.1 Chloroceryle aenea | reverse complement strand
CGGCCTGGCGTGTGCTGTGCCAGCCCAGCAATTCTTAAAACTGTCCACAAGAGTCACTGTTGCTTTATTTAAGGAGCCTCTGTCCCTTCTGCCTGCAAACTGCCTGATGCCTTCACCCGGTGGAGGCTTCGTGGTTCAGGTCTCCCCACCCCTTCACTCTTTCCTTGTGCCCCAGCAGCCCACGGGCAGGGAGCTGTGAGGAGGATGNGGTTGTTTTTAATCCTTTCACACTCTGATTACTTCAGCCTTGGTGGTGGTAAACAAGATGCTGGCTTTCAAGGCATCCCTGATTTTTGCAGCTGCAGGGCCATTAAGTCTTTGCCTGTATTAGCACTTTCAAGGTCAGCCATGATGTAAAACTCAAGGCAACCCATCAGCTGCGTAAGAGCTGCTAATTTTCTTCATTTACTCTCCTGATAATTTGTGCAGCAGATCCAGCCACATTGTGACAGAGTCCCACGTTGCTCCTGGATGTCACCCAGGGGAGGGTGGGGGTTGACTGAGCTGTGCTGGTCCCCAAGGACAATGACCTTGGAGGTGGTGGAAGACCCCACACCTAAGGAATTGCTGGGTCCCTGTATTGCAGTGGTGTCCCCAGGCCCCACTCCAGGTCCCCATGTTCCTTCTGGGATGTTCTTCATCCCCAAATTAAGCCAGTTCTGCCCCAAATCTTCCCTCTAAGTGAGCTGGATCCTCTGCCCCTTCCCAAACAGTGTCTTTTGCTGATGATTATTTTAGGGACTTATAGGGGGAGGAGGGTGGGTTTTTCCCTCCCCACTACCCAGGGAACCAGGCAGGGAGGGGGATGAGGAAGCAGTGATGGTGTCTAAATCCCACAGAACATGCCTACATGAGGCTGTTAAGCTCCTGATCAGTAATTACAGACTGTAGCTCTGCCTTTAATCGGGATAAAAGACTTAAGGAAACTCCTTTGCCCCTGGTCTCTACCTTTTACCTGGAGGTTTCATTGCTGTGAATATTGGTGATGGGAACAACAGTGGGAGCTCAGCTCTCGGGTCCAGGTGGACTTGGGGAGCTCACGCAGCCTTTTCAGCTCCTTTGGTGCTGCTTCTCTTTCAGGGATTATTTCATGCTGTCTTTAGAAAGTAGAAAGAAGAAAGCAGGGGCCTGTGAGGGCAGGTGCCGGGTCAGTTGTGGTTGCAGTGGCCAGTTTCTCTCTTGAGGTCTCAATTCTGCAAGTGGCTAAACTTTCCTGGCTGCTTTGTCTGCAGCTTTGTTAGGCACAGCTCCAAAAAAGTGAGAGGTTAGGAGATCTGTGCTGCAAGCCCTGCCACAGTCCTGCCTCCTCATCAGCACCTCGGAGCCCTGGGGTGAATAACCCCTTGGGAGTGCGTGTGTGTGCACGCTGGCAGCTCTCCTGCTGCTGGCCCTGCTCAGGGTGGCCTCTGCTCAGGGTGCTTGACCTGAGCCCTGCATCTCTCTCGGGTTTTCCCAGCTCAGAATGTAGAAATAATGCAGACGCAGCCTGACCCGCCGGCAGATGCCGAGCTCAACGTCCGCCCGCGTTCGGTGCTGAGCGCGCCGTAAAGCTTTGCAGAACTGGGAGTTAATTCATAAACTTATCAACCTGAGCCCTGGTTTTCCCACCAGCCGTGGATGAAGCTCCTTGTGGCAGAGGGTTTGTGGGTCTTTCTCAAAGCTGGTGTGAGGTCCCCACACGAGCATGCCTGCTGCTTTGACGTTCACTCAATTCTGAGTTAAGGTGGAAACTGCACCGCGACCTCCTGTGGGAGTGGGGAGAGCCAGGCTTTGGATTTTAACCACCCCGTTAATCTAATCTCATCTTCTTATTCCTTTCCAGAAACCAGGCAATGCGGAAAAAGTTGATTTTGTACTTTAAGAGGAGAAATCATGCTCGCAAGCAGTGGGTGAGTCCCTCATACATTATTTTATACGTCTAAAGCAATGCGATTTATTATGTGAGAAAGAGCGGACGTTTTCCAGCAGAGAGGTGCTGGTGCTCTGTACTTTGCTTTTTGTATTGCTGTTGCATCTTTTATGCTTAAAATAACTCGGATGTAAGGAAGAGGTCCCTGATGGTGCTGCTGGCAGCACCTCCCTCCACAAGTACCCCCTGCAGAGCAAACACAGGAGGTTGGCTTAATCACAACTGAGCCCTGCATTGATCTCAGAGAGCCTGTTCACAGCATAAATGTCTATTCTGTGAGTAATTGAACCCTCAGAGAGGTGTGAAGGAAGCTGACTCTGCTTCTGATAAAGGGTCTGAAGACTCATCCTCTCTTTCCAGCTGACCACAGAGCGATGTTCTAGGAATTTGTGGTTTAAAACAAAAATCCAGCCCTGCGCCAGTTCATCCCTAGGCAGTGCTGTCTGGGAGGTAACTCCAGTCTCTTTGAAGGAGGTGGTTCTTGATTAGGTAGGGAGGAAAATGGGTTTATTAGGACACTTCAGAGGCGTTTGTTGCAACTCCCTGGTAAATAGAAGAGAAAGTTAAAGTGGAATTTACAGAATAGATACATTTTCAGCACCTGCAGTAGTTGCCTCTGGGAGCTGAGAGGTGAAACCAGCACAGAAGGGGAAATGCCAGAAGCAGCCAACAGCCCCCACCAGAAGGTGGACTTTGAGGCATCTTTCCATGAAGGATGATTCAGTTCATGACACAGGGCTTTGCATTTTACATGGAAGATGGAAATCCCAGTTCCCGACTCGGAGTCTGTGCTGTGGGGCGGGCTCAGGTAGCACCTTCAGTTGCACACAGTGCAGATTTTCTGCGCGCCTTTGGTGCTGGTTTTGGACAGAAGTGCTCTGGCTTGGAGGAATTGTTGGAAACTTTCAAAATGATCAACCATGGGAAGTCATTTGTGAGCTCTGCCTTTAAGAGTAGCTTTCAATACAGACATTTCTGAGCCAGCGATCAAATTATTTTCTTATTTCCAGTGAAGGAAGGCACGCTCCTTTTCTTTTTCCATGCCTTATTTTTCTTCCAAAAAGCAAATCTTCCAAAATCTTGCATTCCAGAGGGATGTTTTTGTCTCCCATCTGCATCCAAATATGTGTTTGTTTAGTCTTCTCCATGATAAAACCTCTTCTAGGTTTCTAGTGAGGGACTCCGGGGCCGATGCTCCGGAGCACAGTGTGGCAGCCGGTGCTGCTTGGGGCACCTCGCCGGCCATAGCCGAGGACTCCTGCAGTCCTAGGGAGCAAATCAACGTTCCCTTCCTCCAAACAGGGATTGCAAAGCTTCGTGTGGTTTTATTGGAGCCAGAAGGGAACTTCCCAGGAGCTGCTTTCTGGTGGAAACGGCCGGTTACCGCGCTAAGTGTAGAGTGAGTTACTCTATTGTGAATATCAAGGAGCTGGGGGGAAAGGTTTAATTAGGCTGCAAGAGCTGGTTCCTAAAATACGGTAAAGTCGCCTGGCATGCAAAATAGGTGAATTTCTGCCAGTCGGTTTATTCAGTGTCCTTGAAAGGGGATTTTTCAGTTTAGGGAAGCGTTTTGCCTATTCTACAAAATAGGCAACATACGGTTGCTGAATTTGCAAAGTGAATACATTTGCTGATTCTGTTTGCAAAATGGGTACGCTTAGCTATTTTTCTGCCTATTTTGTAGCAGACCCTATTTTTAGAAAAGCCCATCTACATGCCAGCATTTCTTTCTGGCTCTTTTACTTTCTGGGGTATTGTCTCTGCCCGGGGCTGGCTGGAGCAGGGTCAGAGCTCGGTCCCTGCGGGGTGCAGCCCTGAGAGGAGGGGCTGCAGGGCCTCCTCCTGCCTCCGCCAAGGTCAGCGTGGCAGAAGACATTTAATTGCCATCTGAGGGGTGACGCTGCAGGGCGAGAAGGGTAAAGGGAGCTGTTCTGCCTGTAAGAGGTTTATCCCCATCAGCCGGGGAAAGAAAACCGTGGGGCTTGCAGGGGAATTGGACCGGTTCCTCCTGTCACCTTCGCTCTTCCCCTCCCCTCTGAAGAGCTGCTCTGTTCCCCAGAGCTGAGGGAGCGTGGGCTGCGGGAGGGCTTGGGCTTGGCACAGCCTACAAACTGCCTTCAGCTGCTACGGCGGTGTTACTATTCATCCATTTTTAGATACGCATGTCAAGTCCGATTTGGCTCACCATCACTTGTGTGATTGAGAGGCTGATGGGCTGGTGAGCCCAGCCGGGAAGGGGAGCAGAGGAAGCACCGATGCTAAAAGCCAGCACAGATGGTTGCTCAGGAATGGACATGCTTGCTTAAGGCTGCTCAGAGGATGCTGGAAGAAGGAATAGACACTTCTGCTCCTGAAGTGCCTGACCAAGAGCTGCTCCTGGCGACGGAGCTGTGAAGATCTGGGGAATGCACGGAGCTATAAGGTGCCCGTAGTCTTGGCTTGTGAAGGATGACAGAAGATTTGCAGGGAGCATCTGTCCCATCTGGACCAAAAAGCTGCCCCTGTTGCAGCGGGGTTTGGAGCTCGCGTGGCAGGAAGGATCTCTTTGCTCCCTGCTGGGAAGGGGCTTTAAGAAAGCAGATGCAAATCCGAAGTGCTCAGACGGTCCCTACAAAGCCGTGCTCTGGAGGGCTGAATTGTGTGAGTGGGGAGCTTTGGAGCTGCCCACCCCACTGCCAGGCTGTGAGCTGCTGGGGAAATCAGCAGCTTGACGCTGATGTTGCTTTTTCCATCTCCAAATGCCACTTCCTTAAAAGAGGAATTCTGGATAAAGCTCTCATCGAGTTGTCCCAGAGAGCAAAGGATAAGGAAGAAAAAGAGCTGCCCTGCTGGCTGCAGAACAGCCCAGTGGCTGTGTTGGGGTGGTGGCGACGCGAGACCCAGCCCCGGCTCATTCCCACAGGGAATAAAAACCTTCCCAAGCCTCGGAGCTTCTCTCCAGGCCGAGCCCTCATGCCAGGCTGGTCCCCGGCCACGCCACGGGCTGGCACACGGCGCGGGGCACCGGATGCCGCCCGGCACTGAACCTTGGTAAAGGTTGAAGGGTATTTTTAGCCTCTTCCCAAGTGCGATGCTCTGGAAGCAGGAGGATGTAGCAGATTTGCTGGCAGGGTGGGAGCTGTCATTTTTGGGGGGCTGAGAGCATCACTTTAGGAAGGGTAAAAACACAGCAGCTGTGACTTCTCCGAGGTACCGCGGTTTGTTGGCGTTACCTATAGCTCCGTGCCCACAGTGTGAGATTCCTCTTGGGGGCTTTTAGGCTGTTTTTATCTTTGTTCTTATTCCTCACTTTCATCTTACAGCCTTTAGATCCTGCCAAACCCAGGTATCTCCTGTGCATCCGCGTGGGGCAGGAAAGCCTCTGGCTCTGGGCGTGCAAACAGGAGTTAATTTATTTGCAAGGGAAGCGTTAATCTGCATCAGTTGCAGGGCTTGAGGTGCTTTGTCTGCCCCAAATTATTGTTGAGATGCCTCCAAAAAGCCACAGTGGTCACAGGACATGTTCCTGTGCTCGGGTTATTGGCAGGTCTGGGGCAGCTGGACCAAACCCACGTGCCAGGATCGGTGCGATGCCGGCTGTGGGTTCCTGTGGGTGCCTGGCTCTGGCGATGGGCTGCAGAGCTGCTGGGGCTTGGCGTCCACGGCACGGCTGACTCTCTGGGCCCAGGGTAACCCACCCAACTCTTGACCTGCAGTGGGGCCTTGCCATCAGTTTAGGGTTTTTTTTTACCTCTTCTTGCTATTTCTGGTGGCTGACAGCAAGTGAGTTGAGAGCAGAGCACATCTGGGAAATCCTACAGCCTTGGACTTCCCTCCAGTCGTGGGATGGCAACGGCAAGAGATGAGTTGATTTCTGTGAAACCTGGATTCCCCTGGTCTCTGCAGTGCCGAGCGTGGTGGTGCCAGTTCTGGAAAGTGGCGTGGGGGTCAGGAGGTGACCTGGGGTTTGCCATTGATATTTTTTTCTTGGTAGAGCAACATCTGCTTTCGCTTCCTGATTTGAGGCCTAGAAGATGCTTGTTTCACTCAAAATGAAACCTTTAAACCCACTCTGGTCACCCAGCTGCTTTCACGTGAGGCTGGGTGCCATCACTCATGTCACCACTGAAGCCATCAGGGACCATGGACGGGCATCTTCTCTGGGGAGACCTAAACTGTCCATGGCCCTTCTCCAGCAAGAGTGTGGCTGGCCTCTGGTGTCTGGAGGGAGGAGCGACTGGCGGGATGGAGGAGGGAGGCTCGTTTGTGTTGCAGATGGTATTTTAATGTTGTGGTTACTTAGCTGGTCTCATCACTACCAGGAATGAGCGTGGTGCTGGACCTGTGTGGGTGGAAGCCGGGTGGATGTGCTGTGAGGATGTGACCTGGTGAGACATGACATGGAAACCCCTCACAGCTCTTCATTTCAGCAGAGCCTGGGTTTGCTGTTGGTGGGGATGTGCTCAGGAGGAGCAGCAGACAATAAAATGCTTCTACTTTCCAGGATGGTAGAGGAGATGGTGGCTTCATGGCACGGCCAGGCCCCCACACCATATGGCCTCGGCCAGGGGCCGGGTGCCCAGCTTTTGCTTTTGGGGAGCAGGCCCATGGAGCCAGTGGCTCCCCAGTTAGAGCTCCGCATGCCCAGCTCGTGCAGTGGGGACCCGCTCTTCTGCTCTCCCATGTCCCCTCCCAAGGCCATATTTCAGTCCCTTCTTGCTTGGTGGCCTCACGTGGGCAACTTGTCCTCCTCCCTGTTCATGGCCAGTCATGGGCTCCTTCCCCAGCACTGGGGCTTTGGCTGGTGAATGAAGCACCCAAGGTGCTGGAGGGTGCCCAGACAGGTGCGGTGGGTGGGCATGGCCATGCTGGGCAAGGGTCCTGTTTTCAGCAAAGCTGATGGGTCTGGAGGGGAAAAATCTGAGGGTACCTGATGGCACCTAGTGAGAATTCACCCTGGATTGGTCCCAAGCCCTGGAGCATGTCCATGTCCTGATAAAACATTTTTCTTTAAGCAACATGACTCAGGCTTGGCCTGCGCAGCCATCGAGGGCCAGGCCTGGAGGAGCTGCCCTCCCTTCCCAGGCACATCTCCTGAGCTCCCTCTCTCCTTCTGCCCTTTCAGGAACAGAAGTTTTGCCAGCGCTATGACCAGCTGATGGAGGCCTGGGAAAAAAAAGTGGAGCGCATTGAAAATAACCCCCGGCGCCGTGCCAAGGAGAGCAAAGTGCGGGAATACTATGAGAAGCAATTCCCGGAGATCCGGAAGCAGCGGGAACTGCAAGAGCGCATGCAGAGGTTAGAGGAGAAGCGGTAGGAAGGGGCTGAGCTGGTATCAGACAGCCTTTCTCTTCTCTTTGGGGACGGGTGTGGGGTTTGTTGGCAGGAGAAGCGGGCTGGGGTGGCTGTTGGTTCCATTTCTCCCCTTCTAGTCGAAGGCAGAAGTCACCAGACAAGCAGCTTTGCTGCTTTTTTCCCAGGGTGGCTCAGCATAGAGCCGGGAGAGGAGGGAAAATGTCAGGAATGTGGGTGCCCATCTCCCCTCTGCTGCTGACTTCCCGGAGCGAGGGGCAGCTCCCTTGTGCTGGCCGGGTTGGTGGTAATTACTGCCTTACTGGGAGGGCTAAATGAACGTGTACGAGACCTGCAGATGGCTTTGGGCATGTTGATGATTTAATACGTGCACATGCTTTGATTGGAGCACAGACAGGGAGAATAAGGGTCTGCAGAGGTTATAGAAATGCCCACAAATGACATGAAAGGAGCAGAGTGTCTCACTGAAAGGGATGTCCCCTGTCTGTCCCATCCCTTGTTGTTTTCTCCTCCTCCTTGGAAGCACAGCTGAGGTCATGTTATTTCCTGCCAGGAGACACAATTTCATGATCTCCACCCTTCTTGCTGAAGACTCCCAGGACTTCCCATTTCAGCCCTGGGACCTTGTCCAGGGACACCTGTTGTAGGCAGAACCCAAACCCATGTGCCAGCATCCTGTCCTTGTGCCCCACAGACAGCTGGATGGGTCCAGACTTCCTGATCAGTGGCTTTATTTTATCTTAAAAAGAAGGGGAGAAATGGCATTGAGAAACATTTTAAGCTCAATAAGAAAAGTTTTAATTCCTTCGTATGCGTGGCTGTTGTGTTGGGTGATACTGGGGGGAGGGAAGATGCCAGTGGCTGGTTTTGATTTGCACGTCCCTGCAGCGTTTGCAGGCGGGATGCGGTGACACCGCGCTAACGGCTCCGCGCCGACGCCTTCCCACCATGCGATGAGCAGGAGAAAATAACAGGGGAGGGTTTGGGTGGTATGAAATGTCCTGCTGTTGTAGCGACCCAGGAGGTTGGCACAGGTAAAGAAGGGGGTTGGAGGCTCTCAGTGTGTGAGCCCTAAACTCAGGGGACGTGGGGGGTGGTGCTCTCTGGGTGCTGTCGGAGCCCCTGGGGCTGCACGGGCACTGTTCCCGCAGTGTGGGATGGGGTGGCCTGGGTGGGATGTTGGGATGTGGCCGTTGCGGAGGTCAGCAAGGAGGACAACAGATCTAACGAGTTGTAATGAATGTGGTTTACAAAATGGAGGGTCTGAGTGTTTCCCTGCCCTTTCCCAGCAGGGTAGGACAGAGGGGCAGCGGCGGGCTCTCCATGTCGGCCGCACGCAGCGAGCACGAGGTGTCAGAAATCATCGACGGGCTCTCGGAACAAGAGGTGAGACCAGGTTGTCTTCTCCTTTTCACCCCTCACTCTACTCTTCTTCAAGAAAGCCAGGAGAGTGCTGCCAGGTCCCACAGTGAAATCTGCTGCCAAATCCCTCTAACTTCAGGCCACGCTGAGGTTGGGGAGGTTGCTGTGGTGTCTTAATGTGCTTTCTGGACAGGATCCAAAGTGAGGTGTTCATTTAATAACAGCAGCATGTTTCCAGCTGCCCAAGAGGTCTAAGAGAGCTGTGTGGTGGTTCTGCAGGAGCAAAACACGGAGCAAAGTCCCCCAAGAGCTGGTGGCAGTGGGTAGGGTTTGGTGGCATCTGACTGCCTCTTAGGCACCTGAAACTCCACTAGGCTGCTCGTCCTGGGTAGCACCCCACAAACACCTCTTGGCTGTTGGTTTAAACTGGAAGCAGAGGTGGGAAGGGAAGAGGAGGGAGCCTTGGCTGTCGGGTGGAGGGGTTTTTCTGTTTTGTTTTATTTTGAATGGGCTGTGTGGCTTGACACAGGGGAATCCTATGGAATGAATGGTTTGTATGTGAGCCAGTTGGCCCACATCTTCTGGGAGTGCTCCATTCATCTTGAAACATCCCCGTGACCTTGGCGTCGCTTGGATCTGGTTTCACAAGGGTTCCACTCTCTTGGCACGGAGGCGAGTTGCAGTGAATGGATCGCGTTTGGGAGGGGAGAGCAGCCATTGCCCAGCAATAGCTGAGATGTTTGCTGCCTGTGCACCGCTGCTCGCTCCCTGCCCTGGGTTCCGGGCAGTTTGCTGTCGGCAACGACCTGGAGGACATGGATCTTGGAAGCAGAGGAAAAGTTCACAGCTCTGCAGAGGTTGTGGCCAAGGGGAGTGTTAGAGGATCGCCTTTGACCAGCAGTGTGCTGCTAAGCCCCACCTCAACAGCCTGCTGCTGAGCCCCAGGGTGCTACTTTGCTTGTCTCGGAGACCTTAAGAGCTTCCATCCCTTCCACAGGGTTGGAAGGAGCAAGGAGGTGAGATCTGGGGAGCACTGCTGGCGGCAGGGGTCAGTTCTGCACCCCGGCACATTGCTGGAGAGGAGAGAGGGCTGGCTGCTCGCCAGTGGGGTGTATCCACAGCACTCAGCACCCCGAGACCCAGGGAGAGGCCCCTGTGCCCTCAGCTACAGGCAGAGCTCCTGCCTGTGGCCTCCCTCCCTGCCCTGGCTCTGCTCAGGGGCTTTCTCCTCTCGGCCGGGGTGGTTTGTGGTTGTGGGATCGATGCTCTGGCTGTGAGCTGTCCCTGACCTCCCACCACGAGAGGACACCCCCAGGGCATCCAAAGCAGCCGGCTGCTAAATGAGAGGCATCCCAGTGAAGATGAGGAACATGATGAATTAGGTTGAAATGTCCATTTCTGTGCAGAGGGGCTTAGGCAGAGGAGGTTTTGTCTGCTCAGTCGCAGTGTTTGGGGCAGGCTGGACCAGCAGGGTGCTGGAAGGACTGGACTCTAGCTGTAAATTAAAATAACACCACTTGAGATCTGGCCTTCCTGGGTCAAGGGTTGGGATTTTTAACTGACCAGTGTCGTGACAGGGAGGACTCAGAGGGACAGTGCTGCTGGCAAATGAGAGTGGCCAGAGCATCCCTTCTTCCCCACCGTGCAGACCTGTGCTGGATGCCCACCAGCAGCTCAGCCGATGAGACAGGCCTGGCTTTCAGGCACAGATGAGACATCACATGGGCCACTCAGTTGCAAACACTTCAGGAAACCAGCATGCCCAGTCTGTCCTGTCCTGGCACGTGGGATGAACTTTGCGCTTGAATAAGGTGGATTAAAACCATCAGATCATGTCCCGGGGTGTCGCAGGAAGAGAAAAGAAAGGAATGACAGCCCCGTTATGGTGACATTTGAAACCTCCTGGAACAGTATTAGGTTTTCCGTGGAAGGGAAAGATGACATCTCCCTCTGCCCACCTTTTCAGAGAGCTCTGCAGAGCTTCCCTCGCAATTTGGGCTGGGGGACTGAACCCCCACGGGGCTGTGGGTTTGATGTCTGGGAAGAGGTTTGCACTCCCTGTACTACCACTGCTTTGTCTCTTGTTGTCACCAGGAGCTGTTTTGCTTAAGTCAGACGTTTCCACAAGGTATCTTAAAGCCTTTTATTTCAAAATGAAAGATGAATTGTTTCCTGGCTGACAGCGATAGCCTCTTTCAGCGTTTAATTTACAATTACCCTAGCAATAAAGCTGTCTAGTGCTTGCTTTTGAATTCTCCTGTTCCTCCGCCTGTCCTTTCCTCTCCAACATCTGTCCCCTGTGGTCCCCGCAGGCCCATGGTGCTGACCAACTGTTCTCTCTGCTTTCCCCTAAGAACCTGGAGAAGCAGATGCGCCAGCTCGCTGTCATCCCGCCCATGCTCTACGATGCTGACCAGCAGCGCATTAAATTCATCAACATGAACGGCCTCATGGATGACCCCATGAAGGTCTACAAGGACCGGCAGGTGATGAACATGTGGAGCGAACAGGAGAAGGAGACCTTCCGGGAAAAGTGAGTGCAGCCCCCACACCCCTCTCTCTGTAGCCCTCGGGAAGTGCGAGGCAG
>VWZY01000971.1:38761-53091 GCA_013399075.1 Chloroceryle aenea | reverse complement strand
CACTGATCAGGGCTGCAGCACCCAACCAGTGCCTGTCCCTCAGCGCCCTGTCCTGGCCTCTGCAGGATATGCCACCAGCTGCTGTTTCCATGGGTGTGTTCCCACATCCAACACATGCAAACTCTGGCCGTGGTGCTTTCTTCTGTTTGCAAGTAGCACCTGAGAACAACTTCGCTGTAACGCCCAAGGTCACCTGGGGGACTCATGGTCCTTTTCCTGGGCACCACCGAACTGCCAGCCAGGCTGTGGGTCCCAGCTCAGTCACATATCCAGACTCTTCCACATCTCGTAGCCCAGCAGGGACCCAGGTGTGTTTGCAGAGGACCAGAGCATCCTTGGTGCCCGCAGTGTTGTGCTGTGTGTGTTTGCAAAAGCAGAGCTGGAGTTCAGCTTCCAGCAGGACGAGCTCTGCATGGGGCTCACTTTGTGGACAGGAGGCACATGGAGATGTGGGGGTGCGCCAGGGCCACATTAGTCTGACCTCTGGACAACTGTGGGACAGTTCTGTGGACTCCCAGCAGGCCCGTGGCCAGCCTTGCTGGAAGCCTCGCTGTGTCCGGAATCCCTCCTCCCATCCCTGCTTGTGACGACTCCTGTTTGCAGCTGAAATAACTAATTGCCAAGATGGACAGAAAAAGAACAAAACAAGCAAACCGGCTCCAAGCCTTTGGTAGAGGAGAATCCTCCTTGCTAATTAGCCTTAAGATGTGACAATCCAAACAGCGAGACTTGCCCGCAGATGACGCAAGGGCTAATTACTTGGGTTTTAATGGTGGGGCCGTGCCTGGCTAATGGGGCTGGAAGAATCCACACCCAGCTCTTGCATCCTGCTGTGCACGGTGGTTTCTGTGTCATCACCGTGGGTGATGCGGAGCTCCAGGCGTAAATACAGCAAAGATTTCAGGGCTCTCACAAAGCTCGTTTGAAGAGACTGGTACTTGGGAGGTGTGAGGAGGGATGAGGGAGTCCTGCTCTGGCTCTTGCCCCGATCCTGGTGAGTGGGTAGATGAGCTGCCTGGTGAGCTGCAGCTTCTGTCCTGGGTATTTAAGGTGAACCAGACTTGTGTCATCCCTGATCGTGACCTGGAGTTTGTCCCTTCCCAAGATCCTGAAAACCTGGTGCAAGCTTTTGTTGAGCCCCGATGAGGGCTCGGGGGAAATCAGCCAGGCACTGCCAGGCTCACAAGCTCCAGGTCTGAAGTCATTTTAGCCATTAAAATTTAACCATGATGAAGAGCCTGACTTGACTTGCTTCTGGGCAGGATTTCAGGCCTCTTTATGAGAGCCCATTGCTGGCCTGCTCCCAGCGGGGCCGTGGTTTGCTGGGGAAGGAGCAGGGATGGCTGTGGTACCCCTTGATCAAGGCCCTGTTGTGCTGGGCACCGTGAGAATATGGCATTTGTCCCTTGTCATAGGACACTGCCTGGCCCGTGAAGACTGAATTGTCATCTGCATTGCTCCCAACACCGCGTTAGCATCATTGATAGCGTGGCCTTGAAAACCCTGTCCCTTGCTCAGCTCTTGGTTTGTGATGTGCCAGCTCAGGAGCTGATCCCAGTCTGTCTGAGCAGCCCAGCTGATTTGCTTTTTAATGTGCTTTTTTTTCCTGGCATTTCTGGTTTCTTTTTGCTTATTTGTTTAGTTACGTGTCGTCTTGGTGTCTGTGTTATGTATAGGTGGGGTAGGTTTTGTCCTGTAAAGCACTTGATGGCAGAAAGGCTGATAGAGATGTGGGTCCCCATGAAGCACCTAAGCATCATGCTCCCATTGCTGCCCATGCTTCCACCTTCCATGGTCTCCCACCCCACACTGTCACCCACAGAGACTTGCAGCAGGGAAGATGAGGTCCNAACGTGCTGAGGTGTGGGTTCCCCAAGGGCTTCTCTGCCAACCCCAAGGATGCAGGACCTTCTGTATGGTTGGTGTGTCCCTGCCCACGTGATCTGTTCTCCTCGCTCTCATGCAGAAGGTGCAGGAAGGTGCTGCTTGCAACAGGGGGAGAACCAGAAGTTTTTCTGCTTCTGCATCCCCCATGGTATCAGGCAGTTTAAGGATGAAGCCAGTGAAGCTCCACGCTCCGTACACAGTTGGTGTTTTGGATTCACATGCCTGTCTGCTGCATGTCCAGAGGCATCCTTGGGGCTATCAACATCCCCNCATCCTGCTGTGCACGGTGGTTTCTGTGTCATCACCGTGGGTGATGCGGAGCTCCAGGCGTAAATACAGCAAAGATTTCAGGGCTCTCACAAAGCTCGTTTGAAGAGACTGGTACTTGGGAGGTGTGAGGAGGGATGAGGGAGTCCTGCTCTGGCTCTTGCCCCGATCCTGGTGAGTGGGTAGATGAGCTGCCTGGTGAGCTGCAGCTTCTGTCCTGGGTATTTAAGGTGAACCAGACTTGTGTCATCCCTGATCGTGACCTGGAGTTTGTCCCTTCCCAAGATCCTGAAAACCTGGTGCAAGCTTTTGTTGAGCCCCGATGAGGGCTCGGGGGAAATCAGCCAGGCACTGCCAGGCTCACAAGCTCCAGGTCTGAAGTCATTTTAGCCATTAAAATTTAACCATGATGAAGAGCCTGACTTGACTTGCTTCTGGGCAGGATTTCAGGCCTCTTTATGAGAGCCCATTGCTGGCCTGCTCCCAGCGGGGCCGTGGTTTGCTGGGGAAGGAGCAGGGATGGCTGTGGTACCCCTTGATCAAGGCCCTGTTGTGCTGGGCACCGTGAGAATATGGCATTTGTCCCTTGTCATAGGACACTGCCTGGCCCGTGAAGACTGAATTGTCATCTGCATTGCTCCCAACACCGCGTTAGCATCATTGATAGCGTGGCCTTGAAAACCCTGTCCCTTGCTCAGCTCTTGGTTTGTGATGTGCCAGCTCAGGAGCTGATCCCAGTCTGTCTGAGCAGCCCAGCTGATTTGCTTTTTAATGTGCTTTTTTTTCCTGGCATTTCTGGTTTCTTTTTGCTTATTTGTTTAGTTACGTGTCGTCTTGGTGTCTGTGTTATGTATAGGTGGGGTAGGTTTTGTCCTTTAAAGCACTTGATGGCAGAAAGGCTGATAGAGATGTGGGTCCCCATGAAGCACCTAAGCATCATGCTCCCATTGCTGNGTTAGCATCATTGATAGCGTGGCCTTGAAAACCCTGTCCCTTGCTCAGCTCTTGGTTTGTGATGTGCCAGCTCAGGAGCTGATCCCAGTCTGTCTGAGCAGCCCAGCTGATTTGCTTTTTAATGTGCTTTTTTTTCCTGGCATTTCTGGTTTCTTTTTGCTTATTTGTTTAGTTACGTGTCGTCTTGGTGTCTGTGTTATGTATAGGTGGGGTAGGTTTTGTCCTTTAAAGCACTTGATGGCAGAAAGGCTGATAGAGATGTGGGTCCCCATGAAGCACCTAAGCATCATGCTCCCATTGCTGCCCATGCTTCCACCTTCCATGGTTGGTCTCCCACCCCACACTGTCACCCACAGAGACTTGCAACAGGGAAGATGAGGTCCCCCTGTGCTGGTGTTGAGGCTCTTTGGTGTAGTGCCACCCAAACAGGATGGGGGCCCTTAACAAGAAGGGCATCAGTGCGTGGGTGACAGCTCTGATGTCCTGCTGCTGTGGCTAGAGACAGTCAGGCCCTTGCTGAACTCAGCTCAGTGCCTTGACCCTGAGTTTGAGCAGCCAAAATGGNCTTCCAGCCTGGCGCGTAGGCGTCACAGCCCACCCCGTGATCTGCCTGGGGGAGCTGCTTTCCAGCATCTCTCGGANTAGTGCCTTGACCCTGAGTTTGAGCAGCCAAAATGGGAGAAGAAGGCTCAGCCAGCAACCCTGAGGGAATAACCACAGTGCTGGAGACACTGAGCTGCTCACCACATCCTGCCCATGTTGCACCCACGCTGCAGCTCGCTCACCTCTTGCCTCTGAACAGTTTGCCCAGGGCACAGATCTGTCAGCTCCTGGGAACCAGCAGAGCCACACGTGCCCCCCAGGGCAGAGCCCTCTCTGGTGGCAGCCTCTGATGTGGCCAGTGCTGTGCCAGGCTCCCCACACTTCAGTGATGCACCAGTTAACTCTCCTCCTACCAGGAGCATCACCTCGTGCCAAGGCCTTGTTGTCCTCTGGCGCTTCCCCACCAGCTACACGATGGGATTTGTTGGAGGAGGCATCTTTGCCCCCAGGGACAGCTTCCCCTCGGCGGGCGCTGCACCCTCCCGGGCTGGCGGAGCCATGGGTGAGCCTGCTGACAGCTCCTCGGCTTGCTGGGCAGGAGGTGGCATTCCTCGGAGCCGCTGTGCCACCAGGGATCTCTTGAGCAACTCGGCAATGTGGCAGCTTTTTGCTTCCTCCCAGGGTTTGGGTTTCCCTTCCCATCCTTTGTAACCACCCCTGACAGCTCAGTGGGGCTCAGTGTCCCTTCTGAGAGCAGACACGGCCCAGGCCATGCTGCAAGGCACTTTTGCTTGGCTATTGATGGTGATTCCCTTGCCCTTGCCAAATCTTGAGGCCTGAGCTGAGTGTACAGCTGCCATCGGTGCCTGTCCTGCAGGTGGTACAGCCCTGGGTGGCCGTGGGCTCAGGCAGGGTGACAGCCACTGTCAGCCCCCCTGCCCTCTCCCACCCTGTGATGGAAATCTGCGCATCAAAGCTTCCGACCACTGGGCTAAATTTAAAAGTTCCTGTCTTTCTGGGAAGCTGAGCAGCAGACAGATACTTTCTCAAAGCCCCGAGTCCCTCGGGGAGCTGGCCTCACTGCTCCAGGCACGCCGGGCACGGCAGCCCTGCTGCGAGGAGGGTCAGAGCCAGCAGCCACACTGACCTTCTCTTTCTTCCTCCTGCAGGTTCATGCAGCATCCAAAGAATTTTGGCCTGATCGCATCCTTTCTGGACAGGAAGGTAAGCCCTCCCCACCCGTCCTAACCCGCTCGCGCTCTNCAGGCTGTCGTGCGGGGGGTGGTGGGCACCCGCCTGCCCAGCACAAGGCAGAGGAGTCTTCCCTGAGCAAAGAGGGGATCTTGAGGGTGGGCTGAGCCCCAGTTTATCCATCAGTTTGGGCTGGTGTCATGTACGCACGCACACCTCTCCTTGGTGTTGAGGAATAGTTGGCTTGCAGGAGGGTCTGACTTCTCCCAAGCCTGTGTTGTGCTTGTTGGACTTTTCAATTGGGCTGCTGAAAGAAGGTTTGAAAAAGAGATCTGAAGGAAGAGGGAGTCTCTGGTCCCACTGTGAGCAAGACAGGTACCACCCATGGGTCAGGCCATAATGGGCAGACCCCAGACAGACCCAGCCTGGAAGGACAGTGATGGACCAGGTGCTGTCCTGAGCAAGGAACACTTGACAGCTTCCCTTGTCCCTGTAGTTAGTTGCATCTTCTGCCCATCCCATGCAGTGTTTTATCCATGCAGTGCCCACTCCCTCTGGGAGAACCCCTTGGCTTTCAGGAGGGTGGTCTGCAGAGGTCCCTCCCAGCCTCGATGACTCTGATTCCCCATGACTCAGGCTGGGGAAATAATTTATAAGACCCTGACTTTCCTGTCCAAAGCAGCAAACAAAGGCCAGCAGCAACCTCACGCTGCTGTTGCTGCTGTAAGATAGCAGGCTCTTTTCAGCCTTTCCCACTTGTGAAAGCCGAAAGCGGTGGGACTTGGATGATGCTCACAATCCCGTTCTGTGTTCCAAGCTGTAAAATGTCTTCTAATTTTATTTGTACTCATTTGTAAATCAGGCTGTAATTATGATACAGAACACATCCATTATCCTGTTGGAGAGAGATGCGAAGTATGGCTCAACGTAATGAATTAATAGTTTTTTAAATTGCATTATAAAAAAATAGTGATCTTAGCCCTTGGAACAGATGACTGTAAGTTTTTGTGTTCGCGTGCGTGTGTGTAATCAGGGCTAGATTAGAAAGAGATCCAATTAACACTTTAAAAGTTGCAATCTGTTTTAGCAAATGGTTCCACTCCTTGCACAGGGATAGGGGAAGCGCAGCCCCCGGGCACCCCCGGGAGCACACAGCAGCATCCTGCTCCCAGGAGCTTGCAGGCACAGTGGGGCTGTGGGATTATTTCTCTTCATGCAACAGCTGATCCTGTACGTGAGGGTGTTAGCCCAAGACCAGTGTTCAAGTGCCCATCCAGTTCAGCAAAGGACTTTTCCCAGCACGGCACGAGCTGCGCTGGTCAGGAGCAGAACGCGTCCTAGCTGTAGCTCCTCATCTTCCTCACGTGTCCCATCCAGGACAGCGCTGGAGTTGGGATGGTGGCTCCCGAGTGCCGGGTTCTCAATCTGTCCACGAGAAAGTCGTGCGTGCTTGAGCCAGCGAGCTTAGCGGCTGGAAGTAACGCTGGCTGACAGTCGCGTGGCAGGTTGTGCCTCGCGTAACCGCAACAGAGGGTGACAGGCAGCTCTTCTTCTTCTGCCTGTAGTTGCCACAGTCATCTAGGGTCAGCCCTTCCCCCTGCTGTGCTTCCAGTGCGGGGTGCTCCTTGCTCTGCACCCCCATCTCCATACACCCACGGGACGGCCCCTGTCTGTCCCCTGGAAGAGCCGAGTGTTTTACTAGGACCGCGTGCGTTGTCCCCCTCTTCCAGCTCTGCCGGAGGGCTTTGGGAGGGAGGTGCAGGGAAGCCCGTTTGGGCTGCAGACCTTCAGGAGCAGCAGGAGACGTGGCGAGGGTAGGGCCTGGCCACTGCTCCTGGAAGTCTGCGCCCCGGTAGCGCGAGGGGAGGGGACCTTCCGATCTCTGACTCGCCCGTGTCGTTGCAGACGGTGGCAGACTGCGTCCTCTATTACTACCTGACCAAGAAGAATGAGAATTACAAAAACCTCGTAAGGAGGAATTACCGGCGGCGCGGGAAGAGCCAGGTAAGAGCTGGAGGAGCGCATGCAACTGTCGTCCCTTGGGATGAGCTTTATGTTTACAGCTTTTCAGCAGCCCTTTCTCTGAGCACCCCAAATGCTGCTTTTCTCCCCTCCCCAGATGGAGATCTTGCTTTGCAGCCTGCCATGGGGCTGTGGTTTTGCTCTGTGGAGCTTTTCAGAACATGCTGTTTTCTGGCAGTTGATGTTTGGCCGTCCCTGTGCCAAGGTCGCAGTAGCTTTAAAAAAAGCAAACAACAAACCCAAGATGCTTGAAAAAAGGCGATGGAGTGAATGCAGAAAACCTGGCCAGGCGTCAGGAGTAGCACAGGGCTGCCCATGCAGCCTGAGGCTCTGCGTGAGAACCCAGCGGGGCTCGTTTCCCTGTCCCCTCCAGAGACAGCAGCTAGCATGGCATTGAGGACAGGGCTCCTGGGAGCTGCATTGGGGTGCTCCTGCCTTGCAGAGCCTGCCTGAGGCTTTCCCTATGGGCAAAAGTATGTGAGGAGAATGACTTTGGTGGGAGTGACTTCTGGTGACTGCCTGAGCAGCGGCGGATAGACTGATCTGAAGTGCTGGTGAGGGCTGGAAGATTTGGTGCTGAAGCTAAAGAAGATTTGGTGCTGAAGCTAAAGGAGACTTTAGCTGAAGCTAAAGGAGACCCTTAACCCTTTGGTTAAGGACCGGGCAGGTACCTGGGGCACCACAAGGCACCACACCTGAGGGTAGGTGACCGGATCAGCTGTTGCCGTTACCATGGCCAAGATACAAATCTAGACATGACCATGCCAGTGTTGCTGCTGATAGCACGATACCCAGATAAGTGCTGGCCTTTTGGGCAGGTGCCTTCTCCCTTTAAATGATTCCAGCCACGGGGAGGTCCCGCTGATGGATCCCCAGGTCCATGAAGTGAACGATTAGCTACATCATGAGGAGAGTGAGGTGACATCAGTGGGATTATCTCCCCAGATAACATGGGGATAGGGATGGAAAACTGGCCTGGCCTGTGCCACCACTGACATCAGCAGCTCCTCACGCTGCATGGCCATAAAAAGCAGCACTTGGGTCTAGATCCTGATTGGGAGGCAGATAGGTAGCCTTGCTCCAATTTGATTTCTGCAGCATTAAGACACCAGAATAGCTAACACATGACGAATGTCATGGACGGGGCCCAATTTTCCCTTCTTTTTTTCAGAGACATTAGAGATGGATAAAGCCCTATTAGATTATCCAGTCCCTCTCCCAGCAAACACAGGGTGGTTCCCTCCAGTACATTTTTATAGTGTTTACCATGGTCTGTTTTGTTAGATCACAGCAACTAGAACATGAGGCCACATTTGTTTCTTGTTAGTGGTGGAGACGTTTAGCACAGCTCATTCTGGTTTCGACGTTAAGCTGAGCAAGTAACAAGTGTGGAGGGAGAGAGACAATCTAATGCTCAGCTTGGCATCTCCCTCACTCCTCCTGCAGCCACAGACCTGCCTGTCCTGCACCCAGCAGGTTCTCTTTGTATTTTGGTTTTTAAAAGTACCCAAAGCATCTGTAATTGCAGAATTTCCCACGCCACTTGCCCTTGCTCGTGGTCTGGTCCAGCCAGGGCAGTTGTGGTCGTGTGCTGCTGTTTGGGGCCTCGTCCAATGCCAGCCTTTGGAAGCAGGGACTCGGTGCTTTGACCGTACTAAAGGCAGGGCTGTTTTGGAGCTAGGGGACAGCAATATTTGTAAGGCATTAAGAGGTAGAGGCTGGGCTCTGCGAGATGTGGGGCCAGAGGAACTCAGAAGATTCCAGACAGAAGGGCTGGAACCCCTCTGCTGGGAGGCCAAGGTGAGAGAGTTGGGGTGGTTCAGCCTGGTGAAGATAAGGCTTCAGGGAGACCTTGTGGCCTTTCGCTACTTCAGGGGACCTGTTGGAAAGATGGGGACAGACTTTTGAGCAGGACCTGTTGTGACAGGACAAGGGGTGATGGGTTTAAACTAAAAGAGGGAAGATTTAGGCTGGATCTAAGGAAGAAATTTTTGATGCTGAGGATGGTGAGACCCTGGCCCAGGCTGCCCAGAGAGGTGGTGGCTGCCCCATCCTTGGCACCCTTGCAGGAGNCAGGGCACGAGAGGTTGGGCAGCAACCTACTCTAGTTGCAGATGTCCCTGCTCCCTGCTGGGGGTTGGACCAGATGACCTTTAAAGGTCCCTTCCCACCCAAACTACTCTGTGGTTCTATGATGCTTAAATCTGGAGGGATGCTCCTGGTGGGATCTTTGCTTAGCAAATCTCTTCAGAAGCTGGTGAAGTTGTGCCTGTGCCTGCAGAAAGTGTGTTCATTTGGGAGTAACTCATTCTGGAGAATCAGCTGGCAACTTGGCTGTGGGTTTTCACTGCTTGTTCCCAGGGGGTCCTGGATTATTTTTAACCTCATGCAGGTCCATCATCCTGTGGCCTTATGAAGAGTCGGGGCTGCAGCTGGGGAGCAGCAGCATTGGGCTGCTCTGGTGCCAGGGTATTTCCCTCCACCTGCCTGTGCTCAGTCACCACAGACAGCTACAGGGTGAAGGACAGGAGACATGGGGACAGGCCGCAGGCAGGGAGATGGGGCTGCAGACACTGGCTCCTGCAGCACTGGGAGATGTGGCATTGTGTTCCCAGTTCTCCAAGCACAGAATTTCCCACTGGTAAGGGTTTGAGCAGTTAAACAACAGCAGTGAGATTTGCTTGATGTAGAGGAGGAGAGGTTGACTTTTATATCCGATGAGGTCTGATACAAATAGCATTTCAAGTGGCTCTATGCTGTTTTCTCATTCCTTTTCTCACGGAGAGGTTGGTGGTCTTATTTTCTCTTGGAGGCTGCAGGGAGCTTAAGAGTGAAGTGGAGATAATTACACGTAAAAATAAAGCCGCTCTGGTGTCAAGATTATCATTGTGGCCTACTTATTAAAAGTCCATTAAAAAATAAGAATCCCACTGCTCCCTGGCTGTTGGTCCCCTGGCAAAGGATATTCTTCATAAAGCTGCTACTTATTGCTAAAAATCTCCTGCCAGGAGCTGGGACTTCACATGAATCTGCTTCCAGTTTGTCAGAAGAGCGAGTAGTTGCCCGCTCCGAAGCAGGGCGCATGCTCCCGGCACGCTGCCCATGAATGAAAGGCGCAGGCATCTGATGGGTCATTATGCAGAATATTCAGGCTCCCAAGATTGAAGAGCCTTTCTAAAATAATCCTCTGTGTTTGGGTGTGGAAAATGCCATTTAACCCTGAAAGGAGGGCATCGATGGGAAAAGGAATAACTTCCAAACATGTAGTTTCTCACTGCAGGGGGGAGAAAAAAGTTTGAGCCATGGTAAACTGATCTGATCCAATATTCAGCATGAATTTGCATGAGCTCGTAATGAAGGACCTTTATGTGGAGATGTTGCCTGGGGGCCTGTCACAGTCGCTCTTTGGGGTATTTCAAAGAGTATCTCTCTCTGAACACCCCTGATTCTCTAGTGGAGGGCACCCAAACCGAAGCCAGGCAATTAGCACCATGCGCCTCACTCCTTAGGCAAGCTGTTCCGCGGGGCTGCGGTACCCCTGGAGCTGGGCTGGCACCCTGCGGGAGGAGAGGTGACTCTTTTTCATCACAATTACTCTGTGCAGAGTGTGCTGGGGTGTTTTTTTTAGTCCAGAATCAATTCACTTTGATTTTGGAGTAGCATTGCCCGTGTGGCCACGGAGCGGCCGCAGCGCGCCGGTGACGCTTCCCACGGCGGTGCTGGGGAATCCCCAGTGGGAGAAGCTGTGGGGCTCCCACACAGTGCTGGGATGGAGAGGCAGGTGGGCGGGCAAGCGTCCCACCAGGCAAAGCTGACGATGTTCTTGTAGCCAAGGAGCTGCCTGCCCGCCCTGGGATGACTCAGGGGTGGATGAAGTCATGCGTCGCGGTGGACGGACGTGCCGTCACGCCGGTCCCCCCTGGCGCTGCCGTCAGACAGTGCTCACACATTTCCCAGCAAAAAGGCCCTGAGTGTTAGCACTGACACTTTCGAGGACTTGCTCCGTGGTACCCGAGGGAACCAGTGCCTCCTGGACCCCCCTTCCTCCAGCGGGAGCAGTGCCGGTGGGGTGGGGGCCCGCGGCATGACCTNCCTTCCCCAGCCCCCCCCTCTTCCCTGCCCCCTGCCAAAACCCAAATCGAATTATCCGTCCCGCCGGCTGTCCCGCCCTCCCCAAACACAAACCATTCCCCTCACCGACGCGGATAAACAGCCCCAGCCTGGATTTTTATAAACAACCCATTTACTTTTTTCACTGCCAGTGGGGCTGGCAGGGCTCGGGCTGCCAGATGGGCACTGCCTGTCCACAGCTCCAGGTGCCCTTGTGCCCCATCCCCAGTGCCAGAGCGGAGCACCCGCTGCAGTCCAGCCTTGCCGTGCCATCAGCTCTCCCCCTGCTGCGAGGATCAGGTCCAGAGCTCTGCTTCTTTCACACCGTGTGTCGTGCGTGTGCCCCCACTCAGTTAACCACGGTGGCTAACGAGATGAAGAATGGGTTATTTCTGGGAAGCATTTGATTTTCATCAGTCTGGGGAGCGGTTCCTCATTAGCAACAAAGGGTTTGACAACTTCTCTTTCAGACGCAGGGAGATACTTGTCATAAAATCCTGGTTTAATAATGCAGCACACTGTACAGAAACAGCCCTGGATGTGGCCAGTAAACTTCTCTGCCACAAATGCCAGTAAATAATTCAAGCATTTAAGGCTGTGCAGACTTGAGCACTGTGTTTTAAAGAGCACTGGTATTATCCACGGAGCAGGCAGGGTCAGTCTGTGATGGAGCATTCATATGGGTGGAAATGGTGTCTGGGGTGTCAGCACTGTGGCACAGGTTCATCTTCTGCTGGTGGGATATTGTTGCAAGGTGGCCCTGCTCACTCCCCTGTCCCCAGTGCCTTGGCTCTGTCCCATACTGTGGGTTTGATCAGGTCCACTCGCTGCTGGGGCACAAAAGCGATGGAATTTGGCTCATTTCCTGGACAGGTCTGCAGTGTGATAGCACTGCTGGGGGCTAGGGAATGCTGCCCAGCCAGGCTGAGGCTGCAGGACCCAGGAGAAGTCATCGAACTTGGTCAGGCTCTGTGGTTCTGGTCCTGCTCGAGTCAGCCTTACGGAGAAAAGCATCTCACAGAGCATTTATCCCTTGGGCGCTCATGTGTGCGCTGCTCGGCACAGGCTCTCTCTCTTTGAATTTACATCTCCTTGTAACCAAAAGAAATCCCCAGAATCCTCAGAAGTGGTCCAAAGCCATCCTCATAGAAAGCAGTGGGCATCCCGTGAGCATGGAGTGCTGTGCTGGAGTCTGGAGGCAGCAGGTCCTGCTCAGCAGCTGAGCTGGTGGTATACAGCTTGTGAAAAAAGCGGTTTCCATTCGGAAGAGTGGTTGTCTCTCAGAAAACACCCGACTCTTGTGCTTTAGTCAGAGCTCAATGTAGCTCAGGCACTTCCCGGCTCAGAGGGCAGCCTGGCAGCAGTGCTGGAGGGATCATGGGCGAGAGTTCAGCGCCTGCAGCCTGCCCTGGACTTTGCCAAGTGCTCTCTGCCAGGGTCTGCGTTCGCCTCCGTGCCCTGAAACGGGAACATCCACCTGCCCTCCCTGGGGTGCTGGGATTACCAGGTACTGAGCATGCAGTCAGGGCTGGTAAAGGGCTGTCACCCAGGGTCTGTTGCTGCCCTGTCACGGTTGAGCTTGAGCATTGAGGTTCTTGCACAGAGGAGGTGGGTGAGGTGTGAGACATGGTAATGTTGGAGCGAATATCCGCCCTGAAACTCTCTGTGGGCACCTGCTCTTTCAGTCTGGGCTCCCATCACTCTCAAACCCTGGCCCCCCGGTCTGCCCCATAAGGCACTTCATGCCCATTGCCCCCTTACGAGGGTGTTGCAGCTTTCCCCCAGCCCTGCCACCCCTCCAGGCAGCATAATTGGGCAAACACAATGGAAACTCGCATTCCTAACATCCTAGCAGCAGTTTTGGGGGTAATTAAACGAGAACGATGTGGCCTTATTTGGGAAAAGAATCGAAGGATGTGTGGCCACGGAGGATGGCTGCTCAGCCCCTGGGTCCCAGCGTGGCCTTGTGGGCTGCTGGCAACGCAGAGACAGCAGTGAGACCTGTGGGCTCAGAGAAGGGACAGGNCTCAGAGCAGGGACAGGCACGGGGGGCAGGCAGGGTCACGGAGCTGCTTCCCTCCAGGGAGACACCAGCACAGGCTTGCTGGTGGACCCTCTGACCACCACAGCTGGGATCTTCCATGCATCCTGACCACATCTGCTGGTAGTGGTAATAAAGTAGTCACTTCAAAGTGATGTGAACCCCCATTCTGGTTGGCCCTTGAGTTTGGACTCGTGTTTCTCCAGCAGCAGATCGATGCATCCTCCCAGCGAGCGCTCCACCGGGTCTGCACCCATGTGAGTACTCCTGAGGATGGGGTTTGGGATCCAGGCTGGGCACTACCGATCCCCATGGGGGACCTGCAGCACCTTCCCACGGGACAGGGAGGGATGGAAGTGGTCGGATTTTGCAGTGAGTTGTTTTATCTGTTGTTGTGATCCTGTTTTGGCTGGGAATGGATGGGAAGTAGGTCTCATCATTGCCGAGTTGCTAAGGCACAGCTGAGAACCCAGAGAAAGCTGCTTCTGCGAGGATACGGGGCTTGCTCTGCCCCCAGTGTGTCTGTGGCATGCGGATGCTGCTCTGCATCCCATGAGCTGCCGACCTGGCACCTTCTTCTGCTGGCAGTGCTCAGAGCAGGGTCAGCATGCGGCCGGGGGGCTGCGAGCAGGGGGGAGCTGGGTAAAGCAAACCACAGGGAAGAGAAAACACGTGTTCCCTGCCTGGGACAGAGTGGGGGCTCTTCTCCACTGCTTCCAAATGTTACGCTTTCTTCCCCTTGGGTCATTTTCCCTTCACAAGCAATCAAATCACTTTTTTAAAAACTCAGCAGCAACCCAGAAAAGAAACATTTCCTCTTATGGAAAAACCCTCAGTGTTTTAAGGAGGGATCCGAGTGAGCAGGGTCCTCTAAAAATCACAACTGTGCTTCCTTGAGATCAAGGAGCAAGCAGTGGGAAGCAAGCAGTGGGAAGCCATCAGTGCCCATTGGGCTGAACTGCACAGGAGCCCCTGCCCAAAAGTCTCCTGTGCCCAACAGGCTCCCGGCGCTGCCTCAGACGAGCCCATGCTCGGATGCGTGTGTGCAGGACGTGGTTGTGCCGTGGTCTGGCAAGTGATGCTGTGGAGTCCGGCATCTTCCCAGTCCCACAGCCAGCCTCTCTCCTCATCCCGGGCGGGCTGCTCGCCCCTGGTTGATGCTGGGGCTTCCCCATGGCATGGCTGCACAGCCCAGCTGTGGCTGCTGGCGCTTTGCTGCTGGCACCAGCTGGGTTGTGTGGCCTGCGGTGCTGGAGAGCTGCCCTGGGGAGGGTGTGCGGGGCCCGTGCGGTGTCTCTTGGGATGCTGGGCATGG
>VWZY01000969.1:228467-266081 GCA_013399075.1 Chloroceryle aenea | reverse complement strand
AACATTACACAAAAAAAAAAACAACAAAACCCACCTCACCATCCCACTAGAGCACGTCCTGAAGTGCCTCATTTACTTTTTTTTTTAATCCATTCAGGGATGGTGACTTCACCACCTCCCTGGACAGACTGTTCCAGCACCTGACTACTCTTTCAGTAAATATATTCTTCCTAATATCTAATCTAAACATCCCCTGATGCAACTTTAGGCCATTTCCTCTAGTCCTGTCGTTATTTACTTGAGAGAAGAGACTGCACCCACCTCACTACAACCTCCTTTCAGGTAGTTGTAGAGAGCAATAAGGTCTCCCTTGAGCCTCCTCTAAACTAAACAATCCCAATTCCCTCAACCTCTCCTCATAGCACTTGTTCTCCAGATCCTTCACCAGCTTCGTTGCCCTTCTCTGAACTCACTCCAGCAGCAAGTGAAATGAAAGAGAGCAGCAAAACACGAAAAAATAATGTGTCAAGGTTGGGCATGCAATCTCTGCTCCTTTACTTCCTCTGCATTTCCATTTGGAAAAGCACTATCACTCTAATAAATTCCTAAGACCCCTAATTAATACAACTGCAAGTATCTCAGTGACTCTTAGCTATGCTCCTACGGTCACAGAATTAGCATGTACAAACTGTGCTTGGACTATAGCAAAGAATATACTGCAGGGTAGAGACTCTGTGCCTNAAAAAAAAAAATAACAGCCTAAATCTCCCTGCATTACCCTAACTGTGGTAAGGGTCCTGTGGAAACAAGCACGTGATTGTAGAATCACAGAATTGTCATGGCTGAAAAAGACCTCTAAGATCACTGCATCCAAACAACACCCCCCAAACCCCCCAAAACATTACACAAAAAANAGGGTTGTGTTGGAAGGGACCTTAAAGACCATCTAGCTACAACCCCCACCCACACCGCCCACCGCAGGCAGGGACACCTCCCACCAGACCAGGCTGCTCACACTGCTTAGAGCCACACACCCTTCTTCCTGCTGCTCCTTGACATAAGACCTCTCTCTGCAACTGAGTGCTCTACAGAAGATAACTGTGTTTAAGTGACACTCCTGAGCAGATGGCCTATGGCTCCTACTACCAACAATACTCAACTTTTCTCCATGGCTTCTTGCTGCATGCATCAAATAATTAACCTGAGACGGTTGCTGAAGGCATCAGAATTTTTCTTTTCTGTATTTCAGTTTTTTGACATAGGGGAAGTCTTCTGCAACAGGTAAGGTTTCCCCCGTGCGTGTGTTTCTTATTGTCCCCTTCCCTAACATCTGAAATTACCTCTCATGCCTAAGACTGGAGAAGTTTATAATATTTCACAGCCTTTTGAATGCACGCATTATCTAGAAGCTATTCTGTTTTCTAAATCAAATTCCATCCCAATCAAGTGGCTGAAGAGGCTCTGCATCCTCCAGATGACGTACACAAACCACAGCACGTTGTCAAGCTGCAGTCTTTTTCTCTTCAGTCTGGGAAGCTTGTAGAACTCATTCACAGGCCACAAGAGGTTAGACTAGCTGGGAGCAAAACAAGGAATAAGGTAGAAAGAAATAGAAGCAGGAAGAAGCTACACACAGACTGCAGAATCCTGATGGAGAATTCTCTCCCAAAGACAGGGAAGGGATGTGTCTGTCTCCACAGCATCACCTTACCAAGTTCACAGATGGGTTGATGCATTTGATTTACACTGCAGCAAGATGTCCCATATCTAGACTTCTGAGAGAGGCAAAGCAAAAGGCAATGGGCGAGCACACACACCTGAAATCTTGGTAACAAGACTGTTTGAATCCAGTTTCCTCATCAGCCAAATAATTAGTGGCTGGCTCCACATAGTGGTTTCTCATGTAATTCCACTGAGTGGGGGGTTGATACTTGGTATTTTCTCTCACAAAATCATATTGTATTAGTTTTCCAGGGAGGTACCTTGCAACTTTTGCAAGCCCCTGAATGGTAGCACAGTGAAAGGTGGCTGGAATCCTTCTGGCCACTGCCGGTCTCCTTTGTGGCTGGAGAGATTAGAGGTTAGAAAGATAGTTGTGCTCTCATGTACATCACTGAGCATGATATCACGTGTCTGCAGAGACAGGGGTAGCACATCAGTGGGTGAGTTTGCCCTCTATTACCTTAAGGACA
Organism: Chloroceryle aenea; assembly: GCA_013399075.1. Classification (NCBI taxonomy): domain Eukaryota; kingdom Metazoa; phylum Chordata; class Aves; order Coraciiformes; family Cerylidae; genus Chloroceryle; species Chloroceryle aenea. Next base: position 263,949 of record VWZY01000969.1, on the reverse strand, counting down.
TACTGAGATATCAGAGAAATAGCAAAGAGCAAAATGTATGGAAATATTATACCAGCCCAAGCCAGTGTCTAGCACTTAGGGAAGAGCCATGCACAGATCACAGCTGTGGTTTAGAGGTCTTATGGCAGACACGTTTGACATGTGGTTATGGAAAAATACTCTGCCAGTCAGAACTCTTCCTTCATTTCCCCCACTGGAGCCTTCCACCTGCTAGGAAAAATCTCACAAAAGTTTAAAAATCTCCTTTCTGCTGAAACTATCTTGTTTTCCTCAACTCAGCTGTTTAGCACTGATTTGAGACACACAAACTTATCCCCCAAGCTCCTTCAGTCCTACAAGCACGACTGATTATCTCAAATGTCTCTGCGTGTCACAGAAAGCATACATCCTGATGAGACATAGCTATTTACCCGGCCTCTCAGGGTGCTACAAAGCCAAAGATATTCCTGTGAAACATCAGCCTATCCCCACATTCAACTCATCTGTAAAAAACCAAGCCATTATTAAAGCAGAGAGCTAAAAAGAAGGAAAAAACACGTGCCCATTTTTATTCCCAACTTCCAGCTTTGCAGGTGACCCTTTTTCTGCACCTCACCTGCCTGTTGCTCAAAGGCTGAGTTACGAGGCTGCAGTGCAGCACCAGAGACAGTTGCTAGAGTTAAATCCCAGAGCTTCAGAAGAATCCTCTGGGAAAGGAAAAGGCCAAAGAGACTCTCAGATCTCGCTGTTTGTTTGTTTGTACACAGCTCGTGCCAATATTTATTTGTCCATCTGAAAGTGAGAGTTAATTTTCCTCACTGAGGATTTTTAAAGCTATGACAAGTCTGCTAAAAGTATCTCATATCGGCAGAAGTGGCATGTGAGATATTTTACTGTAAAGCCCTTGCTGGTGCGTGTGATGCTCACAGCTGCCTGATTCTGTATCACTTTGTTAAGCCACTCAGAGGCCCTGATTTCAGTTGTGTGAGCTTCTGTACCAGTCTGAGAGGAAGCTGAGCTGGTCCACACAAATCATGCTGGACTTCTGTGCTGTAAAAAGCACGTCTGAACTCTCACCAGAAACTTTCTGACACTTGTTAACAGCAAGATGGGTTCCTGTCTGCTTCCAATTTTGCAATCTGTTCTCTCTGCGGGATGTGAGGTGTTAACGTGCAGCTTTCCGCTAAACCAGGATTCACTATCTGGTACCAATCATCGTTCCTGGGAACCATATGCACTTCTGGGACCAGCCACTGAGAATGGGGACTCTGATGCTCCTCTGAAGGTGCCAGTGCACGTGACTCCAGCAGCTGGGTCTTCAGCATACAGCACTGACAAATTCCTGATGTCTTAGTGGGGACCAGTATGGCCCTTCTGTTGCTCAAGCTCTGAGGCAGGCAAGGTCTTTGAGCCAACTGCTTGACACCAACAGTTAAAGCCAGATCATCTCTGCCCTGCAATGGCAGAAAATTAAAGCCACTGCTGTGGAACAGCTCTGCACGCTACTTGCTTTCAAACATTGCTGAGAGCACTTGCTACATTTTTCTTAATAGCAGTGCTTCCAAATGCACACTGCCAAGGTAGCAGTGAATGCTGGGTGCACCCATCTAGCGCTGACAGAAGGTCTGCATTCTGATCAGTTTGCACGGGGAGCCACACAGTTCTGTCAGTAAAGCCATCAAAATAAGACCTCTCTTCAGGGTGCTCATATTAGCAAGGACATCCATGCATCCACCTGCATAGAGGCAGAGCTACAAATAACTCACAATTTGGGTTAACTCTCAATTAAAAATGTAGATATTGAATCCCTTTCTTCCTTGGAAATGCCAGGTTGGCAGTATCGCTGCACCTGGGGGCAGACAAAATGTTCCTTTGATGAAGGATCTATCCTTGGCTGTGTGACAGACCCCCTAAGGAGCCTGCTACAAGTTATTTCAGGCAATGCTTTCTGTAACAATTTGCCCTGGCTCAGGTCTACTTACTGTCACGGGCTTTTGCTTGCACAGGAGTAAACCACTTGTAGGCACTTCTGAAAGGCCTGAGCTTAATCCTCCTGCAAGCCTTGAGCTGGACATGCTTGTCACTGACTGTAAAGCTGCTCTCCCTCTTTCATTCCATAACTCACACATGCCATAGATGTGAAGATGTGGGATCCCATCCACATACCTGTTTTGAAGCTAAGTTAGTACTTGTAAAGCATTAAGATTCTCAGTTACATAAACCTGGAGTATTGCTAGTAGCTCAGAGCTTCTCTGGCTGCAGAGGTACCAAAAGAGTGTGGGAAGGTGGGGTGGGCAGATGCACACTCCAGGAAATACAGACCCCTGTTGAGTTTTCACCTGCTGCCTCTTTTGTCTTGGTCAGCCCCATTCCATCGGTCACTTGTTACCACAAGCTAAGCCAAATGCTGCACTGACAGATACCCTACTGCTCAGAGAGCTTAGGGCCAGCCTCGGTCATTTTGCTGGCCAGTGCTTCAGGGAAACTGGCACATAACTCATCCAATGAACTGAGTCATCCTCTGTGTACTTCCTTGAAGGATTATGACTGATGGTAATTGCTTGTAATGAACAGACACCCATCTTTTCCAGAAGATTAACTTCCCTTGCACAGGGCTGAGGTAATCTGTGCAGGTTTATATCATGCTCCCTGCTTCTGCCCAACTCAATTTTAAGATGGATCTCCTGCCTCAAAAAAACCTATAAAATTCCCAGCTCTCATCTTTATTCCTAAAGCCCCAGTGGTTTTGTTGGACAGACACATGGCTACAGCAAAAGGTTATTTCATGTGTGAAATGCAAAGCAACAGGCTTGATGGCCCTCGGAGGAGGGTGAGGGCTCTGCTGGCAGGGAATGAGGGGTGGAGGTAGAGTCCTGTGTACCATCAGAAAGGCCACTACACAAATACCAGGAGGATTGCAAGGAGTAAGCAGCAACCCTCACTGGCTACAGGCACAGAGAGGCTGTAGATGCAATCTGCGGATGTTTGGTGCCGCTGGAGGCAGCTCCTGATGGCTGCAGATCTGCACGCCCAAAAAGCTTATCAAATTGTACTCGGGCCTCCAGCCCCCTCAGCAATCAAGGCTCTGCTGGCAGCTCCAATGACAAACTCTCTCCATCCCAGGTTAATAACTAAGCTGTAAGTGCCCAGTCTCTGGCAGCTCGCTGCGGCAGCAAGAGAGCATCTTGGAGCATTTTGCTCTGAAATGATGTGTTATTTCTATGGGGCTTTTTTTTAGAAGAAGAGAGATTGCAAATAGTAAGACAAATAGTGAAAAACCCCAATACATTCAGAAGCTCACGACACACATAAAATGGAAATCTGACTGGCTGTATGAAAGCTATTCCAGTATTTTTGCATTTTTAATTTAAATATGGACACTATCGTCCACCAACCAGTCGCAGTATATTTCAGTGTTATTACCTGCTTCCTTAAGATCTGATGGCCTGACAGTAAAGTCAGACTACAAAACAAAGAATAGATAAGCTGCCACATGTTGCCATTTTTATCAAGCCTAGCTTTGAAAAGCATCTGCACATTTATTGGACAGACAGGCTTTGAAATACCAAGTGGCCCATCTTGCCCCCTGGCCTCCTCTCACTTGCTGGCTGTTTTGTGCCTTCACTCACATGAGCCCTGCCAGGCAGAGGACAGAAGCTGCACACCGGCCTCTGCAAGTGGTTGTGATTACTTCAGCAACCTGTTTTCCCAACTAGTCATTTGGAGCCACTACTTTTCCTCCCCGAGAGGTTAAGGTGACACAAGGCAGTTCTGCAGCCGTGGGGACACAGAAACAACACACAAGTATTATGTGCTGCAGTAAGGATCAGCCCTAAAGTAGTTAAAGGATCAACCTAATAAGATTTGGAGATTCTCAAAGTTAGGGTGTCTCTAGAACATTCTTATTTTTTCCACTCCTGGGAAGTGCTGTAGCAATTACAGCGAGAGGTTTGTATTCAAACCAGTGAATGCAGCAGGTCATGCTAAATACCAGTGTTTGGCTAAAATAATTAATAGGAATAAAATAACATTAGTGATTTACAACTGGATTCAGTAATAGCAGTGGCACCTAATTAGTTCCCGTCACCAGAGGGCATTGGAGGACAAGCTGATTTTTAGAAAGCACAGGCCCTATCCCTTTCAGGTAAACCAGCCAATATTAATGAAGGGAGAGGGTTTAAGACCTCCCTCATGTTGGCACAAAATGAGCGACTCTGGCACAAGCAAACAGGGAACAGGGTCCTGGGTTTGTCCTGTGCAGAGGTGTAGCCTAAGGGGCATCTCCTCACCTGTGTCCCTGCAGCTGTGCGTGCTTCTGAAGACAGGCTGGAGCAGAAATCAGGACCCTGACTAAAAGGTGCTTCAGAGATCACCGTGCAGCCACATCATGAGTGTGTTGGGATGGCTCGTGAGGTACCAACAACTCACCACCAAAAAAATGCCAATACTTGGCAATCAGCTTCGTTGGTCCCCAGGCATGGTGCAGTGGGTTATTTCAGAAGACAGAGTGCAAGGGAGGCAAAGAAAGTGCCCAGTGACCTTCCTTCTTGGGGCAAATTGAGCTATCAGTCCATGGCTCCCCAGCCTGGGCCAGCTGTCTTGTAACAGCCCTACAGTGTATGCAGAGGCTATAGGGCTCTTCCCATCTCCAGCAGTTTCCTTCCAATTCCTACTCCGATTCATGAAATTCATTCTATGTTAAATACAGGCTCAGAGGTTTATAGCAGGAGAGGATTTTCTCAGACTGCCCCACTTGTCTGAAGGGAAGCTCTTCAGATTAGCAAGAGAATAAAATCTGAGCCTGGAAACAGCATGAAAAGTACTCCTGGTGTCTGGTGCCAAGATGGCAAATATATTTCAGTTAGCAGAAAGAGATACCATCCATTAGCATCAAACAATGAGGCTTTCTATGCATTATGAACATTTTTGCTTTTAAATGGAAGGGAGAAGGCCAAGTGGCCTTGGTCTCTTATCACTGTAAAATAGTGATGCTCATTTATAAACTACAACTGTGGCAAATTTATGCCCCATGTCAGCTCCCCAAGGCTATGAGATCATTGACTTCAATTAGAGAATGAATGCTGCAGTGACAGTCAAAGGCCTTTAAGTCTAAGGCAGGGGTTCTTGTGCTTTTCAAGCAGGGTCAGTTCAACACCCTGACACCCAACAATATCATGTTCCAGGTTATATCAGGCAATTGTTTCATTTGGATCATGTTCTACTACCTGTTTTTTCCTTTAGTTGTGTATTTTTTTTTCTTATTCCAGTTTTCGCTTCCCTTCATTCTTGCAATGTGCTCGGCAACTACAACAGTCAAGTGAAAGAGGGAAAGCAAAGGAGCACTGGAATTTATTTGCTGGTTTAGATGTAAAGCCTTGTCAGCTCTTCAAAACACAGTAATCAATATAGGGACCTTTCCAGCTCAGCACATTCAAAAGGTAGTGTGCATACATTGGCAGAAGTGCCACCTCATTCATTTCTCTTTACAAGCCAGGTGGTCTCCACAAATGAGCACTGCACGTTGTCATATTGCCATTGGTTTGGATCACGGGGAAGAAAAGGGACTGCCCTAAAGCTCTTACAGACAGTGCTTTCAAGTTGTCCATGACGTTTAAAATAAAGGGGATCTGACATGAATTCAGGACCTGTGTTGATACTGGGAGGTGTCTCAAAACAAAATGCACCCCATTCTCTATCGTGTATAAAGTGTCTTTTTGTTCCCCACATTTATCATCTGAAAAGAAACAATTTCTCACAAATACTACATCCTTAAATTGTTTGTGAAATCAACAAAACAGGCTCAAAATTACAGAAAGCAGGAGTTAAACAAAGCCATTAATCTGTTGATATACCTGTTTTTTGCACTGACCTGAACAGTGTCCTTGTTCACTTGTGTGCTTTTAGCTGGGAAACTATTTCAAGAAAGGCCAAATTTTAACATTTTGAAGTTCTTTCTTGCTTGGTTCTTTCTACNAATTAATCTGTTGATATACCTGTTTTTTGCACTGACCTGAACAGTGTCCTTGTTCACTTGTGTGCTTTTAGCTGGGAAACTATTTCAAGAAAGGCCAAATTTTAACTTATTTTGAAATTCTTTCTTGCTTGGTTCTTTCTACAACACATGTTGACAAAGTGTTGTCACCCTGGAGTTGCCCCGGTGCCTGTGTCACAGGCAAGGACTGCACTGTGTACGGCAGCAGTAAGCAAAGGAAAGCAGGGACAGGAGCAGTTTTCATGTGCCATTGCTTACACAAAGATGAATCAGGCAGCTGAAATGCAAGGAAGTGAAGTGGGTAACGCTGCTGGGCAGTAGGGAGAAATGGGACACGTTGCATTTTCTATCAACACAGCACAGAACGTGCAGTTTCCCAAAAGCATCCCTTTCCTCCTCGGAAAAAAACTAATGGATTTTAGGAGCTGAGGGGGCTTTTTCTGTCAGAGTGGTGCGAGAGTGCTGTGGAATGGAAGGAAATGCGATTGCCATGCGCAGCAGGGAGAAGTGCTACACGCTCGTGTCAGAGGCCCTGGATCTCAATGGAAGATATTTATAACTCTGCCTCTGAAGAAGATGAAAGTAGTTCTTATGCTGAGAAAGGGAACACAAATGTTACCTAAAAATAAATGTCCCAAGTCAATGCCACCTATTTCTACATTCCCTGGTTTGCAGCTGGCTAAATGAACTATACCAAGAAGCATTTGGATTGTTCGCAGAGGAATAAGGCCATTCTGGAAACAGAATGGCTTTTACTCTCAAACTCTGCTAATTTATCAGCAGTTTCTGTACTCTGCAATATCACCTCTCACTGAGTTGAGAAAGGCCATTCAGCCAGCACAAGGCTGTTGGCTGATTGAGACAGTGACCAGGGCAAGGTGACTGATGGAAGTAGACACTAACTGCACTCCCACGTTACTTGGTTTAACTCCTGCCAGCCTCTGTAGGAGCATTCCCATGTTATGCTTTCATCTGATGCTCCTTCCCTACTTCTTTTTCCATCGGAACACCCAGAGGGGTTTGCAAGCTGAAGACTCAAAACTACCCCCGGCTGGGATATGCTTATTCAAGAACTTCAAAGTGCTCTTCAAATGACTTTGCAGAGCTCCACAAAACCCCCGATTTGTAAGGGACTGCACAGGCCCGGGGTGCAGAGCCACTGCTGAGTAAGTGGAGCTGGGAAACTCCTGGATCTCCCTGTTTGACTAGGGAGCAGCCTGCGCTTAGAAGGGGTGCAAAGTGAAAGAAACAAGCAAACCCCATAAAAAATGCACTTTTCTTCTGGCTGCTGCTTGACTCAGGAAAGAGCTGGCTGACGGTGGGTCACTTCTGTCCTAATTGCTTTTAGACTGGCTGATGGAGAGCTGGCAACATGCCTTAGAGCTGCAGCCAGAAACCAGTCCTACATTCAGTTCCAACAGATCACAGATACACATACAATAGCTCAATATACACTCTAAACATTATCGTGGCAAACTAGTAAACCAACCCTGCACACACACATCCACGGAAAAGTCAGCTCCATGGTCAGTCAGAAGAGCAGCTGAATGAGAAAAAAATTTACAACCCCATCCTTTTTAACTCTGCTGTAGATTGGAGATGGCCTTTATCCTTTTCCACACCTCATGCCCCAGTGAGGTGGACATTCCTGTTCTGGATGAGCTCCCGTGCTGACACTGCTTGACAGTCACCTGCAGAACAAGCCCACTGGTCTTGTTTGCCAGCCAGCTCCATGCAGGCAGCCTTAGCTCCCAAAGAGGCATTTCTTACAGTAAAGGAGAGGCTTCTCTACTCAGGAAATGGAAAGGTTTCCTCTGGCTGAGATAGTGGCAGGCACACACCAGTAGTTCTGGCACAACCCAGCAGAGGGCAATGGCAGATGTACAGAACCATCTGTCACTGCAAAGCACCCCTGTAACATCAAACAAAGTTCTCCCCTGCCTGGCAGAGCTTGTCACAAGCTGGGGAACCATTCCGTGCTGACAAATGGAATGAAACCCATCTAGAGCTGCCTCAGTAGAAGATCTGGCCGCACATCACTGGCCAGCAGCATGGACAAAGCTATGCAGATCTGTCCTGAGTGACAAAAGGTTATCAAGTAAAGAAAGGGTTTTCATTGCAAGACCAGCACACACAAGTGCTCTGGCGTTCTTGCAGTGCTCTTTTGTAGAAAAGAGATAAGTGAAGTGGCATTTCTTCCTTGACACATCCAGAAATGCATGAGCTGGATGTGGTTGGTGTGGAAGAGGAAAGGACAAATGGATAAGGGGGAGACTTGGACATCGGGAGAAACTTGGCTGTATTATCTCTGTTCATAGAAACATTTTCATTTTGAAAACTTAATGGTAGCCTTAATGTCCTTTTGAAACAGACAGAAAGGGATTCAGAACACAATTTGTTAAATCTCTCTGAACCTAAATACAAGAGCCACAATCTGAGGCAGTTCAGCCAGACTCTCCTACATTGGATTTTTGCACTCCTGAGCACGAAACCTTTGGACGTCTCAATCTGGGGATGAAACAGAGAAACGTCCAGAACCAGCAGTCACTTCATAAAGACACCAGTGGAACTGTGTGTCACACACGCTGAAATGCAGTGACCATTCATTAACTGTGCAGGGGTGCCACAGAAGCAGGTAAGAATAGCTGTTTTGGCCAAAGAAGGATGTGAAGAAATGTTTACAAATCCTTCCAAGGCAATAACCATAAACAACAAGCAAACGGCGACAGGAGCAACTGCTGCTGTAATATTGCTGTCATTTGTTGTGTGCGCATCAGCAGGCGCGGCGAGGGGAAATGACTGTCGGAGGAGAGAGAAATATGTTGCCAAGCAACACGAGACCCCGGCCGGAGGATCCCCTCCCCTGCTTGGGAGCAGACAAAGCTTGCAAGACCTCCTGGCTTTAAGGTTCGGCCTCTCTGAAAGCTAAGCTGGCATCCATCAGGGGAGAGTGGACATGGGTGGGGAGCATGAGCAGAAGAGGGGGTGAGAGCAGAGCCTCTAATTGATGAGGAGAGGCTGCAGAGACCAAGGGAAGCAATGTCAATGCCTCCCAGGAAGGGTGCAGAGAAGAGCTGAGGGGACAGACAGAAGCTGGAGCGGCCAGCCTGGGAGTGTGGCTGATCTGACAACGCTTGGATCAAACCCCCCTCCAGTGTGGAAGGGCTGGACCTGACTGGGGCTGCCACAGCTGGAGAGAGTTGGAGGAGCATGCTAGAAGGAAGATACCCTACAGGGTTTTTTTTCTTTGAAAAACATGCACATGTCAAGATGACACTCACAATATCAGCTGCTTCCATTATTTTCCTCTAGGGAGCCAGCATCTGGGTCCCAGCTGACAGATGGGAGCAGATCTGGAATTCAAAGCTCAAGGGTGGCAGCCAGGTACCTGCTCTTGTTCTTTTCTCTGCCATTAACATCTTCAGCTGGCATGGCCAAGTCACACAAGACTTGCAAGTGGATCTGAGGGAATCGGGCATTCTACTTGAGATATGTGGGAGCAGCTGAATGCGTAACTGTAGCAGGCACCTGGAAAACTGTCAGGTTTTCAGTGATGACAGTGACTGAGGCTGCTCTCTTCCCTCTGATAGCTGGGGTCAAGCAAGTATTGCTCTGATACCGAGAGCCATCACCAACCAATAGCATCTCTGAAAGGCTGCAGATGCAGGCAATAAATAAAGGCACACAGTTGAGGCTGACTGGAAGGTGAGCAGCACCAAAGGGTTGGCTGGGCTGGAGGGCCTGGCTCACCAGCTACCTGAGCCAGTGCTAAGACCTGGGTTAGTGCCTGAAGGCATTGGATAAGGCTGAACACCAGCACAACATACCTCCTAAGCACAGCCAATTTCCACAAAGATGAAATTAAACTTCCTTCTGTACAGATGAAAAGACTCCCTGGAGCTGAAGTGGCTTGCTAATTAGAATAGCTCTTTGTCCAGGGTTAGCAAGTTAAAAGGCAGCAAGTGCTACCTTGTCACAAACCCACTAGGTGTTGTGAAGGGAGACGAGAGATGTGTAACCAACACGTGTTCAATTCTCTTGCTGAATCCCCATTAATCCCTTGCATTCCCAATATCAGAGCAGTCACGTTGGCCTACGGATCTGCTTCCAGTTGGTCAATAGCGACAGGAAAATCTTTAAACCTCCTTTTGATCCAGACATAAGTTGTGTAGCATCTGCATCTCGCAGCCCAGCCTTCGGGTCTCCCAAGACTACCTGCTGCAAACTGGAGATACTGTACACAGAGCTGGAGGGGCTGCACCATGCAGGATGGATTCTAACGTCTGAAGCACCACTACCTCCCAGCTCCCATCACTTATTCCTGAGTTGCTATTCATTGCTGAAATGCTGCCAATTTGCATTAGACAGGCAGGCAAGATGATCGCATTGGTCCACAGCAGATTTAGTTTGTGAGTGCAGTGGGGAGCATGAGCCACCCTCATTTCCATAGGGTGAAGATTCTGGGAGAGTTGCTTCTAATCTTCAGGCACAATCACATGTGGTAACAAAAGAACCATGACTTTGCTCAACTCTCTCCTCAGTTGTTATGTGACTGCAAGGCCCACAACATCCCATCTCCAGGCTGGGAGCTTTTGCAACACACATTAAATCTCTCACAGGGAAGGTCAAAGGAAAGAAAGAGAAATAGGTTTGTCTGCCATATTTCCTCCTTCTCTTCTGCTGAATGGAAGAGGCAGGGTGTGGACAGTCCCCTTCTTGTGTTAGGCTGCACCTCTTCTCTGGAGATTCACTGCTTGTTCTAGAAACATTCAGCTGGTATTGGAGGTGACATAAATCTGCAGAAGGTGCAGATTGAGGAAGAATCCAAACCTCTGGCTACTACTCTAGTTAATCCTTTTCAATCTGCTCTGCCACCACAATCAAAAGTAGTCTGATCTCTTGCTACCAGTGTCCAGAGGATGAGGGTGGAAAACGAGGATCTGTTTTATGATTTGGTAACACTGCCAGAAAACAGGGGACTCTGAGCAACCAGCCCTTAAAATGAACTGGATAAAATGGACTGTTCATCTTTCCACTGAGGCCCCATGAAAAGTATCTCTGACCCAACAGCAGGCATGGGTGACAACTGGTATCTAGGAGTTAGAAACAGGAATACTTGAAGGAATAAACCTAATTTCTTCCTCTTTCACCTGTTTCACAGTTCTGGTAAATTTAAATCCTGAGTATGACCCAGTGCCACACAGGCCCATGTTCTCTGTAATATACTGCTGAAAAGCAGAGCAAATTAATAAGCCACAGAGCTCACCACTGTTACTGCTGTAACTAAACTGCTTTTAACACACGAGCCAGCCTCATACATTGCAATGGTCTTGATTTAACCCTATAAACGTTGCTTGTGAAATACATGACAGTTCAGAGGGGTTTTCCCTTACAGCTTCTCTGTTTTTCAGGAGGTGTTTATACATAAAAGATTCTGCACTGCCACTTGTGAGTGGCCTTTAAGAAGTTACACCCCAGCATAGACCAAACACTGCCCTTTGCAAAGCTCTTTCCAGCTCATCCAGAGACAAAAACTGAGCAGCTTTGACAGCGTAAGTCCATTAAAAGAGCTTATTTGATCAGTCTGGTTTCATGCTTATGGTCTCACTACCCCGACCATCTGCTCTCTTGGGACAGCACTTCTGCCACCCTGCTGAGATTTGCCTTTGCTGCTGGTCAAGAGAAGCTTCTCTCCAGAGAGGAGGTCTGCCAGGGACACACAGGTCAGCAAGAGGCAGGACTGCCAGCTGGCCTTAAATTCTGGAGCTATGCAGGCACCCAGCTGCTGCATGAACCCAGTCCAGTTCCTCTGTTTCTGCTGCTGTAAGTTACAGTTAGAGAAGCTTGTTTCTCACGTAGAGCACCCAGCAAAGCCTAGTGCAACTATAGAATACTACTGAAGACCTAAGTCTGGTAAGATACCACCACTATCTCTCTTTGCTACTTTTCACTGCTCAGAGCCTCTGACCTTGCTTTGGAGGCAGCTTTGGACAGCTGCAGAGCACACGTGCATTTGCAACAGCAGAGATAGGCAGAACACGTAGGAAATTCATGCAAGTGAAGGAAATACAAAATCAAATTACATTCACCAGGAGCAAGCTGAGAAAGCAGCCACAGACAAGTTGTCAAAACGTCCTGATATAACTGGAGAAATCCCTTGGTTGATCCCAGCATCTGTTTATATACTGGGGCTTTTACACATCATGAAACTGGGCACCTGAAGTACTACTGTATTTCCACAACCATAAATATACCCAGCCTTGTTCTGCATATGGTCTGACGTTCTATTCTGGGAGGAAGCATAACACTGACTGTGGACTCCATATGACTAAAGCATTATAAATCTGTAGGCAACTACAAACTCTCTGCTACCAGTGGGAAGTGGACAGGTTTTAAGCAGACTCTGGCTCAGCCATAACAGACATGTAACATATTTTTGTGGATTTAACCCCCTGCCCTAAACTGTATTCCTGCCTACTTTTAAGTCAATCTCAGCTGGATTTTGCATGTCCATTGCCATTTGAAATTCACATCCTTTGAATAAAGTCAGAAAAAAAACCCTCAGCTGGCCTTAAAATGTGTAACCCTTGTGGCTCTAACTTCTCAAACGACTGTCTCTGTCAGATTTTTCCCTCACTTCCCTACATCAGCAGGGTTACAAAGCTTTGAACACTTCTGAGCCAGCCCCTAAAAACACAGAGACTGTGTGGTCAGAAAGCCAACCTATGCTGCAGCAAGAGCTGCAATTAAAGTGCATAAATCATCAGTTAAAGAGCTACTAAGCACAAACATGCAACTACAGCTATTACAGTGTATCTACTTTTCTAATCTTTAGAACAAACACTGAACTAATACCCAAGAAATAACATTTTAAAGTTTGTCAAGGTAAAATGACTGATTTAAAGTCCTTTTTACATCAGCCTTCAAACTCAGCAAATTTGAAACATCCCACTTTAACATCAGCTGGAGGCAAAGTGGCTAGATAATCCTGGAGGTGTATAATAACAAACATTACACTGCTTCTGTTCCAGGGGTCATACACAATCCTAGGGGCTAATGGCATTAAGCTCCCTGTTAGTTAGGGCTAGCTGATGAAAAGTACTCCTTGAGAGAAGGTCTCTGTTTTAGGACTAGGCATAAGCTATAGAAAGTGAAGAGGAGAGATTCATTCTTTCTCCTTCCCTTCCCTTCCCAGTTGTTTTACCCTTTGAACTACGCTGAACCATTCCTTTCTGCATGCTGACTCCTTGTAAAGTGGCTGTCACGTCGCCCACCGAAGCCCAAGCGGTCCACAGTTGGCAAAACCCATAAATCAAGTGTAGGGACAGTCAAAAGCTCTGCTCCCCCCTTGCTCCTCCTGCATCTGCTGCTCTCGAGCAGTGCTACCAGTGATGGACACAGACCTCACCGCGCTGGACAAACACAGAACAAAAAGTCTTTACTCCCAGAGAGATTGCCACGGAAATCTAAGACATAAAAGAACAGATGAATCCACAGAGGCAGGAAAGGCTGGTTTTGTTCTCTCTGAGCTTTCACACAGGCAAGAAGCAGGCAGGGTTGGCTGACTCCATTTGAACTTCAGGAATGAAAAATGGCCATAACTTTGCACTTTTGTTTTAAAAAGTTAGGCCAGTTTATTTCTAAGGTGGAGCTTTGTTGCGGTGCTGAAAAGCCCAATAATTTCCCCACCTGTTGTTTTTCCTCCTTGCTCACCCAAGCTCTCTCTTCTACACACACATCCTGCTCGCACACGGAAGCTGCTGGGAACATGGCTGGTGATTTAATTTTGCTTGCGGCTGTCTCTCTTCTTTCTGCCTTCCAGCAATGTAAGATCTGTGGGGCTGCATGGCTGGGGAGGTTTCCACCGGTGGTTCTGAAGTACTGGGATAAACTGGCTGGTCTGTAACTTTAATTCCTGAGAATTCTCACTGATCTTTCTCACTGGAGCATTGTTTACCATCTCTGTAGTCTGAAAGGGAGTTGGCTCTGTGGGCAGATCACTTTTCCATGTGGGAGAAACTGACTTGTTTTCAATTCTATTTTGTTTTTGCTGACTTTTGGGAACCATACTATTGTAACTACCTGAAAGTTACCCCGGAGCCACATTGTGCCTCGGTTTTGATTCTTATTTAGCACCTATATCACTGAAAAAATCAAAGGGAGAGTAAATTTGTGAAAGCAAATACACCAACGCTGGACTGAAAGCACTGTAAAATCTGTTTCCTGAAACAGAGATATATACTAAGGACCTGAAATTAAGGAAGAAAGGAAACCTCTACATCAGACAACAGTGATATGAGATTCCATATTATGTCCTCATCATCACATTTCTTTAAGATCTAAATGGGTTCATTTTATCCCCTCTTGATATACCTCTGAGCCTCGATGGCTAAGGAAAGAAGTGGGCACACTGGAGATACATTTTTACTCTTTATCAGTCTAAAACTGCAGTAACAGTTTTAATGCTTGTCATTTTCTTTGAACTACGTTGCTCCACATAGTTGTGTTTACACCAGGAAGCAAGATGCATTTTGAAAGCACTAGTATGAGATTCAGAGCAAGTTAAAAATAATTACTCTGCCTTTTTTCAAATATCTATAGCACTGCCAACTTATCTAGCAACTTATCTATGTGACTTGACTGCTTGTTCTCAAAGCCTCAGCTACTGAAATAACATTTGTACACAGCAGAGAAAAAAAACCTTGAGAATGTGACCCTTCCAGGTGCTTAGAAAAAGCCCAAAACAACAAGAGGCAAATAAAAAGCACCTAAATTTACATTCTCTTTTTCTGCCAGCAAATCAGCTACAACATACCCTTGCAATCTTCACAGGATATTTCTATCTAGTAGAAATATTTACCATCAATTTATGTGAAGGTTCAACTTGGCTGCCTTGATTTTTAACATTTAAGTAGAAAGGTTTAAAACCAAACAAACGTTATCCAGGAAAGTACTGCAGTTTGAGTACTCGAGGAACTGTACAGATACTGAAACTGTGAAGGGGCAGGGGGAGGAAATACCTGTGCTCTTCCTTGTGGTGGTTAATCCGTGGTAGTTAATCTTAGCTAAAATCACAGAAAAGACAAGATTAAAAACCTGGATTTTCATTTACACTGGCAATCTAACTTCAACCCCAAAGAGAAGCCTGTGTAAGACCCTGATCTGATGTAAATCATCACAGCTTGGCTTACTTTCAGTATGGGTAAACCAGCAGAGAGTAACTAATGGGAGTTCAGATGAATGCTATGAAAGCACCCCCATCAGCATGTGCTATAACCGGTCCCTTAAGGCGAGCAGCCCAGCATGTGACTTCTTGCTGTGAGAAAAATGCAACACACAGAGCACTCAGCGCTCTTGTTTATTCTGCTGAGCCTCCAGTCCTGGATTAGGAAGGTGTTAATGGGCAATATGACCTCCCTGACCAGTGCTGGAAGTCAGGTTTCACTTAGCAATCATCAGAGGTACAAGATTAAGTGTCTCAGAACCATGAGTTATTTCAAACATCGTGTCAGCTGAAGATCAGGCTGTGCAAGAAATGTTCTAGGGTAGAAAGAAAGAGCAGAAACAGTGCAGGAAGGGGTTTCCAGTCATGAATCCAGTTCTAAGCAGCTAAGATGTGCTTGAGAGATTAGTGTTATGTAGACTGATGGGAAAACAAGGGAATCCAATGAAAGGACAGGATGGATCCCAGCCCTTAATGTAGGCAAGAAGAGGAAGGAGAGGAATCCCACTGCTCCTCTGTTTTGAAGCATCTCTTTGAACTAGGACCTTATAAAATCCCTCTTAGTAATTCCAGGCCCCATCAAGACATTATTAAAAAGCATTTGATTTTGATTTTTTTTTAAAGGTTGTTAGGCTGTACCATGTAAATTAACATGCACTAACACACACTGTGATACAGGTATCAACTTCTCTAACAGGCTTTCCAACACATATAAAATGCTTGAGGGAAATGTTCCCTGACAGCCCGCTTTGTCCCACATTTTCAGAGTAAAGTTATTAACTCAGTAACCATAAATGCCACCTGAAGATGAAAGCAAGAAAAGCAAACAAAGGCAAGTCAAGAATACTTTGTAACTACCTCAGTCATGTAATTTAGCCTGCTAGAATCAAACAACTTGATACAGAGGGAAGAAAAGGCTATGGAAATCTCTACTTACTCCTGCTGCAGTGCTTTCTGGAATCCTCAGGACAGCATCTCCAGTGGGTGAGGCAGAAAAGCTCTCCCATTGCTATACTATTTACTTTAGCCCTTGTTAAATCATAAGCACAAAACTTAAATTTGGAGTTACTTCCCTGCTATCCATTCACCAGAAAGGAACTAAAAGGCAGGTCCTATGCAGTTAATAAAAAATACAATAATTATTCCTCTCCTGAGCTCTTTGTGAGGACCTGGTTGGCACCTGTCTTGTTCTGCACACTGGGCTCACTTTTTATTTTAAGGTGACAGACACAGCTCTAGTTCTCCCGTTCTGCAGAGCCACAGCTTGGTTTTCACTGGCATATAAAAGCCCACTTGTCCCTAATTGAAGCAAAGTTCCCCTCAGTGGCAGTGGAAGCCACTACAGAACTGGTTTTCATGATGTTGGGCTGTACCATCACGCTATCACGGCCTCTTTCCGTGCATGGTTAAGCAGAGCCTCCCATACAAATCTCTGCCCCTCAAACTAGAGCCTTGCTGACCCAGCAATGCCAAGGCCAAATCACAGAGCAGCTGAAGCCAGGGTTATACCATGGCCTTGATGATTTGCTTTGGTTAATTGTACTGAACAAACAAGAATGATTTGGCTCCTATAGTGTCTTAATCTTGTTTCCCCCAGTAAGTTTATTTTGTCCAGTGTCTGTTCAAGGCTTTTTTTTTCCTACTGATTTGGATGTGCCTTGGCTTGCTGTAGTTCCTCAGCGTAAAGAACCAGGTCCGAGACAGGTTGTAAGCATTGAATGTCTCTGTGTAGCCAGAAAATGAGGAACTCATTGCTGGTAAAAGCCACCATGGCACAAACCTCTATGGCTCACCTAGCACTTTGACTGGTGAGCCAGGCAGGATTTGCCAGCATGGACCATTTGTCATTAAAAAAAAAAGATCATTTTGAGGGCAACAGAAGTTAAAAAGCAACTTTTCAGTTGTTTTCTGAGAAAATACTTCTCAGAGGTAATTTTTTTAGTGTTTCTGTGAGTTTCAGTCTCCCTGAAGCATATTCCCTAAACCTTCCCCAGTACCATTCTTCCCTTCTGGAAGGGCTGCATGGTGGCAAATACCAGATGAATCACCAGGCGTAACAGGAGATGCGTGGGTGGGAATGCAGGGAGTCTTGCTGGATGCAAAGACCATAAAGGTGCAGTGAACCTGCCCTGCAGAGAGAGAGCTGAGATGCTCTGGCTAGTTTCTGTAGAGAAAGGTAAAGAAGTGACTTGAACAAATCCCATCATTACTTCCATGAGGAGAAGACAGATGGGAAAATGCTTTTTTTGGGAAAAGATTTTGGCCACCAGGCCAAGACTTAAGAGGCACAGAGGGAAGTACCTGTAATATCTCTAGTTGTATTTTAATGCCACTGCTCCCAGAAGGAAGGATGGAAGATATGCTCTAGGCTTGACTTTTAGACAAGTCTTTTTAGTGAACTCAGGTGGGTATCTGGTTTCTTGATCCAGGTAAAGATTAGGAACAAGGTAGAAAGAGAACTTCTCATAAAGGGTGGCTATGACAGAGCCAGAAAAAGAACTTCAGGTACCCAGAGAGTTTTAATGTTGGACGGGGTGATGCCCAGTAGCTCTGCTGAGTACAGAAAATCACTGAGTATTGACTTTAGTCCTTGTGAGCCTGTGTTCAACTTTTAGGGGAAGAGGACACCAGTAAAATGAGGTACACATACACATGTCTGAAGTGACCCTAGAAATGCAGGTCAGAAGTGCAGGGATAGTGTTTGCTTGGTTTGTGGTTTGTTTTTTTTCGAGTGATGCTCAGTCACTGTACAGGAAACAATCTGTCTTTTCCATGGCACAGCATCCGTTCTAAACCACACTTTCCAGGTGAGTACTACCAGCTCCAGCCAATAGAGATGGAAGCAGTTTATCTAATATCAGTCTCTTTCTGTCAAATGAAATGGAAAGAGCTAAAGAACAACGATCTCTGTTAAAAAATTACTGATGTCTTAGGGATGCAACTGAACCAAGGAACTGTGTAATTTGTGAGCCCTTATTTTCATTGCAGGTCATTTTGCTTGGCTGGTGGGGAAATCAAGAATGAAGCACAAGATCACGCCCCCAGCTGTCACCGGAGCTCCGGAATTTGACAGAACATTTCGTGCACAGTAAGTCTGGAGATCATTAAGATGGTAGCAATGAATAACAATTCAGTCCAGAAGTGAAGCAAAAATTTTATCTTTGCATTCTTTGCTCAAAAAAAGAAAAAAAGGAAAGGAAAAGAAAAGAAAAAAGTTTTTTTTCCAAATGTTTCAGTTGTTGTTTTAATGCTAATGGGGTAAGTTCAGCTCATTTAATCATTCTGATCAGATTACCCAAACATGAGGAAGAAAAGAACACAAAACCTCTGTCTTCACAGTGGATAATGATGGAATAGCTTCAGAAGAGAAGATTCTCCTGAAGGGCTTCAGTTTGTGAATGGCTAATGGCCCTATGCAGAAGTATTTATGTTTAGTTCAAACAATCCCATCTGCCGTGCTGTAGTTGTAGTGGGTAGCAGTAACAAGATGTAGAACACATTAGACAGCATGTTAGATAAGAGAATATGTTAGATAAAGTTACAGATAGTTCAGAACTACCAAAAAAAGATATCCCAACAAAATATTGGTGGGAATACTGATTTCCATGTAATTGGGATCCAGGTCCTTGTCTGAGTTTAAATACCAGGAAAATATTTTAAATAGTTTGCATTTGATATTAGAAGCAGAGAATTTTTAAGAGTGCCTAATGCTGGCTAGATTGTGCTCCCCCAGATTCAACAGCAATAACTTTTGTGACAATATAATGAGGCCAAAGCTGATTCTCCTTGAAAATACCACCCATGCTTCTTTTTCTTTCTAGACTAACGTTCTTACAATTTTATTCTGCAGCCAAAACTGTGTGGAGTTTTACCCCATATTTCTGACTGTTCTCTGGACTGCAGGGTGTTTTTGTAATCAAGGTAAACACTTTTCCTCTTTATTTTGGACTAAGAGGTTTTAAATAACTCTTCAAAACTCTTTAGTTTCATCAGGAGATAAATAACAGTAGACATGTTTTCCCCTATTTTAATTGCATTACCTTAGCACAGCCTCCCTAGAAGAATGCTGAGTGAGCCTGAAGTCCCCACTTTGCCATGGCATTTCACACAGCCCCGCCAGCTTTCACTTCTCTCTGCAAACCAAGAAGTCAGGGGGCATTTTTTGGCCAAATACTCTGAATTCAGACACCACAGAGCTTTCATAACTCCTACTCTGTTGGACTTTCCAAGATGGGTCTGTGAATTCTCCTAACAGTGATGGGGTGGACTCTCACAGAGCTAGAATTTGTGACAGAGTCTAACTTTTGCACTCTGCTTTATCAACCCTTCCCTAGCTGATGTTTTAGAAGCGTAAAGGCTGCAGGCTGGAGAAATGATAACTAGCTCATGCCCACAGCACCTCTCCTTCCCAGAAGACTAGCTTTCTTCTCCATGTTCTGTGTTTGCTCCAAAACAGTCATTTTGTTTTGAAGCTCTCTTATAGCCAGAGGCCCATGTCCACTGCACATCCAACTTAAAGCCAAAGTAGCACCACTTCAGTCAACAAACTGGATATTAAATAACCCATGTGCTCATAGACAGACAATCATCAGGAACCAGCTAACCAGCACACAGACACGTGCTGTCTGTCGTGTGTAAGAAAAGAAGGATTATGTTAACCTCCCCTTTAAGTCATTTTTGCACTAATTAATCCAGGACCCAGTAAAAGGTGCTCCCTGTAATACTCACATGGTTTGAAAGAACACGACATTAACTAGTGCTGCTTAGCCCTGGATAATAGGACTGACCTACACACCCTGCTCATCTATCAAAGGAGGAGACTTTATACCCTTCCCACAGGGAGGTCAGAAAGCTAACTTCACTACAGCTCTCTCTCATGTCCTGGGATAAAAGCTGCTATATAAATGCAAAGTAGGTTATTAACAACATAAATAAGATTCTCTTTCCAAAACAAACACTCCCCTTTAGCATGAACTGCCATAACAATATGAAATGGCAGTGCTGGGTCAAGCCACAGTGCTCCAGCCCACTACCCTGTCTCTGGACTATCCAGCAAACTGTGGGGGGTGAGGGTATACAGCTTCTTGTCATTTCCTGAGATCTTCTTTCTAGGGAACGCTTTCAGATTTTTTTGGACAGCCCTATTGCCACACCTATCTGTAAACCTGTATCAGAAGCCTCCTGTAGTGAATGCTTAAGAATACCTATATCTCTTTTGAATGATTCTTTTCTAAAATAACTTCCCAGGGTGTGAGTAGCTATGAAAATCTCCAGAGCTATATAACTAGAAAGCATAGCTGGAGTGGTAAATTGTCTACGATCCTCATTTTTTACTTTTCTGTTTCTTTTTCCCTCCTATTTTTTCTTTCTTAGAATTAGCTTCCTTGCTGGGTGTGTTGTACGTGCTTGCCCGCTACAAGTACTTCCATGGTTACGTCCAGTCTGTGAAAGGAAGGTAAGGAGCTACCAGCTGAACGCAGGTTAAAGGCTCCAGGCTGTGGTTTGGAGCTGGGCTGAGAGCCAAGGAAAAGTGACTATAATTGAATGCAACGTGTGAAGTGTCAGCAAGAAGGCCTGAAACAGAACCCCCCAGGGAAGGGGGCTAGCTGTGACATTAGGAGCTGAGGTTAAGATGTGCACGTGCTGCAGGTCACAAGAGAGGAAAAGTCTGATGCTCACCTTGTGGGCACTCGCTTCATACTGAGCATACTGGCAGCTAGACTCGGAGAGGTCTGGAAACAGCAGCACAGCCTGGCAGCTCAGGACAGCTGTAGGGGGGAGGCTGCTCAGGGGAGGCTCATGCTGTGCCCACCTCTCTGATATTTTCATTTTTCCTCAGTTTGTCACATGAAGACACGTACACAAGCCATACAAAACTCACCAAAGGAAGCAAGCAAGTCTGGCCTTGTAGGCTGATGAACTTGCACCAAACAGATAAGAGAACACAGCTTCAGATATGCAAACATTACTGAATGTTAAGGGCACAGCATCTCTCAACATCCCAGAATTCTGCTTCAGCAAACATGCACTCTGGCAAAACACTCCTCCACCACAAACACACTGTTCAGTTCCTGTCTCACTGAAGCCACCGCACGATCTTCTGTGTCCTGACCTAAGGCTCCTCTAACAAAACAGCACGATAAAAGTTTGTCATAAAATGAAAAGACTTGCAATGTCTGTTTCTAGAAGAAGATAACAAAACATGCCCAGAAAGGCTACTGATATCAAGCCTTGAGGCACCAGTGAGAATTCAGGCTCCCTGCTCCCCCACTGGTGCCCAAGAACCCAACCCCTTTAGCTTCTCTGGGTATGGGGATAGCTAGCTATGAATTGAAGGTTGACAAGCTCCTCAGACCTCTACCCAACACTAACACGATGGGATTCTCTAAAAAGACCTTTTGCTGCTTTGCCGACAGAGGCCAACTCAGCAGCAACTCCCAAAATATTCCTAACAGAGCAGAGTCTGCACCAAGGCAGCTGAGAACAGCCCCAGGAGAGCGTGCATGGAGGGGAAGCTCCCTGCTCCCCTGTGCCCAAAATGTGAGCTCTGTGTTCCACAGCTGAAGGGCTCTTGGCCTCTTCCGTGGGAGCTTTCCAATTTGTACAAATAAAAAACCTCACCCTCTCCCAGCAAGTGCCCCAACTGATGATTTTTTAAGATCAACACTCTTCCTTTGCAGTCCAAAAACCTACCTCTGAGTCAAAGTGATAACCAGAACTCCCAGCTCAGTGGAGAGTACCTGACCAACAGACGTGGATGTGAGACACACACCCCTCTCCCTCAGCCCCAAAGGCTTCTCCCCCACACTCCCAGAGGTGCTGTAAGGTGCTCAGGCACCTCTGTGGCTCTACCTACAGGTCTTCATGTCATGGGATGAGGTAGCTTCATCCTGGAGCAGGTTCCTAACTTTCACAGTAATATTTTGAAACACAGGGGAGGAGTTTTCTCTCTCAGGAATGGTTTATTACCAAAACACACCACAGCAGCATTGCAGCAGTGATCCCTTCTGCTTCTACACACCTCTGCTTAACTGGCATGGACAAGCAGTTTCCCTGTGAGCACACCATGTACAGCTCCTAACAGTTTTTTTTCTACTTTCCACTTCTAGGTTAACAGGTTTTTATTTGAATTCGATAATTCTAATGTGCTTGATAACCCTGGGTGCAGCTGGGATTGTTAACAGCTTTCTGGATGAATACCTGGACTTCAGCATTATGAAGAAACTACATAAATTGCTCTGAAGACATTTTGGGTATTTTTTCTAAATAAATAATAACATGGATAGTTTCCCTGAACACCAAAAAGATGATAAGCTGCACGTGAATAAAGCATCAGAGCTCTTTACTAACAGCCCAATGCAATGTGACATGCATGGTTTTCCTGAGCTGTTTATGCTTTCTCCTTTCCCTAACTGCACTTGGGGAAAAGAGTCCGTGAGGTGGAACGCCGTGCCTTCAGTTTCCCCACACAGCACCATAGATCCTAAACAAATTACATAAAACTAAACTCATTAATTCACTACGTGAGTTAGTAGCAACTGGCACTGCAAGCATCAGCCCCTCTTACCCAATGCCCTTCAGCTTTGCTGGTGCCTCTGCAGTCTTCCCATCAGCTCCTCTGCGTCACCCCCGGCAGTGCCATCCGCTCTGCACAAATGGAACAACAGGCTTCCAGGCACTATGCTGCTGCTGCGAGGTCCCCGTGCTCCACCTGTACACAGTCCCCCTGCAGAAGGCTGGCTAAGCATGTATGGAAACGCCGCTTTCTTCAGGAAAACACTTAAGGCTGAGCTTGACCCTAAGTTTCTGTGAAGGCCTTTTGATTTTATACTCACGTTTGCAGTTCAACATGCTCAAACGCTCTTCTCCTGTCAGCAGATCCCAGTTGTCACACAGTCTCTTGAAGACAGGCCGTACCCACAACGCAGCACTTGTGAGAGGGAGAGCCAGCCCAGACAAAAAGAAGGCACAGATGCTCATCTAACAATTGGGCCTACTGCATTGTCTCCCACCAAGGCACAGATGGCTGGGCTGTGGGAAAGACTAGACAAACCTCCCAGCACAGCCACAGCTCTGGGAATCATGAAACGACGACGAAAAGCAGACTGACTATGACAATGGTTTTCTGCTAAAAGGGGGGAAGTGTCACAGCTTACCACTGTGAGTTCAGAGTATGCTCATGATCAATTTAAACTACGCAGAAGAACAGCGAAGCAAGGCCATGCCTATTTTGCTAGCTCCTGGCAATTCAATTTGGGCAGTGCTGAATACACTCATGCTAGAGCCAGAAGGCAGAATCTTTCATAGTCCTTCCTTCAAAGGCATGATTTGGCCAAAAATACTGCATGTTTATAGTGCTGTTGGGTCAGGTCTATACAATGAGTATGTTCATGGTCTTTGTAAAAGAGTACCAAGGTCATAACCTGACCACAAAATAATAACAGTGTTGGACCAGGTTCAGAATAACTTGAAGTGGACACGTACAGAAGTTAGCTTGTGACTAAGAAACACTCCTTAGTGCCTGCAGGTGGCAAAGGCTGAAATGGCATTTGAAACAATACAATTAAACAGGAACAAAGGGGAAAGACTTGGGTCCAGTCATGGGTGCCAAGGAGAAAATGACAGATCGTGATGGCACCAGGCTGGAGCTGACACAGCTGCAAAAAGGGTAGCTCTCCAGGGAGAAAGCACAACAGGGGCAGAATTAACAACCACAGAAGTTACTGGAAATTCTTCCACTAACCTTTCTTGTGTGGGTTGAAAGACAGAAAATCCACCCACCCACCTGCCAGTGATGCCTTCAGTCAAGGGCAGCAGGAAGTGCTTCCACCTGAATCAAAACCAAGACTAAGGTCCAAACTATGCAGCAGCCTTGAAATACAGACTAGAGAAGGCCAAAATGTTACAAACTGTGCTCAAACAGGTCTTTAAAGCAGCTGAAATGATTCCACTCCAGGCTTACCTATTGTAGTGGTCTGGCATGTTTATAGATAGCTTCCCATACCCCATTTACTCCGCAGAAAGGAATAAACTGTGCTTGCACAGGGACAATTTCACACGCCAAAACCGTGGGTGTGAGGCAGCAAAACAGCACAAAGGCAGAGTGCTCGGGGATGAATATGAATCTAGCATTGCAGGAGCTGCACCAGCTAATGGGGGGGCAGAAGCAGGCCTAGAGCTGAGGATGCCACCTCTCTTCTGAGCCACTTTTTCCCTAGTAAGCCAGGACAGAACGCTTATGATCAGAAAGTGTTGAAAGACTGACTCATCTGTCATCAAAAACAAACTACACCTGTAACAGACAGATGCTGTCAGTGTCAGTACTCAGTTTAGAGAGAACCACACCATCTCCTGCCTGCAGATCGAGGAGCAGTACCAGGCTACACATTCAGCATACCCTGCAACTTGATGCAAATGTTCACCTGTCAGTCACAATCAAAAATTATGACGGTCCCTGCTGCAGCTTCAAAGCCACTCAGTACCTAAGGGTCTGCTGCTGAAAGCATCTTTTGTCAGCAAGGCCTCTTCCAGTGTGTGCTGGAGAGGGGCTTTGGCAAGCTGCTCTGATCTGGACCAGTCTCCTTTGTGCCCTGTTAGACGTATTTTGAATGGTAAAGGACTGACATTGAGAAGGGGAATCTTGCCTTGAAGGTTGTATGTGGAGCCAAGACACACTGACACCCTGAACAGCAAGCCGTGCAAATAGAGGTCCAGTGTCTAACCCCCCCAAGCTCCCCAGAAGGCTGGAATCACGGAGAAATCGGTGTCGAGCCATGAAGGCTACATGGCACGTCCATCTTCAACAGGTCATACAAGTTCAACAAGTCTACAAGCACTCTGAGAAAGGCTTCTGACAACACAATTCTCACACTGTAGTAGCAGTAGGTGACAAGAAACTACTCTATGCATGCACTTTCATGCTTCCCCAGTTCTCCATCTCTTCTTCCCTTTTTCTATGCCCAACCCACATCTCCCTCCTTCCCACTTCACCTCTATCCCCAGATTTCAGCCACAGGACTCCTATATCCCAGGCTCTTCCTCTTGTGTCTTCCCCTGAAAGAATTTTCCTACCCCTATTTCATTCCCTGCATGGAATAACCACAACATTTTGGAGCTACCTTGCTCTAAGAAAGGGGTAGAATGACCCCAAACCCAGGCAGACACCGGACAAAGCCCAGCAGCTCCTCATGGCAACCTGTGGCCGCTCAGCTGTGCCTGGGGGTCTAACCAGAGTGCAGGGGGCTCACCAGCAGCTGAACAAGCCTGGGGCAAGAGGGGTGGCCTGCTATGGGCCATACCCTGCCAGTAACACCCAGACTCCAGGCAGGCAAGGGCAGCTCCGCAGGGTGCAGTGAGGCAGCCACGCAGAAGCCCCAGGGTTTAAACCAGTCCAACCTGAAGCCACCTTCCCTCCTCCCCCGTGGAAGATCACCCACCGAGACGCAGGAGTGGAGTGAGAGATGATCCTATAAACCAGCCTGGTATATGACTCAGATAACCATCTTTTTATTTGTTGGGGTTTTGATTTTTTTTTCCCTTTTGTTTTGCTTTGTTTTTTCTTTAAAAGTGGTATGTTAACATCAGGTCTTTTTCTATACTTTCAGAGCTCTGTACAGGTCTTAAAAGGAAATAAGCAATGCTTAATGTACAAAGTAAAAACAGAAAACTAGAAAAATCTGAATAAAATGGAGCAAGTTGCTGTCAGGGATACAGTACAAATTAGTAATTAGATGTCATCTGAAGTGCAATGCCACTGCAGTAAGGATGAGTTAAGGAATNTATATATATATTTATATGTATATATTTTACAGATAGTAGACCCAGTGATATCTGTAGAATTGTAAAAACATATTTACAAATAACTTTTTTTTTTTAACATTACATATACATCAGCACCATAGTAAGAAAGAAAAAAATAAAACCAACCCCGAATCTATTAAAATCTACCTCTCTAGTACTTGGTCCCAGTATGGAGTATTTGGAGGAAGCTTTGCAAAGACAATAGAGACTCAGCCTTCATCACCATTTGTTCACCAATAAACCCTCGTTTCTGCATTGGCAGGTGACCCCCGGGCCCCCACACCTGAGGAAGCAATGCCATGCCATCCCCCGTGCCCGCCGCCCCCTCGTCCCGCCACACCGCTGGCGTACGGGCCAGGCCAGCTCCGTGCCACACCAGCTCTGGCTGGTGGGTCCTTGCACTGTATTTTAAAAAGGGGTTAGCTAAAAGAGATGTAACTAAAGCATTTTTAAAAAATTTAGCAGTCAGGGCAAGCTGGATCACTTGCTCACCTTGACCACCTTAAAAATCCATGCCCATGTTAAAAATGCAGCGTATCCTGCAGACAGTACAGCATTTGTGGAGTCTGCTTCTCTGGAGATAGATAAAACCCACCTGGTTGTGTTCCTGTGCAACCCACTCTGGGTGACCCTGCTGTGGTCTAGATGATCACCAGCAGTCCCTACCGTTCTGTGATCCTGTGATTCAAAGCAGATATTTCCCCTTGTCTAGGTAAGCTCTGCCAGGCGTCACCACACAAAAGGGAGCTGTAACTGGGCACAGAGATGGTTGCAGGCCCCTTTTGCTCCCACTCCTTAACACGATGCATATCTGTGCTCCACAGGGGGAGGCAAGGCTTGAAAACGCAAAGCGCGAAACCCCTCGGCTCCCGTGGATTTCAGNTTTGTTTTGCTTTGTTTTTTCTTTAAAAGTGGTATGTTAACATCAGGTCTTTTTCTATACTTTCAGAGCTCTGTACAGGTCTTAAAAGGAAATAAGCAATGCTTAATGTACAAAGTAAAAACAGAAAACTAGAAAAATCTGAATAAAATGGAGCAAGTTGCTGTCAGGGATACAGTNGGCTGAGCGCGTTGCATCGCCAGGCCCCAGGAGAGCCGTGCACAAGGAGGTAACTGTAGCCTGACAGCTGGTCCTGGTACTTGTACAACAGAGACACTTTGGCTGCAGAGCACATCTGGCTCACAGAGGCCAGCATTAGGCCAGAGGTTCCCAAATTTTTCGGACTGCGGATCATGTTAACATTTTTTAATGCACCACTATAAAACCTGATAAGCAGCTCTCAGCTGAAAATGCTAAAAAGGTGATAGGCTTTGGAGGACAGCTTCCCTCGGCCTCAGCCTGCAGCTCGGGAACCCCTGCTTTAGACATCAGGGATGCTGCTGTCTCCGTACTGTGCAAGACATCTCACAGCTTCATTACAGTGCTGCTCAGCACTGGTCCACACAGTGGAGATAGTGGCACGATGCTATTACCTAAAAGCTTATTGGGCACAGCCGATGTTTGGAATAATGACATCGATTATTTTACCCATTGATGAATGATCTTTGCAGTAGTCTTTCATCAGCTCCTGTTCTTCAAATGCTGCAGTGAATTTTATTCCAGCAAACCTGTTTAAAACTGAAGGTCAGGGTGTATGTAACACCGAGAGCCCAGGCACTCCTGGGTAATGCCACCTGCCAAACCTGCACTTCCCAAGGGGAGAGGGGAAACTCGTTCTGCCCACTAAACTCTCTCTGTACCTCTTCTCATACCTGATTTCTCCTCCCCTGCCTGCCCCTTGGTGGCTGCTGTTGCTCACCTGAAAAAAAGTGCATCTCACCTCACTTCATATGAAAGATAGGAGGGGAAGGGATTGAACTGAAAACATATGGGGAAGAACAGGAGAGAGGGACCTGCTTAGGACCTACACTGATGTCTCTTGGTACCATTCATAGCTGCTGTTCTGCAGGTCCCAAAGGGACTAAATAGCCCTTGGCATTAACCCACCCCCCTCAGCCATCCCTAGCAGCAGTCCCATAACCACCGCCCTCACTGCACTGCCACATTTATGGTCTCCTGCACTTTTATTGGATATTTATCACTCTGCAGTGAAAATGGTGACCTCCCTGTGACTGTTTAGGTTTGTCAAGCATGTGCTGCACCTTCCCTTGGGACAGCCCAGAGCTGGCCCTGCAGGCCTGGCCATGGCTCACTGAGACCTGCTCACCCCAGAGTTAAGCCAGTTTCTGATCAGGGCCTGTGCAATTGCCATGGACATCTTTAGGCTTTGCTCCTGGCTGTTCTCATCTGCTCTCCTGAAGGCTGAGGTGTTTACTCACATGAGGTGGGACATATCGGGTCCACCCCAAACCACTGTGCAATGATGCCTCGTTTCAGTGGGGAAAGACCAGATTTTCCCAACCAGAGGCATCACCTGGCTTTTCCAGTTTCCTCATCCTGCCCACCTCCCCCCACCCCCCGTGCCGAGTGGTGCTGCCACGCAATGGAGATTGCCTGGTGGAAGTCTTGGGATGATGATGTTCTCATCGTCCCCCGAATCTTCCAAAGTTGGCTACAGATCAGCTCAGCTTACGTGATTAAAAACAAAAGAAAACAAAATAACCCCAAACCAAACAAAAAACCCAGCAATTCAAGGATGGGGAGAATAACCAACTCTCTCTTCTTTTCAGACGTAACAACCGAAGCTCCAGACTATACAAGCCCCTTCACTGGGGGGTTCCAAACAACTCATCAAGTTCTTGTATCCACTCATCCCCTGGTCCGCTCTTAATGATGGAGTCCACGAGGTCTGCGCCCTCTGCTAAACTGGAGAATGACCCCCCTGCTCCTTCATTACTGTAGTTGTAAGATATGTCCTGAGTGGGATTCCTCTCGTAGGCCTGACCTTGGCCGCTCTGAGCAAAGTTACCTCCTGGCATTTGCTGTGTCGGAGGCTGGCTAAAGCCAGACATGGTGGGGACCCCTTGGCTTATTGCAGGCATTACCATTGGCCTGGCCTGGCTGGCTCCTTGCTGACCAGGTAGCGGTTGCAGCAGCTGTCTCCCCATCGCTGGGTTCAGGGCTCTTACTGTTCCACTCGTGTCCACAACTGTCTGATTAAGCCCCTGTGGGAAATGTTGCTTGGACAGCCGTGGCTGTCCAGGCTGCATTGGGTAGGTTGTGCCATTATTGAAGGGCCCCATTTCACTGCTAGTCCTTCCAGGTATACCTTGTAAGCCTCGCTGCTGCCAGTTTTGTGTTCCTTGAGGGACAGTCCCCATCAGGTTTTGAAGTCGTGGTGCTTGTGGCCTGGGTAAGACCTGGCCCACAGGTCCTTTCATCTGCTGCTGATGCTGGGGCAGAGCAGAGTTTACCAGCATGTTCTGACCAAAATTGCCGACCATTCCCACCGCTTGTCCGGAGGCAGGCTGCCTCGTGCCCTGGCCTGTGCTGTGTGCCATGCTGATGCCGCTTTGGTTTGGGTGCTGCAACATTTGGCTCATCCCTGTGCTCATGCTGTACATTCCCGGCTGGCTGGAAGAGGTGTTGCTGTAAGGAGCCATGCCCATGTCTGACTGGCCTGCGGTCGTGGGCAGCGTGCTCGGGTTCTGTGAGGGACCCATTGCCATCATGCTCGCGTTCTGGGCCATCATTCGGGACGTCCTCATGCTCTGTAGAGCTGCTTGGTTTCTCACAGCTGCTATATCCTGGGGAGAACCTACACCAAAAAGGGAGGAAGGTGAGAAAAGAAACCATAACCTGTAAATGTTCATTAACATGTCTTTGCATAAGAAAGAATCTGCAGGAGCTTTCTGCATCACAGTAGGATTTCAGGTTGCTGTGCTGTCTGCGTAAAGAAATTATTGTTTCATGTGAAAGTCAGCAGAGGGCCAGAAGGTTACCCCGCCTTGGGAGCTGTGCTTGCTGCCTAACGTTAGCTGCATTTGGAGATGATGTGTTCCCCACTTCACTCTGGCTGCAGCCTCTGGCCTGACCTGCTGAGTCCCTGCTCCTCGAAGATGAGAGTCAACACAAGTCAAGTGCTACCCTGACCAGGAATTGCTGGTCCTGCTACGTATTGGGTTTGTGAAGCAGGAGGCTGCTCAGCTGAGAACACCATCGATGCGGACGAGCACCACCATTTCCCTTAAGGCCTAAAATGAGGCTGCCAAGGTTAAAAGGCCAATGATTTACTCACTATGTAATTCTCAATTATGACAGTTTCGGGATGGGTACCCAAAGGGATTCCTGGCTTCAGATCCTTGAAGAATGGAGGCAACACGATGCATGTGTCAAGCAGGATTACAGCCATGGCTGTCTCCCTGATACAACCGACTGAGGTGCCTAAGCCAGCCAGCCACCACAGCTGCAGGTCTAACACAGGCCTGCCCTTTCTCTTACTTCATGGGATCAGAGATTAATTTTTTAAGCAGTGGCCTGGCAGCCAAAGACCCCTTTCAAAAGTAAATGTGAGTTTTTCTTTTTGTGTGTATTTTTTTCCCCAAGACCAGTGACAATGTGCACCCTCTTCCATGAAAAAAGTTAGTCCCTGAGACTTCAAAGTTGCTGTGGTTCAGTAGCACTTATCTTCTTCAGATAAGCCTAATTCTGCTTCTAAAAAGCAAATGAGATGGCCTCCACTGGTCGTCTTCAATGGCAGCAAAGCAGCTGAACTTCAGTTTACCATTTGAAGCTCTCTTTTAAATATCTCCATTGTCTTTCAAAAGTAAGCCTTGGAAATAGAAATGTCAGGCTCAGAGAGCCAATCAATTTTTTAATAGCTCAGGAGGCAAAAATGAATGGATTTTCTATATCATTATTACTGATTAAGTCTATGGAAAGAAGAAAAATTGTTTTTTGTAGACATTTAGAGCGGGAGAGTGTATTACTGAATCAATATTATAAGCACTTTTTATTCCACCTTAGGCCAGTGATGGGAAACCAGAAAATCCTAACCTTGTTAAATTCCACACCGTGGCAGATAACTGAGCCATGCCTGGGTCTTCCTTTCGGGGGTGGGGGGAGCTATCGATTCCTGGGAAGCCAATATGCTTCTCTATTTACCAGCTTTATTTAAAAGCAATTACCAGTGCTGTGACTATGCCATGGGTTCGTGTGGTCTCGAGTCACTACCACACCAAACTAAACACAATCCTCTGCAGGTGAAGCTCAGGGAGTAAGAAGCACTCAGTTGCTGGCTCAAACATTCACGTACTACTTTTGTTAAGTACCATACTTGACATAAGAGCCAGGAGATCAGACAAGGCCTGGTTAAAAGAGAGATGCAACAGATTTGAAGATTTTGGGCCACCTTCTGGTCTCATTCACACATAACCTACTGCACTGGATTACATTCTCGTGACTAAATGGGAAAAAATCTGTATTTAAATTAGCTCATTTATGAAAATTAATTCCTTGCTCTGTCAGATTAGCCTAAACTCCCCTCTCCATTTCTCTTAAATAATACATATGAAGGCAACGTATCAAAGGAACGTTAATGCAGAGAAATTTTACATGTGCATCTCAACCAACGGCTGTGCACACACGGAGATTTTGATTCTGCAAATGCATTATTAAGGGGAAAAAAATCATTTCATACAGAATTGATGCTGCCAAATAGAAAAATGAGAAGGCAATTAGAAGGGGCCACTTTGATATATACCAGCAGAAGATCAGGCTGCCATACCCAGGCTTCCAAGGTACACAGACTGCCTCCCTTGTTGGTTGTTGTAGTTACGTGACTCTGTCATGAATACAGAGCACAAGTGCATGATCATTTCATGCCTAGTTGGAAACCATGGTTAGCAAAGACACTCAGCTGATGCTTTGCACCTAAAAAGCTCAGGACTAACTTTTTTTTCTAAGCCAAAATTATTGTACTTACATCCTTTGGTTACCTGCGAACACATCAAAAGAATACTTGCTTTTTTTGAGATAATTAAAAAATCTCCATTTACATCTCTGATATTTCACTGTTTCCCACACCTGACATTTATCAGACACTTCTCCAGATAAGGGTGACCTCTCTCAAATTCTCTGCTCATCCAATTACATAAAGTGGGTAATGAAGAGGGGTGAAACCAAGACACAGCGAGAGACGCTAGCTTGAAAAAAAAAGAAGGCATTATGAGAGTGGAGGCAAACAAGATGAATCCATGGGCTCCAGATGTCAAATTGGCACAATAAATATCAAAAATGCAGCTTTTGATGAGAGAAGAAAGGAAATTAGAAATTTAACTAAATACACAAACCTGGCCATTCCCCTTTGATAAAACACACGATATGTACAAGTGTGGAACAGCCTGTCTTCCTCTCCTGGCACACTGCTTAAAACCTGGTCTTCACAAAATGCACAAAACTCCCACGTGTCCGCTACAGGGGCACACTGACTCCAACATAGGAAAAAGAATTTGACTTTTACCTTGGAACTGATTGACCTGTTGCACTGGGTACGGGCTCCGCTGCTGCTGCAGATGCTGCCGGGGCAAATGTGACTGCTGCTGCAACTGCTGAAAATGAATGAGGGAAAGAAAGCAGAAGATGACTCATAAATTAGTGAGCTGAGAAAGGGGCTGGTGGCAAAAGTACAGCAGAACTGCAGCATTTCTTATCAAGCCAGCTGTTCTGGAGAGACAAGCAGAGTCATTTGAAGAGTCCTCCTGAGAGCACTTGGGCTGCTCAGCACGTGGACTCCTTTTGCTTCAAAAAGAGTAAGCGCTGAGGCTCACATCACCTCTCCGTACTTACAACCACTTCATCTCGACCTCTACAGTGTGAAATTCACTGTCTTTAGGCTGAAAGGACAGGAACAGAGATGGAATAACTTCACCCATCCACCTCTAAGGGCAACTGTAAGCCACACACCCTTTCCTCCCCCAGCCCTGTCAAGGTCTAGAGGTACAAGAATTCCCTCCACCACCTTTGCACTCAGAACACGCAGCTGTGAGGGGCACTGCATCCCAACCCGAGCACTGCAGCCTAGGACCATTCCCGAGCCAGAACAGAAATGGCCATGGAAGCACATTTCCTCTAGAGCTTCAGTGAATGATATCTGGGGAGAGGGTGATTGCACAGTGCCTCCATCCCTTGATCCAGCCCACACTGCTCCTCTTGGGTTATTTTCTATGAATATCAGTGCATCCAAAACAGAATCAAGGGCTGATTATAAAAACAGAGAGGGTATTTACAAGAGCTTTCAAACTCTAGGGTATACTCAGCTAAGCACTTACTAAAAGGACATGTCTCAGTGCTTCATCTGCAGCTGTACAAACAGCATGGCCAAAAACAAGGGGGGTGTAACAAAGGTAAGAGAAGACAAACGTGGGGAAGAAGCAAGTGCTAATCCCTCTGTTCATAAATATGTGTTACAAGCTCTCAAAAAGATAAAGGGAACCCTGTTAGGCACAAACCACCCAAAAGCTAGGAGTCTGAGGACTGTGACTTCATCACTTTTCATCTGTGCCAGCACACTCGACAGCATCAGCCTTACGGTTTTTTAACACTTTTAGGCTTGCCTTCAGCAGCCAAATCACTGTCAGGCTCTTGGGTTTAAGAACTTGAATTGGCCTAATCCACAACAGGGGAACATTACTGCTCTCTCCTTTGCACTTGTGCACCCCTGAACTAATTCACGCATCTTTATCCTGAATCTTTCTAGGAGCACCCTTCCTGTTCACTGGGGGGTGTTTTGTTTCTCGTGAGGAGAGGGGAAGGTTATCAGTATTTCTGCAGTTATACAACACACACAAGTTCTAATGTGGATTCAAAAAGACCCCAGCTCTTAAACTGTATTTCCCCAGCAAGAGAGGGGAAGCCAAGTTAAGCTTAAAGCAACTACTGACCTATCAGAACATCACCCAGGTGATGTTAGGGGATGTTTAAAGTGGTTATGTATGAGCTGGTAGGAACTGAACAGTGTGACTTTCTGCTGACTTTCTCCTGGGTTGCTTTTAAACTGCAGCTGACTTAAACATGCATAAGACATCACCATTCAGACCAGGTAATTTAACATTGCTACTGCAAACCCCGGGAGCTCCAGAAGCCAGGTGACAGGCTCCAGTGTAGCAGTTCTGCACTGCCTCTGCAAGAGGTGGCTTTGCTCTTCTCCTGCTTCAGCCTCTGGCTCCCCCCTTGATGCTGCTCCTCCTTTGTGATAACATAATCACTCGCACTAGTGAGTGATAAACCAGATCAAGGAATTTATCTGGGCAAATACTTTTTTTCTTTGCTAGGTTACTGTTAACCCACATCAATTCTTTGCCAAGCTAATGGTAAGACTGAGGCAGATGCCTCTTCTTTGATAACCATTCCTGAAATACCATGAGAGGAGCCACAGATAGAGAACTACCAAGCAGAGAAGGAAGGGCTGGTGTTGCACCGTCCGTAGTGCTCCTGCTCCCATACCCATGTGTGCTGCAGTGCCTGAGACAAAGGGATACTGTACCTGCTCTGCTAGGATCTGCTGCTGCTGCTGCCTTTGCTCTCTTAGAAACTGTTGCTTCTGCTGCTCTATCACGTGGAGCTGGGCCCTCTGCTCAATCAGCATCTGCTTCATGATGGCTGCCTGAGGCTGGTTTCCCAGGAAAGGACCCCCAGAGCTCGTGCCTGTGACCACGCTGCTGGAGCCCGGTGGGACAGAAGGCTGCATAGGCCCTGTGGTCCGAGACAATCCCACTTGATGCTGTTCCTGTGCAGAGAGAGAGAGAAGGCTCATTACTTAGGGCCCTCCATGGGCAAGGGAAATTACGGCTCATTAACAGGAAGTGTTGGCTCTGTGTGTGAGCACCAGAGCTTGAAGAAAGCAAGAGTCCTCAGAAAGACACTTGTGGCTTGTGAGCAAGCTATGGGCTCTTCCCCACAGGGGGCAGGAGGCAGGTTCCTCTTCTCTCCTGGTGTTCAAAACCCCCACAGATGAAGCAAGAGCATTTCAGAATGCAGTGACACACGCATGCCAGGAAGAGGAATCAGGAAAAGGAAAGAAGACTAGTGGGTTGAAATGGAAACTGATTTAATGAAATAAAACAATAACAAAAAGCCCTAATATTAAATACCAATCCTAATTGGAAGCACACAGGGTTATACTCGGCCCCTGTAGTGGTCACGAGCTGCATGCTCCCAGCAGTGAGTGCTGGATGTCAATCCCTGTGAGCACCACAGCTCCAGTGGAAATGTGATGGTCTCTGCAAACAGGAGAGCAGGCCTTGGGAACAGGATGATGGGAGAGACCCTGCAGGGATGGCAGCCGTCAGGAGCAGAGAGCATCCCCAGGAAACTTTCTAATTTGTAGTGAGCGTGACATTTCTGATATAGAGTATTTCTGTTGGCCAGCTTGGGTNACCGGGACTGCCCGGGGAGCGGGAGATGAGGAACGCCCAGCTTAGCTTGGGCCGGCTTCCTGAAAGAGAAAAAGCCGTGCAAGAGCTGCTCGGCAGGGCAGGACCCCCTGGCACATGCAGAGAAGTGCTCAAGGCCGGGCGGGATGGGGCTTTGAGCAGCCTGGGCTAGTGGG
>VWZY01000969.1:205904-225449 GCA_013399075.1 Chloroceryle aenea | reverse complement strand
CTCTCCTGATAACGGCGCCGCGTGCAGAGTCACACACGTTCCACCTGGGAACTGGGAAGCTGCAGCTCTGCCGTGAGGTCCTCAGAGAGGGGCAGGCAAAGCCAAGAGGCCGGTTACGGGATGGGGAACAGTGCCAAGGCCTCTTCCCCTGAGTCAGCCCTGCTGCAGAACGAGTTCAGACGCACGCGCTGGCCTTGGCTAAGCCTCCCAGGGACCCTGCCAAAGCCTCCCAGAGACCCTGCCAGGCCCCCTCCTGTCTCTGCATCCTCAGCCACCTGCTTTTAAGGCAGCCCAGGGACAGAACTGAGTGCTCAGCCCCTGGGAGCAAAAGCAGATACTGAAAAAGCCAAGCTGCTGCTCACAGAGCCAAAAAAAAAGAGCCACAGTTTCCAAATGGTCAGCATAATGTGTCCAAGCAGGTTTTTAGAGTTGCAAAGCACCCAGTAAGATGAACTTTTGTTGGGACCTGGCTGCTTAGTTAATGCCTACATGGGAGTCACCCTCTGTTGATAATCTTGTCCTCAGTTAAGCAACAGAAGCATAAAACCTGTGTCCTCCCAGTGCATTTCCAGGGCTCAGCTGAAGTGAGGGGATCCCCTGCGGAGGTGCAGGGCTGATGGAGATGCATATATGTACACTTTGGCACATTAAATATGACTTTAAAAAGAGAACAAAGGGGAGCAGAAAAGGTGTTCTCCTCTTTGTCTCAAATCTTACATGCCTCTTCCTTATCATCCAGTGATTTATTCCTTCCGTATGTCATTCAATCCCCCAACTACAGCTAAAAGCAATCACACAATTTTCTTTCAGAACAAGCAGAACAACCACCAGCTGATGCCCTGAGAGCCAGGCAGCTCTCGGGTGTGGGCAAGGCAGGGACCAGCCAAGGAGGACCTACCAGGCCCTCCCTGCACAGCCTGGTGATCGTGGTGAGCTGGCTTGGCTCCTGATAAAGGCCGAGGGGCAAAGCAGGACTCCAGGGAAAAGGGGGCCGTTCCAGGCAACTGCTGGCAGAAATCAACGGAAGATGGGCATTCCACATCTAGAACAAAGCATTTCCCAAAAAGCTGAGGGAAGCAGAGACTTGAAAGCAGGGTCTTCAGGTGCAAAACGGACAGTCGGCCGTGAGCTCGCTGTGCCATTCTGTGGTATGCGAACTCATGCGATCCTTGAATATACAAAGAACA
Organism: Chloroceryle aenea; assembly: GCA_013399075.1. Classification (NCBI taxonomy): domain Eukaryota; kingdom Metazoa; phylum Chordata; class Aves; order Coraciiformes; family Cerylidae; genus Chloroceryle; species Chloroceryle aenea. Next base: position 224,262 of record VWZY01000969.1, on the reverse strand, counting down.
GAAGAGCAAATAAAAGCCAGGAGGTGGCTTATCCTGCACACTCCATTAGAAGAAGGATACTAGAAACGTGTATACAATCAGACGTCTACATTTTAGAGCAGAAAAAGACGACACAAAAATTATTTGAGGCGGAAAGTGTCTGCCAGCGAGTGACTTAAAGAGCTCAATCCGTTTAGCTTACCACAAAGAAAACTGAGAGATGCTTTGACCATGATGTATAAAAATACCTTCACGGGGAAGAAATCCTTTAAAGAGTTCTTTTATCCACTGAAGAAGGCAAAACCAGATACGAGGGCTGGAAGCTGAAGACAGATTCAAATCAGAAAGAAGAATCAAATTTTTTACACTCTGATTTCATTACCTATCAGAAATGGCAGACGTCCACGTTTTGATGTCTGCAAGGATGACAGCCCTTTGGATAAACACAGCTTGGTGGTGCGACCGAATGGCCCGCGACGCACGAGACGGAACAGCCCTGCTCTGTCTAACATCCCTCACCTCTGCACGGCTCTGAGCTGCTGCTCCCTGGCCCCCACGGAGGCAGCCAGCCAGGGCAAGGCTGCCACCCACTACTCCTTTATCACGGGGCTCTTGAGGTACCGCGGGCGGCCACGTCTCTGTCTATATTTGTATGCTAAAAAGGGGGTCTCTGACCTGTTACTGGGATCAAAAATATTACTCCATTTCCATATACTGTGTCACAGTAAAATACAACCTCTGTCTGCCCGCTGGTTTCAGAGCAGACTGAAAGCACGGTCCTATCTTCCCCCTGAAATATTCCTATTAAATCCCTTGTAATGTTGTTACTGATCGTGTCTGGCAGGGATCTTGATCCCTCTCTAAATCAGGCTGCCCAAAGCAAAGCCGCCTTTTGCAGAATGGTACCATCTGACAGACTAAGGAAATTACCAATCCATTCATTTCAGACTTTTGTTTTGGTTTGGCATTTTTTGCCTTGAAAGAGACAGCGTACAGGGCAAAGGGATGGAATATGCTGGTTTGCAACTCCAACACTGGCAGCAGGCTCCACAGAGCCGATTGCTTAACCTATTTCCTCTGTCATCCAGTCTCAGGGAGGGGCTACAAACCTCTCCCCAGGCCCCCGGTTGCCATGGTCTTTCATATAGCATCTGAGTGAACAAGATCCCTCTGACGTTTGACACCAGACCTCTGCATGCAGCCAATTTGTTTTCCTTTCACCTCCCTTCGCCTGCATCTCTCCTGCCCGTGTTTTCGATACGGTTTATTCTTTCGATAGAACAAACAGGCTCTGTCAGGCTATTACTTCTGTGTATTTTTGTTTGTTCATTAGAGGGAATAATTTCTTCATTTCTGGAGGCAAAGTAGATAACAAAGAGTTCTCAAATGAGCAACTGTTTTTCTAACACCGTTTAAGAGCTAAAGACTGCTGGAAGTTCATCTCAAAGACGGCGAGGCAGAAGGCTGTCATTTTACTGGGTGGCACCACAAGCCCTGCCTCCCTATGCACCCATTTCTGCCTCAGCACTCTGGTTTCACTCTGGAAATCCTGAGCAGTGCTGGTGGGATTCAGAAATGCAGCGTTCCAACAGAATGCTTTGAACGTCAACCAGGGTAATTCAAACGGGCTCCTTTCCTCTATTTCAAATGACAACTCTGGCATTTTCTCCCTTTCCCCAAGAAAGAAACCTTTGCAGGGGAAATCACTCCTGCTTTGCCATCTTGTTTTGTCTTCAGTTTCACCAGCTTGTTCCAAAGTACAGAGAGTAACGGTATAATGGTTGGGTTTGTGTGCTGAGGAAGAACTGATCATTTATCTCAACTCATTTCCTTCTAATTCCAAATTTTTATTGGTCTTATTATCTTTAGGAGACAAAAATGGGTCAGCCCAAATTAAACCCAAAATAGCCTCTACATAAATGCCTTTGAAAAGGAGAAATAAATATACAAATATAAAAAGATTTGTGAAGTGTAAGATTAAGATGAGGTTGTCTTATTTGCTTTAATGAGTTACAAGTCCCAGCTCAAGCAGAACCTCTTGCAAGGCTGTAGTTGTCACCTAGGACCTGCTTAGCCACCTGCAGCACATGAACCTTGTGATCCTGGGCAAGTCCCCCTGGCTATGCCCATACAGGTGTTTAGCAGGGTCTAGTGACTGTGGTAGCAGCTGGCCTGGAGGAGCTGAGACCTGAGCAGGCACAGAGCCCTTGTGACCCTGTGAGGCAGCCAGCGCAGCTTCTGAACCTCCCCAGCCCCTGCAACAGGAACCTCACCTGCTCTTAAGCTGGTAGCACCAGTGCTCCTTTTCCAGTGAAATGGTATTAGCCACACTTTTCTCGGAGAGAACTCACGGGGTTAATCCGACATCAGTTGGACCCGCAGAAGGGAATGGCTGCACAGACAAGTTTCTGCCAGGCCAGCCCCGGTGCGGTTTTACAGCGCTCGGTTACTCAGAGCTTACTCCCACATAGGGCTCCCACCCTGCGGGAGCACGGAGCAGCCCGCCTTTCCCTGAAGAGCAGCCACCTGGCATTAGCATTCAGGGCAAGGGGTCTGAGAATGTGTCACAAAGAAGCCCCTAACTGGCCTCTGGGTGCCATCCTTGCTCTCCCAACGCCCGCCTGCCCGCAGCGGCACCGCTTTCTGAGCTGTGGCCCCCAAGCAGGGGCTGGTGGCAAGGAAGGCGAGGATTTGAAGAAACACCAAAGCACCCAACATCATGTTTTACACACATTGTGAAGGCTGCAAGGCCTCCCAAAGACTGCTGCGGGAAGGAAGCTGTGCCAGCGCAGCGCTTCGCCACGCGCCCTACTGCTCTACAGCGGGCGGCAGCCTGCAGGCAGCAAGAGGCAGGAGGAGAGAGTTGAAAACCAGCCCACACAAGAGCTTTTCTGCACCCTGTCCCCGCTGCCTTCCACCACAGGCACAGCTGAGGACTTTCAAAGGTATAGAGGAGCTGCGACTGCCCTCTCGGAGCCAGCTTGGCTCTGTCTTGTCAGATTTCTCAGGGCTTCAGCACCTGGTCGGGTAGTGGAGCAAGAGCTGAGCTCATGGAAATGGCTGGACCCTGAAGCCAGTGCCTGTTAGAAATTCTCCTCCTAAAGGTTTTAGCTTTAATTGATGCCCTGTTCGAGTCCAACCTGGAGCAGGAGGGAGGAAAGCTAAGGATAATCATGGCTAGAGAGCCCCGGGGAAGTGGGAGAGAAGAAAAATGGAAGATGAAAGCAAGCGAATGGTTTAAACAAACAGTCGCACAGGGCCAATGAAAAGGGGGAACGGGGGGAAAATGACACAATAAAAATAAATGCTCCGAGAGAAAGAAAAGCTTCTACTGCACGTAGGGAAAAAAAAAAAAAGCGTGGCCTGGAAAAAAGCAAAAGTATGAGAAAAAGATGCTCTAATGGAGCTCTCCAGCAGCAAACACTGACCCATTACCAGGCAACCCCTTTCCTTCTAATGGCCTGAGCCTGTACCACATTATCACCTTGTACCCCGTGGAGCTGGCTGGTTGTGGAGGTATTTCACGCAGCCTGGCTCTTGCTCACGCCTGGCAGAAGCTGCCTGAAGTCTCCTGCAGATGATTGCGGAGATTTGTTTTCAGTCTAGGTGAAATTTTGTTAAATTTCCCCTTGGTTGTTTTGTTTGAGCATAATCAAAAGGTATTTTTCACACTTAAGGGTGTTTTTCAGATCCCTTTCTCTGTGCTGTGATAAATGAAATCCCTTTCATTTTAGAAATTCAAACTTGGCACTTGGGTTGCTCCTCAGCAAGCAGCATGTAATTTGCCAAGCCTGAAAGAATCCTGGCTGAGAAATAAACACAGTGGGCCATATGCTCTCCTTCCCATATGCAGAAGGCACCTTACTTCAAAAATTGGGAAGGGGCCGCAATCGCCCCATGTCGCTGCTGCTGCCAAGGGGAAAAAAAATCCACAGAAAAATGTAGAGCAAAGGTCTGGAACTCTTACAAAGTAGCCCTCTTTCTGCACACCTCCAGGGACCTCTGCTGCCCTTTTGCTGGCTCTGTCACTGGCTCCTGGCCTGGCAGAAATGTGGTGAGGAGTCAGGGTGCGCGCGTGCCACGTCCCTGGTGCTCCCAGTAAAGCTGCATTATCTTTACCGGTATTTCCTGGCACAGCTCGCTTTGCAAGTGAACAATCTGCAGAGAACAACTGTTCCTTTAATAGCACTCTTTCCTAGCTCGTTCACATCATGCCCTCACGGGAGGGAATCACACACCAGTAGGACTCAGGTGAAGCGAGGACGTCCTTCTGCTCCATACCCTTAAGGAACACCGAGGGAGAGCGTGCCACGTACCTGCAGTACTGTGGTTTTCCGAAGGGCTCTGGCAGGTGATGAGCGTGACAGATAAAAGCACCAAAGCAAACACATCAGGACTTAGGAGGAACGGTCATCTGTACAAATTAACACATAAATTCCACGATCTGACACCAAAGAGCTGGCGCGAGTCCCTTGCCTGGTTGCAGGTGCCTGGCTGTGCAGCCTCTCTGCAGGTGGCATCTCAGTCGGAAATTGAGAGCCCAACGTTCCCAAACAGGAGTGGGCAAGCCCAAGGGAAGTGCTCTGCCACGGCAGCTGCCCAGAAAAGCCACACCGGCTTCGCTGTGGTTTGAAATAACCAGCTGCTGCGAAGCGGGGGTGGCTGGAATGGCACATCAGGTCTGTGATTTCACGAGCTAGACCTTTTGACATCCTTGAATCCAGGCTACCCAGATCACCGAGCTCCAGTACTTGAAACGTGTGATTTTCCTTCCACCTTGGACGTGGTCTTTGTGTTTCCATTAGCCACCCGGCCTTTGTTTTGACATTCAATCTTATTAGCCCGAGTGAAAACTGAGACGAGGTGCTCTGATTTGGGCTCTTGCCTGGGTTGTCTTTAACCTTGACATGCTCTTCACCACACAGTTTCTCTCTTCTCTCTGAGGTCTCCTTTATTTACATGGCTAAGGAAAACTCTGCTGTTGAATTAATTTCTTTTGTAAGGCCCAACACAGCTCAGCTTTCAGCAGTACTGACTTTATCCCAGGAATTCCAGGTCTCTATGACTTGCTTTGCTGACCAAACCCTTATTCGTGCTGTCTGAGGCTTTCTGGATATCCTTGACTCCTCTTCTGAGACAATTAACTTATCTCTTAAGCTTTATACTTGCCTTTTTTTCTTTTGTTTGGTTTCATTCTTTGTTGCTGTTGTTTGGTTTTTACTTCCCCTACACAACAAACTCTTTCTTTGCCCCCTACCTTGCCACCTTCCTAATGCTCACTGATGTTGGCCAGCCTAAATGGCACTCCCAGCTGCCTTTTTGCAGCCCTTGGCTGGCTCCCCAGGCCCTGCCTACACTGGAGGCCGACCTTTGCACAGCATTGTGTTGATCATGATCTCCCTCTCCTCCCACGTGCTTCCCTTCGTGTCCTGCCTGGCTATCCCCTCCTGGGCACAGAGGACTCACTGGTGGTCCCCAGCCCTTCTGCTTGTCCTGGTGACTTCTCAATGTCCTGTCTTACCTCTCTTGCCATTAACTGTCTCCTTCTTTACATCTTTCTCTCCTCTCACTCCTTCCCCTGGCAGCACAAGCTTGCTTTATCTTCATGCTTTGAAAAAAAAAAATAAAATCCAAACAACCCTTGACTCCAAGTGACTCTCCAGCCCCTCTCTTCTCATTGTCATCTCCACGCTTGCCAAGTGTGCTGCTGCTGATTTATATGATTTAGACTGAAGTTCATCTCCATCTCTAACACAGATTCTTTTCCAAAGTGGCTTTCAGCTCTCACCTGTCGCAGAAACCAGTATCACAGTCTCTGATACCCTTTGTCTGGCTGCAGCTCTGCCCTTACACCAGGCTCGCTGCTGTAGCCTGTTGGCTCTTTCTGGTGCCACCAACTGCACTCCACTCGAAGTCTGGTCCTACTCTCCCAGTGCTCCTACTTGACTCCAACACCTTCAGTTCCCAGCCAGTTCTCATCTGTTCCAAATAAATGCATGTGCTGCCTCTGGGATCACCTTGTGGATGTCTGTCAGCTCCAGCTCAAACTAGGCTCTCATCCTACTCCCCGGGTCTCCTCTGCTTCCTGTTTCTTCAGTCCCCATGGACAACACTGTCACTTGCCTGTCACTCAGCCCACAGCCTGGTTGTCATCCTTGCCTCAAACCTCCCTGCAGAGTCCCAGCCAGGCTCTCATTGCCTCGCACCCTGACGGCTGCAATCTTACCCAGCTTGCAGAGAGCCAGAGTGCTGCTGCCCAGGTCACTTTCTTTGCCTGTCATTTTGACTGTACCACCTCTCTCTTGGCAACCCTCTCTTGGCTTCCCCTTTGTTTGAATTTCAGCCCCCTCCCTTGCTCTCCAACCCAGCTGCAGCACATGCCACCTCACGCATCATCTCTCATTTGCTGCTGAGACCTTCCATCATCCCATCACGACCCACTCTTTTCCACATGTTCCATTTTAGCTAGAAGTGCCTTCATGCTTTCCTCCCTGCTGGATTTCATTTGGGGGAAATGATTCACAAAACCACACTGATCTGAGCCCAAACTCTGGCCCCGGTATAGTTACATTTGTAGACATTCCTGTCTCCATGATGTCCAGCAGTCTCTTCTGTTTCCTTGTAGTCCCTGGTATGTTTGTCTCCCTGTGTTATCTCTTATCTTACACTTAGGCTGGAAGTATTCAGGGAGGGAAGGAAATATATTCACAACCTGCATCTGCACAACTGTGACCGTGGCTCAGAGGTGCTGCCCGCCATAGGGCAGGGAGTTACAAATACAACTTACATCTGCGTGCAGCTAAATATGCTACTTTATATTCTGTAGATGCGAGAACACCCACATCTCAATGTGCCCTTGCTCCACTTCTTCTTCTCTTAAAGGACGAAATCCTAGGATGAGATATTGTATGCTGGAAGAGTCAGGAAATGCTAAGTTACAGTTCCCACGGCAATTGTAACTCAGCCTCATACGGTAAGGCACAAAGGTTATCACCATATCCAGTAACAGAGGATGCTGAACACATGCAAAGTGACCAAATTACTGTCGAGGCAGATAACCGGGTCTCTGAACTTTTGTGCAGGTAAAATCTTAGACGTTTACTGGGCTTTTAGCATTTAATTCTAGAAATGTGAAGCCCAACATCCTATAAATAAACATCAAAACTGCATTGGAGAGCAAGTAACCGGTCCCAGCGGCAGCTTGTAGCCCTCTTTGCAGACACACAGCTAATGGCAACGGGAAATATTTCCATTACTTTATGAGCTCTGGTAGCTGTCAACCGAGAGAGGGATCTGCCGATCAGAGAAATCTGGGAAGACATCGGCGTGTCAGAACAAGTGAAAAGACTTGACACAGAGGGCACATTTTTGTTGAGCAATTTGCATTAGCACTTCTGGACAAATTCTACATTTCACATGCAATTCACAACCCAACAGCAGCGCTGCTAATTGGTGCAGTTGCCACTCAACCACGGGGCCTCGTTTGAGTTATCACTAACGTGAATGAAGCCTACAGGCTCCTTTCCAAAAGATGCAGCAATTATTTGGAAGGTTTTGAATTGGGTTCCCCCTGCCCCCACTTTTATCCTTATAATTTCATTATCTCGAGAACTTAAAAAGGACGTGGAAGAGGAAAAGCCCACAAACACCAGAAAAGTCCTGTTGAAGTTATTACCAAAAAAAGCCAGGCACCCTGTTTGCAAAGAACCATGCCCTTCATTAACGCAGCCGTTAGCCAGCCCTTCACCTGCATTTCATGCAAAGCTACACACCGACTGGAAAGCGTATCAGGAAACAGTGGCAGAGTACTGGTGACTCTGAAAATCCCAGACACAGAACCAAGGCTGTGCTCTGCACGTATCTAAAATGCTGATGGGATGACAGAATCTATCTGCTTCCTCTTAGGTGGTATTAGAAGTTATTTAACTGAAAACAGGGCAGATCTCTCATCCGTCATTCTTTATCTGCTGGAAAATCGAGTCTCCTGAGAAAAGGAAACGGCTTCCATACTGCAGCTTTCTATTACCACTGCTCAAAATGCTCAGGCAGCTGCAGCTCAGCTGAAGGAAGGTTTGGCTGCCTCCTTTTCGTAAGTTGGGCAGCTATTTTTAGGCCATATTTCCTTTAGGCCCCTACAGTATGAAATCCAAAGGAGCTAATGGGATTGGCAGGTGCACAGATTATTGGTGACCTCCTCTAGCCCAGCATTCACATTTCCTTACTGCATTTTTTTCATAAGGTACAGTGAAAAAGGGAACAACCTACAGTTAAAGATCTCCACAGCCAGCCTCGATACCTTTTATATTCAAATGCTCAATGAGAGACCAATGAGCAGTAGATAAAGATGGAACAGCATGAGAAAAAATATACAGACACACCTAGATCTAAAATCTACAACAGAAAAACTTGATTTTTAACAGAGTATTTTGGTGACATCTCTGCAGACAAATACACATCTGTAACGTACTTTCATTCTGACCCTGATCTTTCTGCAGCCACCAGAGTCCCATCCCCATTCTTGCTTTCCTTGCGATCTCCTGCTAGGAGTCCAACCTCACTGTTGTAGAAGTCACCAGGAAAAGCCACTGCTCCCAGCCATGCTCTCCTCAGAAAGAACCAGAGAAACTACAGCTAAGCTGCTGTGACTCCCAGTCCTGATCACAACTGGGTCCGGATCCTGGGTACCGATGCCATTTCATTTTCTGCAGTGAAGCACGAACCAGATTGTTGGGCAAACTCTCATAGTACAGCTCTGTGGCGTAAATAACTCAGCCTGGGCTTCCCTCTGCCACACCCTGGGCTATAGGCACAGCCATCATATTTCAGTGGCTAAATCCTGATTTGCAGGCCCGATTATTTTGAGTACAACTGCACAGCCTTCTTGGAAATTGGTGCCTTGTACATCCCCCCTCACCCCCCTGATCCCCAGGCTGTTTCAGTGGTACTGAGGGAGGCAGGGGCTGGCTGGGGGCTCTCTGTGTTCCCTGTCCTAAACAGAACGTGGGGCACCCAGCACTGCCTCTGCTGGGCTGCTCCAGAGGGCACTTCAGCCCAGCTGGGCTCTCCTCTCCTGGCCCTCCTCTCAGCATCCCTCCAGCATTCACCTGGCAAGGCATAAAAAAAAAAAAAGCCCCTGAAATCTCCAGGGATATGGGTTGCCTCCTTCCCTCCAGCTACTTTATCCTTTGCCTGCATTCAAAAATCAGAGAGCTGATACCTCAAACCCTTCACAGAGAAAAGGCAATGGTGCCTCTGTGACACCACAGTCTGTACCTCCCAACGGCAGAGCAGGGCTCCAATTTACCCACACACGGTGTGGCCGTCAGCTGTGATTCTACAAAAACTGCAGAAGATACCTTTGGACTTCTTAATATCTTATTTCTTGACATATGGAGGGACTGGGGAGTTTGCAGCTTCCCACCTGCTTAAATAGAATTCACTACAAAACATCAAACAGATGCGTTCAGCCCTTTGTAGACATATCATTACCTTATGTGTTCATGTAAGGCACATCTGTAGCACATTGGCAGTACACCTAGTTAATGTGTGGGAGACTCCTAGGTTCAAAGCCTCCGGTGTTTCTTTTGTTCTCTAATGAATCCTTCTTTTGTTTAGCTCCCCCTCCCCTGAGTTTGTAGCTGTAACTCTGTCATTAGCATCTTAGAAATCTTTTTCCTCCAGTACTACCTACAACGCTGCAATAAGCTAGCTGGGAACCTACTAGGGAGCACCTGAATGAATCATGATTCTTACGACAGGTTTAACAGGTCTGGGTCACTGTTTGCAGCAGTACTGCTGCTTACTTAGCACACTCGGTAATCAAATATTCCCCTAAAAAGCCAGGGAGATTCCTGAGCCATATTCCAGCTTGTAAAGTAAGTTCAGAATGTTTCAAATAAAAGATGCATTTGTGACTACCAGGAGTGCCACAATCTTTTCCAGTCTCTGCAGACCCACATCTGCTTCTCAAGGGTCCAAAAATCAAAGCATCCAGGCTCCTCCACAGCAGCCCACTGGAAACACTGCTCTGTCTCCTCTGGGTGAAAACATTTCATTGAACTTTCACTGGACTTCAGCTCAATGACCCCAACCTGATTTTGTAGCTATTGTGCACGAAACCATCCATGTGATACTGAGATATCATCTGCAACACAGACTGGCAACTGTGGTGCCCACCAGATTTGCTGTCCCCCTGAGTGCTGGCATCCTCCTGGGCTTCATCAAAAGAGACCAGCTACCAAGTTGTGGGAAACAGGCAGCAGAAGATGCTGATGGGGAAATGACCCCTTAGGGACTGCTAGGGATGGCCAATGGTCAGGGTGTGATCTGGGGAATCTTCTCTGTGAGAAACCCAGCGGCAAGGCAGGAAACCCACACCACTGGCAAAAGTGCCAGGAGTCACGCGTGCTGCGCTGCTTACGCCTCACGGACGCCTCTGGCGATACGAGCGCGGCGCTCGTGCTTCCACCCACTGTTATCTGAAAGCTGGGCACCCTAGGAAGACAGATCAGCTTTACAAAAAGCATTGTGATTCTTGGCCACCACGCTGTTATGTGCCTAACGTTGTTAGACAGCTCAGACTGTAACAGACGGGCAGAATTCAGCCTTCAGCTTGTCACTGAAAATAAAAAAAATAATCTCCTTAACAAGCACAACACATTAGCAATGTGTATTGTTGCTCTATTCTCATCAATTAGCATTATTATCTTTATGTAACTGTAAGTGGCATGTTTTCTTTGTTGGCTTCTTTCCAAGATCATCTGTTACTCTGAGCTGAGGTAGTAGCATGTGTTCTCATTGCCTGTGATGAGACTTCTCTCTCTAAAACCAGAAACACACCGCCACCTGAAGAATGGTGTCGTGATGATGCCCAGGAAAAAGACAACCATAAACAAACCCCTTCGTCCTCTCCCTGACTTTTCAGAAACAACCCTGCGGCAAACTCCAGCTCCTTTGGCTAGCCACTAAAACCAGCAAAGGCACAACCCAAGCCTTCCAAAAGCTGCTGGGGGAAGTGATGTAGGGAGCTCCTGGAGTGCCCCTGCCCCGTTCCTTCTCCCAGCAGAGTGGGAACCTCTGTCCCATAGCTCTCCGCCGTGATGGTACGTGCAGTGACACCCTGACACAAAGCTCACCTGGCAGCAACCTCCCTTCTGAAACCCAAAAAGCACCGATCAACCATCAAACCTCCAGCTGAGGAAGGCCTGCTGCTGCATCTTCACAGACACAGCTGCTCACAAGAGGAACGACCAGAGATTTACAAGGGTGAAATCAAGGTATACAGCCTGAAAGACTAATCAGCTTTTTCCCACCCCTCAAAACATTTTCTTATGGCCTAAAAATACCTTCTGTGTCTTACATGCAACAAAGAGGAGCACACTGACTGCTAACAGCCACATCGTAATAAAGCCACCTCTAAAGATTCAGGAAGCAAAGATATTCCCAAGCTTGTACTCAGAAGAATCACTCTGAGTGTGCAGCACCAGTTTGGCACTGGTGCTAGGAAGAAAACCAAGCCAGTGCTGCGTGTGTCATTTATGTTTTCACTGTTATTTTCCCTCAGTAATCTTAGACTTCCTCAAAATTAATTTTCTTTTCTTCCCCAAAGGCTGTGGCCATGCTGGTTAGTACAAGTGAAAGCTACAACATTTCTCTGAAGCCCAAGTGATTGCCTACAGGGTGGAAACCTTCACCCACCATGGCCTCCGTAGTCGAAGCAGAGCGCAGTGCTGCAGCACAGGTCGTAGGGTCTGCTGCTGGAATGCAAACAAGATCAGTGCAGAAAGAGGTCCAAAGAATATTCAAATGCCAAAACAAACTTAATTGCCCGATTAATTGAACTAGGCTCCACCTCCTGCAGAATAACTCAACCCGTTCAGCCCTGGAAAAAACTCGTGTTGACACTGCCCTTGTTTGTTTGGCTGCGTGTCAGCCCGAGAGGGTATATTTAGCTGTAGTGCACTTGCAGGATTGCATCTTGCAGCTCAACAGGAAATCTCTGGAGTCAAAGCTAAAGATATCACTGCGCGCTCGGAAATTTACGGCCAGCTGTAAAAGTGGAGCTGTGGTGGTCAGAGTGCTCAACAGCCTTCTTTTAAATGAGCAGGGAGCCTGAATTAAACACTTCACTGTACTGAGTTCATGGCAGGCGGGGTGCACCCACCGAGCTAAAAATAGCAATAGAGGAGGCTCTTCTCTTGCTGGGATAATGCTGAATTGATACATCGTGTTCCCGTTCCCAAGCTTGTGCTCACGAGTAGGTGGGAGGGGGAGAATTCCAAGGAGGGAGAGCTGAGGACCGCACGCACACAAAGCGTTGCTGAAGGAGCACAGAGATCTCCTCCTGCTCTGAAGCCTTCAGAAATTTTAACAGTTGTCAGATCCATTTCAAAAGAGGTAGATCTTAAAAGAGAACATCCCTCCAACGCAGGTTTTCTTTTCCATAAAAAATAAACCCCTAGATCTGGGTCGTGGCACCAATTCCAGGGCCTGTGAACACACAGGATCCCTTTTCTACAAGCCCTGCCTGCCCATTATGTTTTTAAGTGCTATTTTGCCTGATGCTCCCATGGCCCCTGAGCACGTGTCTCCAGTGCTGGACCAGGACGGAGCAGCTCAGCTGCAGCTTCACCCAGTGCCTCAGTCTTGGAGAAATAAGTTACTCAGGGCGAGAAGTTACCAAAGAGAGTTTTGCACCAAAAGTTGAAATGTTTAAAACTTAACCTGAGTATGGAAACTCACACCTCTGCAGTCTCTCTCATGGAGTCACTGGTGGATGGCCCACAGCGCCAGCACGCCAGGCGAGCACCCGAAGGGTGGCCCTGTGAGGTGATGCCAGCCCTGTGTCCGAACCAGTCATGCTGCCTTGCTGGGTTCAGTCACCCAGCAGGTGGAAAAAAGCAACCACCACAGAAACCCAGGGAAGACAAGGCCTCGGAGCAAACTGTCCCTCGCAGGGATGGCCGGATTGTACGAGCTTCACACAGAGCTTTGTAAAGCACCGGGCTGCATTAAGTCAGTGAAGCTCCACTGAAGGATTACACCCTTACACTTCACCAGAGTTAAGGCAAGAACATGACCTAGGACCACCCTCTGCTGAGATAATGAAAAGGTAGGCTGTAAAAACAGTTCTTGTTTTCTGTTAATAAGTGCTTTCTTACACTATCTTACAGGTTCCTCTCAAGTGATGGCTAGCTGACTGCATTTCACCTCAGCTTTGGCAGTGCTTTGTATGGTCCAAGTCATCCGAGTAAGCTGGAGCACGACTCTCTTTGCTCAGGGGCAGGACAGCTATGGATGTTTATGAAGCAAAATCAAAAAGGAGTAAATGTAAACAAGCCACCCCTCTTTGAAGAGCCTGTTGGGATACAAAGTGTTCTGTTAGTAGCTGTGTAAGGAAGTACCCCGGCCTTAGACTCTTGCGTGCAGCTGTCACCAAAAAAAGCAACTTTGTTAATCTAAATATGATTAGCTTGTTTTCTCTGAAGCAAAAGGCCACCAGTGCCACCCTGCCTACAGCTGACTGGTCTCACTAACTTCTTTTCCACCAGACAGGTCATTAACCGGTGGAGAAGGGATGGGTGGGTAGGTAGGTGGATGCAGTCTTGGGAAAGTGCAGAATCTGTTTTTATTAACCCTACGCAGGAGAAGAGTAGTCGTAAGGCTGGAGTGTGGCAGCCCAATGCGTTCACAATCTGGATTTTGGACAAATCCAGCCCCCTGCCTCAAGCCTCAGCATCCCCACCCGTGTGACAGGCTGGAGCGACGACAGTTCCCCTGATTTCACCAGGCTGCCCAGACCTCAGCAAGGCAGCAGGATCCAGGGAGCTGCACTGCCAGCACGCTCCACTGCCAGCCTCAGCGAAGACATTCTCTACAGACAAACCCAGAACTGCATTCCTTGTCCACATGACCCTGAACAACAAAAAAAGTGAGCTTCTTGGTTAAAAACGGGGGATTTGCTGTGGCCCAGCCAGTGCCAGTTTTTCTGGATCCCAAGACACCCCTCTTCTTACTCCTGGATCTGGGTGAGGCGCAGTGGCGTGTTACACTGCTGGCACCAGCTTGGTTACTGCTGACTCCACCAGAGGAAGCAAAGCCCAGCAGAAAACAGGAGACCCCTCAGCAGGGAGGAACCCTACAACAGAATTTCCAGGAATGGAAGAACTCCTGGAGGTGAGGAGCCAAGGAACCGGCCCAGCCGCCTCAGTGAGCGCCAGGGTACAAGGCTGCTCGGCAGCCTGCTCTCCTGGGGTCTCTTCAGGAGGGTGACAGCTCTGTGGAGCAATGCACTGCCATCCCAAAAACTCGCTGTGCCAAGCCCTGACCTGATTGGCAGGTGATGGGAGTCGAGCCACAGCCCCCCTGAGGACACTCCAGATGCTCAGACTTCGAACCCACTGCTTTGGTTAAGCTGTCTACACTTTCTATTATGTGATCTAAAAAGGCTCTCCTTGGATAATCCTGGCGTTTTAGAGCTTTACTGCCAGGAGAGCTCTCTAAGGGCACTGTTTAGAGAAGTGTCGTGTAGGAACAGCAGAATCACAGGAGGCAGAGATGGAGATCACCCAGCCCGTCTCTCAGCCTGTACAGGGTTGCTCCCAGGAGGACTTTTTAGTCCAACACCCGGGAATTACCGTAACAAGAGAATCTCACAGCACATCAATGCTCCTTAACAAACAATGAAAAGCCTGGGAAGAGGAGGTGATCAAGAACTTTGTGATATATGCCCGTTAGCAGACAGGTCCTTCTAGAGAGGGCCTGGAGAGTGTTCTTGTTAAAAGCCAATTGGATGACTGACATTTACAAAAAAAAAAAAAAAAAGATACATGTGTCACTTTTCACCAGCTTCCCCCTGGCTCAGTTCAGACAATTACAGCTTAACTACCAGGGTTAAGTTGAAGCCTTCCACAATGTCAGAATGTAAGACAGAGAGGGACACTGTCAACTTCTTCGGGTATTGAAATCTCATTTATGAGTAGGGAAGGCATTCTCTGTCAGCTCTTTCACATCTGAAAGAAGTAAGTCGAAGTAGTTACAGAAGAAAAAGGTGACGGGTGTTTTTCACAGTAGCCTTTACCCATGGGTCTTGCATTCAGACGGCTGCTGTGAGAGGAGCCTACTCAGCCCCTCTGGGGTAAAGCCATTTTGCCATTTGATACGAGGGGAACAGTGCCTTCCACACAAGCTTCCTCCTGATGAGCTCCATCAGAAGTTTCTCAAGCGAGTTTCCAGAAGAGCTGTCACCACATCACCCACAAGCCTGCCGGCTCCATGCCTAAGGCCAACACGTGCCCGTGGGTACAGACTGAACTGGCAGCATTGCCACCCTTGAAACTGCATCCCTGCATGTGCAGCCAGGTGCTGCTTTACCACCCTCCCCCCATGCGCTCCCTGACGCTGCAGAAGCTTTCAGGCCACTTTCTGATCCATCTCTCACCTTCCCATGGTGTTTGCCATGCCATGACAGCACTTCAGAGCTGAATGACACTATCTCGTGCCAGTGAGGAACCTTTGATCAAAGGTAAGTTCCCAGTTCCCCTCCCTTAGCACCCTGATCCACCTGACTCCAGAAATCAAATTCTTGGTACCAAACCCGGTGTGTAAAATCCCAAGGTGTGATGACATTACTGCTCTGCTTATACGTGGCCAGGCTCAGCAAGGGAGAAGCAGCAGAGACACCAGTTTCCAAGAAGCAGCCAGGGAAGGCAGAAATGTGAAGCAAAATGATGTAGAAAGCTATTAAATTTCTTTCTAGTGTTGCCAACATAACTAAACGTTATGGTGGCATTTAGTTATATTTAGAGAGGGAAGAAGGTTTTGCTGTCTGATACCATTTCTAAAGTCTTCTTTTCCCCTCAGTATTTAATTAGTTACCTGGAGCTCTAGACATCAAGAAATCCAATATGCAGCCCTTCGCTTGGCCAGAACCCACTACTGGCTCCTGAACGTATCCATCCAACGGGGATAACATTCCCAGTGTGTTGAGACACCATGTGCAAAGTCAAATTACTTCCTCCACATACATTTCATCACTTCTAGAGCAAAATTTGTTCTTGGACACTTGCACAAAGACCACGCCAAAAGGAATGGATCCGCACGTACATTTGCAAAAAAAAAAGCCTTTGGCTGCCTGAAGGGAAAATTTTTGTTGTTGTTTGGTTTTCAGCAAAGGCCTCTTTCCAAGGGCACAAGGAACCACCCTTCTGCAAAACAACAAATTACAAGTGTTTCCCTCCACCACACACACGCTCTGTGGAAACTGAAGAGGGTTGATTTGGGAAAGCAGGGAGGGACCACACTAAACTCTGGGAGAAAGGTTCTATTCCCTTTTCCTGTGCTTCTCATTGTTAGGTCACCTGCCTCCCCAGCAGACAGTACAGCTTGAGCTGTAATCGCTCTCCACGTGCAGCTCTGCTTGTGGGATTTGCTCAGTGACCTCATGTCACAAAAACCCCAGACTTTCTGGGCTGGTGCTGGACCCTGAGGGAGTAAGTACCAACCCCCCCTGAAGAAATGGCACTTGTAGGGAATTCTACTGCAGCGTCCACTTCCAAAGCTAAGAAAGGGAAGGAGCAGCCAGCTGAGGGAAGGGGGAAGAACAAATTTATACCTCCTGTGGCAGCAAAGCCACAGTAACCTTCTGTTCAAATCTTCCACAAGATGCTTCTTTATGCTGACTACTTTCCACCCACTCTCAACAGCTCCCTCTTTTAATACGTGGCCCACCCTTGCCCTCTCCGGCTTTCCGACAGTAGCCTGCAGCAGTGCATGAAGTGCTCCAGGATTCTCAGCTGCGATGCATTCCCTTTTCCAACAGAAACATCTGCTTTCAGGACTTAACATGCAGGCACACACGCGGCCCTCTCTTTCACACCAGCTCTGCACTGGCTTCTTGTCCACTGACCCAGATTGAGTCTGTACTGTACAAACCAGTCTGGACAAAAGTCAACCATTTTAGACACCGGAGATCTCAAGCAGAACGAAGATGGCAAATGACCCTGTAACACAGAACTATTGTTGTCACCAAACCATCTTGACTTTCACCAGAAATGCCCCTCGGAAAATCTCTACTCGTGTCATTTTAATACTCTGTGTAAACTGCATAAGCAGGCTTCTCACACTCAGCATTTTAAAGTCTTCTATACCAACTGCTATCACCTTTTCCTGTAGAAAATGGGGTTTCCCAGAGAGGCCTTTTCAGAATTTGGGGTGCTGGGAGGGCCAGGACAGCTCAAAGTCCCGTTGCAGTACCAGGGTCATCTCTGACCTGCCTGTTTTGCAAGAAAAGTCTCGCTGATTATTCCTGTTTGCAGATGTCCTTAACCACTGGGTACAGCCCTTTAAATAAGTACAGGCGTCAGAAGACAGACCTGTGCAGCACTGTGGTCAGGCCAGGGTTACTGGAAGGTTCAGCAGCCTTATGGGTATGAAAAGCAAGCACCAGCATTTATTTAGAGATCCACACACCCACCAGTTTGATTTGATTTTCACCCACACTGGGGGCTTCCATCTACACAGCCTTTGAAATACGCATCTGTAACTTTATTTTGGGGGACAGTCTTCAAAATCATCTGCTACCAAATGTCATGCTCTTGAGTTTATTTCTACTACTGCTCCTCACTGTGCAAAGTAATGAATAATAAATACTGGTGGCAGCAGTGGAGGCAATGGCAGCAGCTGCAGAGAGACATCCAAACCAAATCCGTACTACAAAAAGAAACAAGTCATATCTATTTCTCTCCTCCTTTCATTTCTTTTCCCATTTGTTACTGTGGACTCTGTGTCGTTACTGTCCACTTTATCTTTTGCTTCCCCTGCTTCTTTCTTCCAAGGAGTGAGAACATGTCTAAGAGGTTGGAGGATTCCATGACATCAGCCTTCCGCTTCTTTTAGGTGCTGACTGTTACTGGAATATACCATTAAACTGTAACAGCTGGTTGAGAAGAAGGTGTCCCTACCAACCTTTGCATTTATTTTTCTGTACATCTTAGACCTTTTGGGCCCATCCTGGACAGGGAGGACAAATGTCTGTTCAGTTAAGTGTTAGTCAGCATCCTGGGCACCAGTTCAGTTTATTATTCTTCCCCGTATCACCTTGGACACTGCTGAACTGGAAAGCACAAGTGAAACAGTGCCTGAAGGGTGAACACTCACGACAGCATCAGATTCCTCCTCCCATGAGCACTGGGTCTGTTCTCCGAAGTGCCTGGTCTGCTGACAAGTCACTTTTCCTTGGCTAGTCACACAGGAAACCACCAAGGTTGCATTGTGGCCTCTCCTGGCTGGCTTATCCCTCACACCACCATAGGAAAGAACGGCTCCTACCAAGCTAATAAACCCCCACCCTGTGCATGTACATTAGAGCTCTGAGAGAGAG
>VWZY01000969.1:180408-190433 GCA_013399075.1 Chloroceryle aenea | reverse complement strand
GGGCACGAGCCACAGCCAGGCGCGCTCCAGAGCCGCGCCAACGGGCTGGTAGCTACAGACAAAACCGCAGGGCACGCAAACACGCCGGCAAAGGCAAAGGCAGAAGGCAGGGACAGACACACAGACAGAGCTGATTAAAACTTCGGGCTCATGCCAAGAGTGAGAGGTATTAACAAAGTCAGCTGCCTCGTGCCTGCCTTCCCTCGGTGCCTGGTTCTTGCACACCCTTCGAAAATATGTAAAAGCATTTGTTCTCTAGGTAACACAATTTGGGCTTTGTATAGATATTTGTGAGGCAAAGTCTAACACGGGGACTGAAAATGATTGAAGATGCCAGCAGAGATTACAGCATCAATGCTGAGAGGTCTAGATCTGCATGTACTGCTCTAAAAATGATCCTGGTTTTGATACAAAGCAGCAGTCGCTCTCTGTGCTGCAGGGTGGGAGGGGGAAAGAGAAGAGTATGTTAATTTTGCATAAAAAAAAGAAAGGTGAAAAGATTACAAAACAGAGATGAGCAGTCCAATAACAACACGAAAAAGGTGACAAAGAGGATTCAGGGTGGTATGGTTCACACAAAGGAGAGGCGTGTCTCGCCGCAAAGGACTCTGCAACCTGAAATCCAGGCATTTCCCAGACACAGTTTCAAGTATTTTCAATAAATTCTCCTACCCAGATACCAGCTCCAGCTTCTGTGACATTTTCATACTTCCAGATGATTCTCTACTGGCCATTGCTTCACAGAAGAGCTCCACATGTATCTGGGGGAATGAACCAACTGCACGCACGTGCTGCTAAGTGCACCAAGACAGGAGAAAAAGAAAAACCATTTTCTCCCATACCTTTTCCTCTTGACATCTTGGGGTTTGCCATCAACAACAGCAACCCTACTCGATTTCAGAAGAAAAGACATTTTAAAGCCAGTTGGCACTTTGAGATGCAAAACTTCTAAGATCTATTATTTTCTTGCTACTCTGCCCATCCAAACCGCCGTGCACCTCCCGGCACAAGCGTTGGAATATCAGCTAGATGGGGCCAGACTGGTCCAAATGCATCCCTTCAGAGACCTTTCTTGCTCTCAGCCTCTACCAGAGATCACCACCTTGCTATAGCCACACGCTGCAATGCAAACTCTCACTGGGTCTGCCTGTTCCGGGACACTCAGGAACACCCCAGCAAGCCAAGTTTGTACAGCAAAGCACATTAAGATTCCCACAAACACTCTTACGTGCACAGAAAGTGGCCGTGGATCAGAAATTCTCCATGACGGGCCCAAGATGAATCACAGGACTTACAATAATTTTGCATAAAGCTGCACTTTGTGTTGATACTTCGTGTATTACACGTATATTACAAAATGGCCACAATTTCTTACACCTTCCTGTTTTCTATCACTACTTTTCCCCTAAGTGGACAAGTTTACAGAAGCTTAAGAGCTTCCAGCTCCCGTGCCCTGGCTTCACTGACCCGGCTATAGGCTTCCTGCCCATCCCTGGGCAAACCCAGCATGAGAGAAGCAGTATGGAAAGAGGAGTGAGAAAGCAAAAGAGGAGCCAGTCTCTCCGCAAAGCGGCCTTTAAGTCCCTGACTCAGCTGTGCTGGCTCCTCCAGCTTCAGGGGTACGACAGCGCACGGTGCAGCTACAGCTGGATCGTACCCGGGTGACGGCCAGATGCATCTTCTTTGGCTGTTGCTGGGGGAAAGTAAAGGCTGACACAGGCAGGATGTTCTTTGCACTTGTAGAGGGAAGAGGAAATTAAAATCAGTGCAAGAAGCCAGTGGAAGCTGACTGCTGAGGACCTGTCCCTCATGGCACTCTCAGTAAATAGTTTGGCCACACCGGGCCCTTTGGTCGGCCGTGTGAGGTGGTGGGAGGGCAGGCAGTTATCCTGCTCAAAGCAGGACCCTCGGCAGCAGTGCCCAAATCCTACCCAGCTCTCAAAGCTCACGCAAGAGCAGCCGCATCTCAGAGCCTGTAATTAAGCACCCGAGGAGAAGTGGTGGATTTTTCCAAGCTCTTAGCACCTCTGACTGACAAACATATTGCTGCTGCCAGGATTCGCATCCCTGACAAATCAAAGGCTACTTATACACAGACATCTGTCTAATGTTGGAGACCTGGGCCTGAAAATGTCACTATTGGGCACCTGCTGCAGGACAGTGCAGCTGGCAGGGGCACTCTCTTCTCCTCCTGAAGTCAGGGGTGAAGGTTCTGGCATTCAAAGATCAAGCCTGCACCTTCACCATCAATATCTTAAAGATCTCATCAGACCAGTCACTCCTCCCTGCCTCTGGTCACATCGCTCGGATAAAGGCAAGGAGGTGGATACTCTCTGTTAAACAAAGAGAGTTATGCTAATTTTATGATAATTAGGTGCATCCATACGGCCCTGCTGTAGAATTACTTCCCTCTGCACAGGCGTTTTCCACACCACAGGAAGGATGGCAGGGGGAGGCGACAAGGGGAGCCCAGCAAGGATGATGAGTACAATGCCGGGAGTCCAGCATCACTGGGAGAAAGAACAAATGCCTGTTACCTTCAGTGGGCTTTGCTCCATTTGTGGCTCAGTCCCCTCCCAGTGCAACCCTTTGCAAGGCTGCCAAGCCCTCAGCCCCAGAAATAGCACATCAGGCAGCAGAAAAACAGAGGGGAGGGGGAGATGCAGATAAAAATAGAGAGAAATGTTGATTGCATTGTTACTGCTTCAATTAAGCTCAGACACTTCAGCCTGATGAGTCAACAGCAATGACAAGAGGGCACAGAAAACAAGAGAGACCGCAATGCAAAACCAGTTCACCAGTCCCATTAAGGTGGAAGGCACTAAACTCCCAAACCAGCCTCTTTGCCGGGGAAAGGAGGAACAGCTCCGACATCGTCCCCTCTGACAACAGCAGCAGAAGCCCCAAAAAGGCAGAGAGTTAATAATGACCGAGCGGGGGGAGCTGATGGCTCTGTGAAAGAGCGGCCCTCGCCAGCCCAGCCTGCAGCGCTGGGGCAGGAAAAGCTGGGCGGTAGAGGCCAGCTCGGCTTGTTCAAATGAAGCCATTGTATTCTCCAGGGGTTTAAATCACACTTGTGATGCTTTGTGTGTTTCTTCCGCGGTGGCGGCGGCGACAGGGAAGTAACAGATGGGTATAATTACAGGGACCAAGGCGCAGTTCCCTCTCCACCACCCCATGCGAGGCGTGTTTACTCTACAGGAATAGATCACCACGCACCCCCCCGTGAGTGGGGGAGATCCTACCCCCTCCCTGCACCAGCACTGCTGCTGGGAGCTGACAGTGGGGATGTTGGTCGGGGCAGAGGTGCAAATGCAACATGTGCCGAGTGAGGGGGAAGGACCAGAAGCGCTAGGGGATGAGAATTTTCCACAGGAGGTCACCGTGCTTGGGTGGGAGCAGCCATCAGCTGCCCCGATCCGTCCCTCTCTGGGTGGCCAGGGACAGGCACGGGGCTGAGGCAGGAGACAGCAGTGTGGAAGGAGGGCAGAAACTCTCAAGTAACCTTCAGATGAAGAAATCACTGTTGTGGTCGCCTGCATCACCCGCTACGTAAAGTCATCTCTAAAAAACCAAGAAATGCTTGGTCACAACTTCAAACAGTCTGTCTCTCAGCCTTGCCACACCATGCCCTGGGAAATGTTCACCTCCCTCTGTGAAGTGGTTTACAACACACAGAACATCAGCATTTATTGCATTGTCTGCCAGCGCTCTCCTTTGACCAGCCCCTTCAAAGGGCTGCTGAGGAAGTCACATATGGGACTGCTTACAACAGCAGCACTTCCATAAAGCTCTGCCCTACAGCCTGGGCTGCCCAGATTATCCCACCATGTCCCAGCACAGGCGTTCACCCCACCACTGTCCCACCAGTGTAAAGTAATGGTCTTACACCTAAGGGCTTTCTTAGCCCAGTATCCCACCTCTGACAGCAGCCAGCCAAAAATGCTTAGGGAAAGAGGAAAAAGGAACAAGGATGGGTGTAGAGCCTTCCCCTGGGATCTTTCCCATCTCCCAGCAGTCAGAGGATTACGAGGATCCCATGCCAGAGACTGTCGACCTAGCTCCCTCATCGTCAGCCACAAACCTCTCCTTTATGCATTTATCCAATTCCTTTTACACGCAGCCTTGGCCACAGCGTGCAGCAGGGAATTCTGCACTTTAAAGTAGATGCTGTGCACAAACCAAACCAAACCAAACCAAACCCATCCTTTTGCTTCAAACCTGCTGCCCAGTCCTATGCTGCTGAAGTGCTCCAGAGACACTACGAATTTCATGCTCTTTTCCCTTGACACTGGGGAGAGCTGGTGTTTGGGGCAGTCCCCTGGGTACTCCTGAAGTTCCACCCATGTCTCCTTTGCTGGATGGCTTTTCCAGAGATTCCCACCTGCCTGTAGCTGACCAGCTCACCATCAACTGCGGCAGGGATATACAGGTTAAAAGGACCTTCAGCTTAAAAAGATCCCTTCTGAGCCAGAAGGAGCATCAATTTGCACAGTTCAGGCTTGCTGTGCCCACCAGTGTTTGAGAAGGTACAGAAGTGCCAAGCAGCACTTCCAGCTGCTTTTGGCTCCTTCACCCAGAGAAGGAGGTGCCCAGCCAAGACGGGCTGACTGGGGTGGGTGGGAGAAGCCTGAAAGGAGGAGCTGGAAGGTGGTGGGTCCACCACCAAACACACCCACCCCNACCAACCACACCCACCCCGAAACACACACGGAGCACGCCAGGCTTTAGGGGCTGAACCGCTGAGAGTTTGACCACCAGACCCAGCTGAGCTGGCTGAGATGCTGGTGCAGGAGAAGGGAAGTGCTGACCTACTGCGAGCCTGAGCGCTCCACGAGCACATCTGGGAATTGCACTTTCCCTCCTCAACTGGGGTGGCCTCTGAGTGACAGGGAGCTGCTGAAAGGAAAATTCTTACACCTGGCAACACGTGACTGCACCTCAGGTGAAAACCTACATAGCCTGCTGCATGGAGGGGATACAACTACACCCTTCCGAGACACCGACCTGCCAGGGAGGAAAAGAGCTGGCACAGGGTTAGAGAGAGTAACGTTTGGAAGTCCTCAGATCCCGTGTTTGCACACGCACGGGGCCACATCCAAGGTTCAGGGTCTTTCTGGTAGCCATTCATCAAAACACTTGCATTGCCAGTTGGACAGCATTCGCTGGAATCTATGTTTAGCTTGCAAGGCTCAGGCCAGACTGTCCAAATAAATGACCCACCAAATTAACTTCTTTTTTTTGTTAATGTTATCTTCTGATCTTTAGGATGACTTGGTGCCAGATACCCTGCTAAAGAGAGGAGAGTTGGGCTGGGGGAGGAGCGGGGAGGGGGCTACTCAGGGGAAGAGCCCAGCCGATAGTCATTCCGTTTTGCTCCCCTGTGAGTCCCTTTCCATCACACCACTGAGCACAACACAATTAGTGAAAAGGGCCCATTTTTCCTCCAGGAGCCAAGGTCCCAAAAAGGTACAGCTTCAACATCATTAGCAGTTCATCTTCTTAAACCTCCGGGCAGCCCCTAGGCAGATCCCCTCATGCAAACCCCACACCCCTCCCCCTTTTTGGTGTCTGCTTATCAAACTAATGAAGCACATCTAGACTGAAAGGTCTTGGGGTAGAAGACAGCAGCTTAACCATGATTCAGTACATGTGCTTTCCCCTCCTCCTCTTTATCAAATAAAGCAAGCAGAATTTCCTACACTTAAATGGAAGGGAGGAGGAAGGAAGGAGGGTAAGGGGAGGGAGACGTTTGTCTAGTAATTCCCTGCAGAAGGAGATGTCTGTTTACTTTCTTTGACTGAGCACTTGCATATTAAAAAGGCTCAGCTCCTTAGCGGACAGGATTTATCAGTGCCACATTTTCTACTTGATAGGGCAGAGCTGGTGATGCCTGCTCCAGGTAGCCAGAGAATAAACAACTTCTTGTGACCTTCCTCTCGCCCTTCTCTGAGTCCACTCCTCGCAGGGGAGCCAGCAGAGGATGCAGAGGGAGCCGAGAGCTGGGCGAGGGGAAGGATGCTTTGCGTGCCATAGTCCTAAAACAAGAACACCACTGCAAAAGCAATGAAAGCACAACGAGGCTCCATTAGCTTTTTTCCATTCAGTGATATCCGGAAAGGCAATTTCCAGCTTTAGGTAAAAACACATAAACATCTTTCATCATGTCACTGACCTAAATATAGATGATTACTTCAAGGCAAGAGAAAAAAAAAAATAAAAGAGCGAGAGAGAAGGAGAAAAGAACCCTATTCTTATACCTTCAAAAGCTATGAAGCCCTACAAGCAGACCGCAGTAAAGAGAAGCAATAGATAACCAGTCAGATGTGAAGAAAGAGATGCATGTTCTGGAATGATTGTCCTGATGGAGCATTATCCTGTGCCCGGCATTCACCCGCCCGGCCGACACAGGCCTCTGTGCCCGCTCGCGCTCAGCTGGCCCCTGGGCCACCTCCTCCTGGCACCCACAGCCTTCGCCCTGCTACCAGGGCTACACAGCGCAGCCAGAGGGACCTTCCCTCAGCACAGAGCCTCTGCAGCTCAGGTTCTCTTAGCCAGGCCACTCCTGGCCCTGAAGAGTCAGGCTGTGTTTTTCAAAGGGACATAGAGCTGCCCTTGGCTCTAGGGATGCGCTTCTAAGTGCATCAAAGCTACCCATGGAGCCAGAGCTGTGCCTTGAGCACCAACTTAGCTAAGAGCACTAGAGCATCTTTCTTCTGGGTCACCCTCACACCGAAGTAAGGCTGCACTCCTCTGGCCAAGGGTGAGTGGTTTGGCAAGCTCTTCCCACTAACACAACCCAGGTATTAAACATCAGCGACAAGTCATGATCCTCCACCTTTAATGCACATCCTACCATTCAGAAACACAGAATGACACTTTACCACCCTCACTCATATGTACTGGGGACAGAAACAGGTACTTAGTTGCCTCCTGCCTCAGCTGACCCCTGTACCTAAGTGGTACATCAGCAGCGTATACAGAAAATATACCATCTGGGGATGGTGCATGAACTAGGTCACGGGGGTTTGCAAAGGCATCCATGTATACTGGCAATAACCCGCTGCTCATTTTATGTCCACTTAATTACTACATGCTAAGAGCCAGAGCTGTTGTCACAGTATCAGCTCAGTCTTCACTCTGCTGGGTCAGCAGGAACTTTGCCCGTCAAAGGGCTTTGGGAGCAAGAATGATATTGTTTACATAGTAAAAAAGTACTATTGTCAAATGAACTGGATATTCTTTTAAAAAGAGTTTAGTAGGAATACCTCACTGCCATAAGCACTTGCTTCTGTACAGTATCTTCCAAGTGTTTTGCCACTGCCTGCTGCTGAGGGACTCACAAGGCACCTTGAGTTTAGGCTGTCAGAGACTGCCTTCATTTAGACCCAGACACTCCCTCTTGCTCCTAACACCAGACCATCCTGCTTTTGCAGCGGCAAGAGTGGTTCTTCCAAGACAAGGCAAAGGAAAAGCTCAGTCAATCTACTGACCTCCTGTGAAATCTTATTGGATTGGAAAGACTTAACAAACTGTAGGTTTTGTCTCCTGAAAGGCAGAAACCAGATCAATGCAGGTGAGATCAACATGTGGATTTGAGTGTCAGAAAATGAAAAAAACCAAGCAACAACTCCCCCCAAAGAAGCCGGAAGCAATGGCTCAGGGAAGTCCTCCTGGGCAGACACCAGGTTTGCAGGGAGTGAGCCCTGACACCACGCAGTGCCTGCAGACATCAATGGCTCTGCCAGAGAGTGACACCTGCACACTCAATCCTGTCTGCAGATCTTGGGGTCAGTCGGTTTAGTGAGGTCACAGACCCAGGCTCTGCTCTTGTGCCTTCCTCTCTTGACTGTCTATTTGATACGCAGAAATAAGCAGCGACCAAAAACAGCAGCACAACAAAACCAACGTGGTGTTGTCAGACATCAAGTCACCCATGGTAACTGCACAATTCTTTCTCCTCAGGACACCGGTTAGAATGTGGGTTGTGCACAACTGAAATTGAAGCTGATACCTTCTTCTGATCTTGTTCCATCCAGAAGACCCAAGAACTAGTCCTGTATGGGACCCACATGCTTCTGAGGGCCATTGATCTTTAATCAACTGTTCCATGGGTTGAAGGGAAGAGCTGGAGACAGTACCAGGCCAATGCCTTGTCCACAGTGTTAAATATTGCAGAGGATTATTCTGAGTTACAGAACTGTTCTCTGAGATTTAAGAAAGCCAGCGTATTTACACTCTGCTCTCCACTATCATGCTGCTCAGCCTCTTTATCATTTTAGCTCGAGGTAAGAACTTACTCCTCCCTACAGAAAAGACCTGCTTTTTACCATCATTATTGAGCATAATCTCACCACTGTTAACACTCAGAAGATGTGCAATCTTGCTGGGTCAAAACCAGGGGAACTAATGGGAACCTTGTCATCAAAACTGCCCTGGGGAAAACAATGCAGCTCTTCAGAAAATTTGTGTGAAAATAAATCATAAATGCACACAAACACACACAGAGGGACTGCAAACACAATCTGACTATGAGCACCCTGACACGCAAACTTATTTGTACAACTAAACCAACCAGAGGCACCAAGAACACGAGCACGTCTTGGCTTTAAATGTCCTCCTTATTTGTGCCACCTTTAGGTTTCTCCCAATAACAGCTGGTGCCTGGGCATGGGGTTCAGCTCCTCCACAGCCTCTCTGAGCTCCATTCAGCTGGAGGCCAACAGCCAGCCTGCCCCAGCACCCCCCTTTGCTTCCACCCGTGGCGAGGGGCACTGGCAGGAACCCTTCAGCAAGAGAGCCACAAGTGGTAAGACGTGCAGGGTTCCGGAGCCGCACGGACACAATGAACTAAAGGAATGGAAAGCCTGCACAGATGGAGCCTGAAAGCAGCTCTCAAAAATATTAAGGGAGGAGAATGCTGTGAATTAGAGTTATCCAGTTTCTGTACCCAACAGTGATAAGCTTGCTCTACAAGATGAGAATCTGGAATTCGGGTCCCATTTTTGCCCGTTTTAGGGTTGGATTGCAGCTCCTAGCTGAGTCAGACAGACATCTTCCTGAGAGTGCTGCGTTTGCTGCTAGCCTGGGTGCATTATCACACTGTAATCAGTCCAATAGCCCATCTCTTATCTAAAATGTAAATACTAATTTGAGGGCTCAGGGAGAACAGCTACTTTATTTTCATTTAAAAAAAAAAAAAAAGAAAAAAAAAAAAGAGATAGAAGAGAAGGCCTGGCATCATAACAGTAATTTATGATTTTACTGGTGTATTATCATCGGGTAATAAGAGCAACTTGAAACTGCCAATTATCTCATAAGAGGGGTATCACCTTTTCTGTTTTGAATGACTCCATCGATGAATGCAGGTTCTGCTTGCTAACACTCCGTCGCATAATCAGCGCCCTTCCAGCAGGAGAGACGAGCGCAGGAGAAAAGAGAGAAAAACAAACCCACAAACACTTGATGTGAGCTAAGCCCTTGGCTCGGCAACAGAGAGCGGGGAGGGGGCCGAGGGGGCTGGGAGGAATCGCCTGGAGCAGTCGGCAGGTCACACACACAGAGTGTGCAACAGCAAACTCAGTTTACAAAGAGACATCTGTTCCATTACTTGGATGCATTGTGGCTAATTACATCCTGGCCCGTCTGTGAAATGACAGCCACTTATTCTCCACTGAACCGTAAAATCTGTACATGTTCGATGTGGGCAGTGGGGAGGAAGAGGAGTGCAGGGGAGTAGGGGAGGGGGAGGATGGGAGAGGGGCGCGGGCGAAGCACCAGGTCGGTGGCGGGAAGGGGCGAGGGAAAGCGAGCTGCTCCGGAGGAGAGGCCCCACCAAAGCACTGCCATTTTGGTGCAGGGCTGCAACGCCTGCTCTGATCCAAAGCTCCTCTCTCCCCACCTTTGCCGGTGCAGGGGGAGCGAGATGGTGCTGGCAGCAGAAATGACACCAGACCTGCATCTGTGTGCTTCACTGGCAGATTTCTACGGCGTTTCTGCCATTGCTGTTGGTATCTTCCTCACCT
>VWZY01000969.1:139043-180372 GCA_013399075.1 Chloroceryle aenea | reverse complement strand
GCTACCCCCCTACACGCCAATTTAATTTTAGACCTCGATGAATCAAAACCAAGGACTTCTCCTCTCCCACCACCTCCCACAGATTTTTAGAAACCTGAAGGATGCTGCGAGAGAAAATGAATCTTGCCTCAACTTCTCTACATCGCAATTCAAGCGTGACTGCAAGCCCCTGAGTCCGAGCACACAAGGCAGAGCACATTTCCACACCTAGACTACAGCCAAGGTACAGCATTCAGCACCGTACGGGCCAACGAGGGTTAAATCCTGACCTGAGCTGGTCTGTCAAGAATACAGCAAACTTTTCCCTAAAGCTGGGTTAAACATCAGAGCCAGAGGAAGCAAAGGTTTGAAAGTAACTTTTATTAGGGGACTAGAGGCTTTGCTCGATGCTGGCCCAGAGCTCTTGTGGCAGCGGCTCTACCAGCAGCTATCGGCTGGTGACTTCTGATCTCACGTCCAGTCACAATCCCTGCTGCACAGACCTGTGCAGAACTTCACGTTCTGCTGAACAAAGCGCTGGGGTGGGCGGTGTAAGGGGACAGTCAAACTGTTAAGGTGGCAGTTTAAAAAAAAATGTCTATGGGGTTAAGGGCGGGGGAGACACAGATTAGAAACAAAGATGGGCTGCTCAGTGCCAGCTGACCAGCTCTGTAACCAGGGGCACTGCTTTTGTGCCAGGATTTCTGGTTGAAAGCATCATTTTTCCATTAACACAGCCGCAGCCCGTGGATTTGGCAGAATTTGCTCAGTGTGATGAGCTGCTCGTTCCCAAAATATAAGCAAAACTAAGTGTAGAAGGAGGAAGGATTGCTCGTGTCATCTACAAGCCAAAGCTGTAGCAATCTGATGTCCAAAACCAGTATTGCAACAGCCAAGCTAAAGAAAGCTGGATGCTTTGGGATGGGATTTCTTCTTGCATTTGAGAATGGACTAAAGGGACATATTAATCCATCTGAATTCCTGACTCTGCCATACCCTGCAGGTGTTATGACCATTCAGGATGGGGCAGATCTAAAGACAAAAAGAAATACCATTAATCTGTGCTGACTCACACGATACACAAACTTTCAGAGGCAGAAAAAGGGAAGCACTGTAGGCTGGTTTGTGCTCAGAGCTTAAAGCAAAACCACCTGATGCTGAAGCACCAGGAAAAGTAGTGTGAGGATGATGGTTTTGCCCCAGCCTGAAAATGGGTCTCTGTAGCTGCTGGCAAACCAATGTAACAGGGGAAAAAAAGGATTGGGACCCAGTGTTCCTGCTGGGTTGGAATTAAAATCATTGGAAAACTTAGTGGATTTTTCATTAATATGTTCACTGCTTCCTCCAACTTTTGGTCTGCATTCTGTGGTTTCTGCTTTAATCCTCCTTTCCTGACAAAGGCTTCAACACTCCTTAAAGCCAGAACGAATATTGACAGTCACCTCGCTTGTGAAACACAGGTCACAGACACTCTGCTAGTAATCCGTGCAGAAAGCTCGTAACATCTAGTCATGGTCAGGCAGGAATCCACCCCAGCCTTGCAGAGAGCCCTGGGCTCTGCTTGGGGCCAGCTACAGGTGTGGGCCTTCTGCTGGGACATGAGGATGCTGGAAGAGCTGCATCTCCAAGCCAACCTACGTCTCCTGTGTGAAGGCAGCAGCACCTTAGCTCTTTCTGGAGTGGAGAGAGGTCTTCGTAAAGGACAGGGTGACTGGCCAGGGTTGTGAAGGGTTTCTCCATGGGCAGATGCAGAAACCCCTACACCTTTGAGCTCTGCTCATGGTTGGCATATACCACAGTTTAGGGACCTCAGAGGTAAAGCACAGCTCTTCTGAAGCACCTGCTTTGACTGACAGATTTCAAGCACGGGGCTCAGGATCACTGTACTTGACAAAACCTGAAAAGCTCTTGAAAGGCATCCGGGCAACTGAACAGTGTCAGTGTAACTCAGAATGGATGATACATCCATTTTACAATTTGACTGCGTGACAGGCAATCGGAGAAGGCAAACCAAGGGGAAGGAGAGGGCTGAGTGAGCTGAATTCAATCTTGCAGTGGGTTCCTCTGCTGGAACAGCTGGCGCTTAGTCTATGGATAAATACAGGATTTCATTTTCCATGGACATCAGGCTGCCTCTCCTCACCAGAACTAAACTCAGCCCCACAAAAGAAAAGATTATCAGAAAAAGAAGCTCACAGTGTGTAACTCTACAAAGAGCCTATGGGAAGGATCTGTAGTAAATTAGTGTCACCAGCAACCATATAGTTCGCAGAAGCTCACAACCTTTTGGTGTAAACTGTGTTTCAGTTGGCTAACACGTTAGGTGTAAGATCCAGCAACCTCAATTATGCTCCTCGTTCCCTGCTTGGGCAGAGGCACCTCCTCCCCACACTGCCTTAATAACGACCTGACTTTCAGCCGTGTTTTTGTTGTATGTATTGACCCATCACTTCCAATCATGCGTCTAGGCGTGATGCTCCGCACAGCATCTTAGCCTGCTCTTGTGTCTGAAACCTAAATGGTTTACAGTAGGTTAGCACAACTTCAACTTAATGACAATCAAGAAAGGGTATCAGGTGCAGGCCCGGGGCTGATCCCGAGCTCATTCTGATCTGAAAAGATTCAAAAGATACATTCCCCCTCCTCTGATTTATTTTTCACTTGCCTTTCACATTGTACATAAACACCCAAGGTGAGTTTCTCCTCTGTTCTCCAGCAAAAGCTATAACATCATGGACGATGTGACATCACTGGAGTCACAAGTAAAAAATGAAGCAATGGGAGAAGGCAGGGGCTTTAATCATCCCATTTAGAATGCTGCTCCCCCCCGAGCCTGTGTGGTGCGAATTCTTGCTCCTATCGATTTCAATTAGGAATGAAAAATTTGTAACAAAGAACATCTGTTCTGTAAATGTAAAGCTTCCAGCTCTTCAACGAAGATGAAAAAAGTGTCTTTGAGACTTTCAGGAGTTTGTCTGTCAGAAAGCAGAGATATCCTTGAGGCCTATATGGCAAAGCAAAATCCACCTGCTCTCCTTCAGAATCTGTCTCCTTCCCCTACTGTTGCCTGATGTGAAAGCCTTTTCTGAGCCATTTTCCCCAACTGTAAAGCAAAGGTGACCAGCGCAGGGTTTCAAATACATGGCTCCGTGCTTCCTCTTAGCTAAATTCTTCAAAAGCACAGGAGGTATGACTTTGCAAAAGCTGAAAGCACTCGCAACTAGCAGCTGGAAAGAGCAAAGTGCTCAATTCCTCCCCTGAGAGCCTTCCACATTCACAGAGAGATGCCACCGCTACAAGTCTCCCTGGTTATACCCCCTCCAGATTTCCCGAGCTGATGACGCTTATCCCTAAAGTAGGGCAGATGCACGTGCTGATTTTTCTTAGGGGAGAAGACAGCAAAAGCCAAATGCTGCTCATTCCCCCATTAGCTGGTTACAGTCTTGCTACCAAGGCGATAAGACAGCAGTGCATTAAGAAACCAGATGAAAAGAAGGAAACAATCATTTTGCCTTAACAGAAAAGACTGTTGGGGGATATTTGTCTCTAAATTTGAAGGCTGACACAAGCAGCATTTGAATTAGCTTTAAAATATTAGTCCCTCACCTATCAGAGTTACACTGCTAGAGAACTGGTTAGCTTGGGCTTTTGGGAAGTTCACTGTAAAAGGAATAGAGAAAAAAGAAAACCTCAGGAATATCTGTTAATCAACAAACCAACGGAGGAAGAGTTTTAGGTCAAAGAATGCCATGCTAAGGAAAACAAAACCTGGGAGAGGCACGAAGAATACGTGTGTGCATATACAAAATACAGAGGGCTGCTCTATGTGTAACTGCTCGGATCCCTGCAATCAAATCCTATGTCTTCTGGGCACAAAAGCTACCTGTAAGTAAATCCGAATAGGAACTGCTCTTGAAACATGTAGAGCAAGGCAAATCACACGTACTTTACAGGTGCATGCAGAAGTGACAAGTTCCAGATGCTTCAGAAAAGCCATCCCAGGAAAAAATGAAATGCAGACACAAGCCCTGGCAGAAACGCCACTTCACACGTGAGCCTGCGTGTCCTGAGCTGGCGGAGAGGGGAGGAGGGAAGCAGAGGGTCTGTGTTTGGGCAGAGGACAGGCTCACTGTTCCTCTTCATAAGTACCCATAAAACCAAACTGCAAATTTAACACATGGCATGCATATCTGACTTGTGCCTGCAACTCCATGGCATGGAGTGATGCCATGTACTTCAATTTATTCAGCCAGCAGCAGGGTCGAGCAGGGCTGTTAAGTGGGGTCTAATAGGAAGAGCTTACCCATCGGGAAAGTCAGTCCTTGGAAAGCATATTTCAAGGAATTCAAAGCGTTTAGTGCTACTCAAATAAACTCAGGATGACTGGGGTAGCTTGGAGGAAAGGGCTACATTTATTTGTGGTGCGCACGCTGGGAAGCGCTGGCACAGCGGGGCTGCCCGGGGTGAATGAAGCAGCACTGGGAGGAAGAGACAGGAGCTCTGCCTCCCAGTTCTTAGCCACTGACCTTGGTGCTTGGGCTTCCAGAGCGTAACGCTCAATTACTGAAGCGGTCGCTGGCAGAATAAAAATCACGAGTTTAAGTCCTTCCATGAGGCTGGTTTTGAGTAGCTGCAAGTGCCACTTCCTGGAGCTGGAGTAAACCTGCAGCTGGACCCCGAGTGTGCCAGGGCTGCTCAGCGCCTCGCTCAGCAAGTGCATGGGTCCCAGCACACCGGCCCTCCTGGCCGCTCACAATTAGCAGTGCTTGCTTGCCAGAGACCCGAGTCATTAGCTGGCATGGGAAGTTAATCACCTGCCTGCCCTTACAAAAGGGATGGTCCCTCCAGGAGAAAGGTCGGTGGCTGGGACCGCTCAGGGGACAATGACTATTCTCTAAATGGTGCCCTGTGAATAAATCAACCTCCAAATCCCAGGGCTTCTGAAACTCTACAAACACAAACACTCAGAAAGTATACACATTAAAAAATGATTTGGAATAAAAAATATCTCCCCCTGAGCCCCAGCTTTCGAATGCCATCTCTCTGGTTAACCCCTCCCTGCCCAGGCTAGCCTGGCTGCCTCGCAAAGTGCGTTTTGTTGTTCCCATAGTACATTATTTGTTGAAATAAATATGGAAATAAGGCTGAGCAAGACAGCCAAGACAGCCAGACTGAAATAAATTCATCACTCACGGGCTCTCAAGGGAAGAAAACCGCGCATTTTTTCTAAATGATTATTTCTGAAGCACTGAAGGAATGGCTATATCACTAATGAGGCCAGTGCTCCATGACTGCTGATTATAAATGACCTAAAAAGAGACAAGGGGATGGTGTATGTGTGGATGGGGGGATGGGAAAAGGGATGAATTGTTCTTCCTTAGGATCTGGAATCGTCTCCCCAGGCTCCTCAAAAGTCTGAGAGCATTTGTGGTTCACCACAAAGGCAGGCCTGGCATATTTACAGCCACCCGAGGAAGTTTGGGCTGCAGTGTTGGGCTGTTCTAACAAGTAGGCAAGCAATTGCTCTCCTCCCTTGATAGGTCACCATCTATTCACTGCAATAATAATTAAAAAGGAAAACGAGCTCTCTCAGTCACCCCTGGGTCTAAATTATAGGTCCTGCAGGTTGATGCAGCCAGACTCAAGGCAAGAGGAGGCTAAAACAAGAAATAAGATTCACTTATGTCTTCTCTCACTCGCTAATTCCCATGGAAACAAGCAACTCACGACAAATGACTCAAATACACTTGCAAAAAATCTTACTCATATGTTTTCCTGGCTACCTTCCCCCACACCTTCATGTTGAACGATTACAGACACATTACACACGCAGCAATCCCAGAGCGGGGCTGACTGTGGGACAGGTCAGGATGGCCACCTGCAGAGGTGGGCAGGGTATGAGCCACAAGCAGTGAAATCAGCAGTGTAAATTCTGAGAATAATGCAGCAGTTTGGCCATAGAAAGCTGCAGCTTTCAGATTCCTAGCAGTATTATTTATATCACAGGAGATGTAGAAGTGACAGCATCCAGAAGCAAAAGAAAATCTAAGGGACAGGCCCTAATACATAATGTGACCTATTACCCAAATCTGAGGGTACTGAGAAGATGGGATTTACTTATTTATTTAATGGTTTGGTTTATACACAGAAATTACCCAGGACACCTTGAAGAGCAGAGATCTGAAAATGAGCTTCTGCAGAAGCTCAGACAAAGGAGCCCTGACAGATAATAGATGGATTATAGTCATGCACCGCTGCCAGAGATTTCCTAGCACTTTCTGAAGACTGTCCCTTCCTGCAGACAGAAGCATCCTCTTGCAAAAGCTGACAGCATCTGGGGGGCACAGCTTTGCCTCCATCAAAACCATTCCAACCAGTGTGTGGACCTACAGAAGCAAATGGACACCTTCTCAGCACAGAGGCTCAGGCCAGGGCTCCTACTCTCACCTAGAGTCTCTGTTTCAGCTGGCCAGGGAGGCTCATCATGTACAAGTTACCACAGTCTCAGGGGGGAACTCCAGAAGATTCTTCCTCCATCGTGGGGGAGAGACCCTTTCCTTGGAGCCAGGTGTCACTCCCCAGTCTCTGCCTGGGTACCCATCTTTACAGAGACCGACAGCATGTCTGGATTTAGCACAGCTGCTAAATCTAGGGAAGGGGGTGGGGAAGAAAACTTTAACTAAGTTTTCCTCCTTCTCCCAGGTCATTTGTCACAACCCTTTATAGCTAATAACCTCTCTGTAAAATTTATAAGCCAAGTTAGAGAATTACAGAATAGGGAAATAATTCACTAATAGCCTGTGTAAGGTGGTTTAAAAATCTTGTAGGAAAGAATTCCAATTTATGAAATGCCACAGGTTTCAGAAGTAAATGCTGCAGTTGCCGTTCTTTTTAACCCCATCAAGTTTAGCAGGCTTAGATGTATGCAAGATCTATTTGAGCCTATCCACTGCCACAGCTCTTCTCTCAGAAATGTCCCTGCTGAGAGCTGGGGCCACGGGCCAGCTGCACACAACCCATGCCAGAGACTGTTTCTCTCTCCTCCTTCAGGGGTTATGGACAGGGTACCCTTCCCTCTTCTCATGTAAGCACACCTACAGACAAATGAGGTATCTCATCTGCTTTCCCAAAAGCCTTGGACTACTTCAGCACAGAAAGTAAATGTGACAAGCAAGTGAAGACTGTCCACCGGGTTACACTGACTTCCTCCCTCTTGCTTGGAGCAGGGAGCAGAAAAGAAATGAGGCCAGATGCTGTATCGGCATCAGTTCTGAAGTTCTCTAATGAACCTGACCCCAGGCTGAAGCTTTAAAAGAGCCTAGTGGTGTGTCAACGTAAACAGCCAAAACTAGTGTCATGTCAAGTGGTAACAAGGCCACCGCTGTTTTTACAAGCATCGTGCACTTAGCAGATAAAAATGAGCATCCTATCAAAGCCGCCACGAGCCGCCCTTATCGCCGGCGAGAGGCAGCAATGCCCCCGTACCACTGCTCTTACCACGGATAGCAAGCCCCATTTCTTACAAGCTGTCCATTAGTATGATGAAGAGACTAATAACCACCACACACAGGTTTTTATCTTTTCTTTTTCTCACTGTTGGTCCACTGGCAACTGCTAATAGCTTTCCAGGGCTCCTTTAAATAAACAGAACTAATTACTGCGCACAATGACACCGTGGCTTAGACAGCTCATTATGGCATGGAGGGGTTTCTTAACATGCATGCTACTTTGCAGAGGGCCCCGTCTAACATGAAGCAAATTTATTCAGCCTTTATGCTATCAGCTGGTACCAAAATAACAGTGAAGACACCCAGCAGATCCAGATTGCAGAACTTTAGCAGGCAAGCTCTCCCAGGAGGCTGAAAAACAACACATGGAGTACACATATTACTGAACATGTGTAGCTGCGTCGCTGCTCGCCTCCTGCACGGTTAGTGTGGTGCCACGGCACAGACTGGAACTGTTGTGTAAATAAAGCTCTGCTTTCCTTCGCTCACCTGTGCTATACGTTGAACAGGCAGTCACCACTTGCTATGCCTTATGCCCCGACTACGTGCCTTGCTGGAGGAATAATGGAAATTCTTGTCCAAAAAAGCACAGAACTGAACAGATGGGCAGCATAAAAGACAAGATACACTGGGAAACTGTTCTACCAGTAAGAGCAGAAGAGAGAGAAGTTAAGTGACTCACTGTATGCCATGTGGCCAGATGCGCTAGAGGCTGGAAACAAACCCAGGGTTTCCTGACACCCCCTCATTTTTAGACTGGAGATAGCATCAAATCAAAACTAATTTTAAAAAAAAATAGACTTTGCAGACAGGTATCTAATTGAAAAGAGAGCTTCATAACAAATCAAAGTGGATGTGATTGAATGCCTTTTTGAGCTCCTGCAAATCTACAGGGATTTGTTCTAGGTGAGAGAATTTTTTAAGGTGTGCAGCACCCCACCCCCCCTGCATAAAAAGCAAATGAAAGCATTTGATTTGCAAGCATTTCTGGACAGTCATGTTGTACGAATAGTAGCTCCTCCTCAGAGACAGTATCCTGAAAGGATGTAGCAAGGACACCTCTCCACAGACACTCAGAACAATCCTCAGCATTAACAAGAGTTATATGCATAAAACACAGCATGTATCTTGCTAAGCATGTCTGAGGGGCAGGTGAACTGATGGAAGAGGGCAGAGTATCTTATGTGGAGCTACTAGCTGGTCAAAATAACATATGCCCAATTATACATGTATTCAGCTCTTAACACATCAAGACTACCCACACCTCTACAAAGAACATGGTCCTTAACTTGCTGTTTGAAGCATTCCAGTCAATGGCTTTCGTAAGAAACCAGCAGCCTTTACAAAGGGGCTTCAAAAGTCTCATTGAAGATGTGGGCCACTGTTTTCTGCAATTCTCTAAGGTGCTACTTCTCCCCTCTAAACAAGAGGATCTTTTTTTTACAGAGAGCAATCTGAACTACAGATCACAAGCTCACTGTAAAACTGTAATAGAGACAGGTAGTTTTCTCAGGGACCAGGCTGACCTTGATGGGTAAAGTCAAGATAAAAGCTACAGCACTCAATTTCTCACTATGATTTGGCTGGGATGGGTCACTTCAGTTACATCCCTTCCTGGAGAAACAGCCCTAGCAGTGCTGACACAGTCACCGAGGGCTCCCTCCCTTTACAAAAGAAACCATTAGAAGATGACAAGATATGCACAGAAAACCCTGACATGGGAGTTAAGTTTAAAAAATGGCATGAACGAGACAAAGAAGAAGGGTGCACCATGTCCTCAGTTCATCGGTGTGCCCCTGCAGTGCAGTGCCACAGAGAGGAGACCCCCCACTCTGGATGATGTGAACTAAGTGGAACCCTTTGGAGTGACAGTCGAGCAGTCCTGCAGCAGGTCCTGTGTTTATTAACTAGGCAGAAGGGGGCCAAACCAACCTGTTGAGAATCCTGCCATGTCAGGAATAAGGAGGTCACGTAAAGTCCTCATTAAGGGCACCATTACCCACCCTGATTCTCACTGCCCAATTCTAGGTTAGTGCTAAGTGACAAAAAGGAGCAGAATTAGCAGAAACAGTTTGTTTCTCTTAAGGCTGGACAAGCAACTTCATTAGAGGAAGGGAAAACATACCAGTGCTGGAAAAGAGCTTCTGCTCAGAACCGTCTCCTCTTCCTTTATGCCTCTGATTTTCAGATCAGTTTAAAGGAAACTCTATGTACCTCCACAGCAAGCATACCCATGACCTACTTATTGTTTCCCATGGGAAACCCTGAGGTCTTTTATAGCATTTTTCTTACTTTTATGCTAGGGAGACAAAAGACAATCACAGAACAGCCAACCCTGAATGTTTAAAAACTAGGAAGCAGATCCCTAAAATTGTGGCACTGGCCTTCATATTTCTTATTAATATTTCTTCCCACTATCATCAAATTCTGTGGTTTTCTTCTTATTGCAGGAACCAGGTTCAAGCTTTCCTTTCCCAGACAAAGCTTTTTTCCAAACATAAAAACTAAGACTCTCACATAATCTGGGGCTCCAGGATCCAAGGCCTTCCATAGAAGACACCCAATACCAACTCCATGCTAAAATATGAGCTGGAAACCACGGATGGTCCCCTGTAGCTCAAGGCACAGTGCTCACTCATCAACCCTTCTGCACCTCAGGAATAGACAGGAGCCATAGGGGGGCACCTAGATGTCTTCAAATTAAGTCATTTTGCCTGAGTTCCCAAAGCCAGGGGGCACAAATGGAAATAAACAGGGGAAATTAGGAATTTTGTACAGTCTGGTATTATCCTCCTGCTCTTAATTTTACTGTGGTGGTAGCAAGAAGACACATGCTGCCTCCTAACCTTTGCCATTAAGGTTATCTGAGCAGCAACTCACAAAACCTACTATTTTTTAGTTATCTTGAGGATATAGGATTTATGTGTGCATTTTTCCCTCCAAGAACAAAGATGTAAAAGACACAAAACCCACATTTTTATCTGCCAGAACGATCTGTAACAGGAAGGGAAAATCTTTGCTTTCTGCTACTACAGGCTGAAGCACATTGTGGGCTGAAAGGTTAACAGGCTCTTGGTGCCTCCACACATGCAGGTGCACCTGGGTAGGTGCAGAGACCCACGCTCTGATCACAAGGCAGCTCTAAATGATGTCAAAACTGCCAGAGAACCCTGTGCCTGCAGGCACACAGTGATTTCCTCCTGCCTTTAAGACTCGTATCTTCAAATTTATCACCCAAACAGAAGTCCAAAGATGAGCAACACACTAACACTTCCCTCCTGGAGGAGGAAAGCATCTCTTCCAATAGCCTGCCTGTCTCTGAACAACTGGATGCAGCTGCAGCAGGGAAACCAAATTCTCCATAGGATGCAGTTCCACACGGGTGACTGACAGACGTGGTGACTGACAATTGACAGGCAGCCTGAAACTTCAGTATTTGTTCTACATTTCAATTCCTTGAACTTCAGTACTGTAGTATGCAGAGCTCAGAAGCTGTGAGTTCTGGGGATGGTGTATGATTTACAGTGGGGCTCTGCACCTTTCCTCTCCTCCTCTCCCCCTTCTCTTCTGGGTATTTATAGAGAAGTTTTACTTTCTTTACTTTTTTTTTTTCTTCCCCCCACCCCCAGAGTGCTTTCAATTGATACGGAAGAAAGTAGAGGTCACAGGAAGAGTAAAGACACATAATCTAATTTTCATTTTGTCCATTACTCATGCACGATTTCAGCCAGTCATTTAACAAGGTAGAACTCTAAAGCAATCTCTCCACTGATGGAGGAAAATTCACTCTAATTCCTGTTGCTACTTCACTCTCCTGTTCAGGCTGCACAGAACAGCCTCTTCTTACACAGAAAAACGGAATCCATGTGTCCAAGAACACAGGCACTCTCATGGAGGTTTCTCAAAAGCTCTTTGGTAAATTTAAAAGCATCCAGCTGAAGCTGTTGGTGCTTTGTTTGTGGGTGGCTGGTTGTTGGAGCTATATGGAGCTGTCAGTAATGCTACACACTGCACTAGCTCACCAATAAGAAAGCTTAGAAGACATTCCCTGCTTCTGTACCCCTTATGGGGGTACTCTCTGCTCTTTGCCAGTCTCCCACCTCGGCCTCTTTGCTAAAGCAAGATGATTCTGGGAATGAAAAAGCTGTGCAGTCATCATAGGTAAGGTCAAAGAGATTGAAGGCATCAGATTTTGGACATCCACAGATGAGGCAGGAAAAGGCATCATCTTTCTCAGCTGGTGTTTGAGGAGTACTGCAGTATTCCCCCCGGGAAGACGATATCTGGTCCTCAGCTCATTTATCTCTTTCATCTTTGTTCAATATTTTGCAAAAATTACCTAGTGTGCAGAGGGGAAGACATCTCTCTCTGGTTTATAAATGGTCCTTAGCTGCTGTTTTGGGAGTGAGGGCTGAGGAATCCAAGAGGAACTGTAGCAAGGCACATTTCTTCTCAGTAATCATTTATCTGCTCAGCAAGAGGGGAACTCACTCCCACTCTGTGTCAGTGTGAGAATGGCACAGAACCCAGTAACTCCATCTTGAAGGAAGCTGCAATATTTCAAAAGGTTTCTACAGCAGCTGTGAATGCCTCAGTCTCCCCTCCATTCACCAGGTTATTGTCAGAGAGAGAAGCAGAGCAAAGGCTTATCCTGGGCTGAGTCAAGAGGCCCAAGGACATTCGTCTGTCCCTGACTAACCCAGCAGGGAACTAGAGGGCCTTCCAAACTGCAAAGGCAATATGCCTGAGAAATGATGTCTCTCTCTGGGAAGATGCTCAAGGGCATCGTTCAGCAGAAAGCAACATTTAGTAGTAGATTCCTTCACCCTTTCAAGCTTCCAAAGAAACAGTGGGATGTTTAAGGAAAGAGGAGTGCAGATGCACAAAAGCAGGATGAGATTCGAACCTGTCAAAGACTGAGCTGCTGACAAACACTTGATCTGTTTCAGAGGGATCCTGAGCAGTTCTGCTCTGTGACAGACAATGCATTTGCCAAGATAAGGATTGCCACCCGGGAGCCTTCTTTCTCTACTCCAGTGACCAGCAAGTGCTTATCCCTTCTAGGCAAAATACTGTGCTCTGCAGCAGGCTGCCCATCTTTCTCTAAAAGAATCACATCCTCATTTCCAAGAGTAGTGTGTTTCTAGTAAGGTCATGGATTTAAACAAAAGTGCTATAATTCCTGGGCCCAGTCATTAAGTCCCCAGAGCTACGGAGATTTCCAATATGCCAGTGCTGCATCAAGTCCTGACGCAGGAGAAGGAGAGGTGGTGTGGGGAGCAAAAGCCCCTTTAGCACAACCCTGCCAGAAACAGGGTGACAAACTGGTGAAACAGAAGATTTATTACATTTTCTTTTCATATTCTGAATTTGTGTCTGCTAATTCTAGGGGCTAAGAGCCCACCTCTATGAAACCAGGAATATGAGAAGCGTAGCAGGGATTATATTTCTCTGTCGGTGTTTCTGCTTACACTGATCAGCTCTGGGAAGATACATGGGCATTCTTGTCCCGTCAGAGCAAAATAATAAAGATGCAGAGAGAGATTTTAAAGAGGAAATGAGATATCCAACCTGCACACACTTTCTGTGGGATTTGGAGGCATCACTGCCCTTCTGAAAACTTCCCTTTGCCCATGGAGAACACGTGTGAGCTG
The DNA here is from genome assembly GCA_013399075.1 of Chloroceryle aenea. Taxonomy (NCBI): domain Eukaryota; kingdom Metazoa; phylum Chordata; class Aves; order Coraciiformes; family Cerylidae; genus Chloroceryle; species Chloroceryle aenea. Next base: position 167,231 of record VWZY01000969.1, on the reverse strand, counting down.
AGATACTGCACCTGCAGTCAAGAGTATGGAACAAGAACAGACACACTGGCTCAATCCTTATCACTGTATTAAATTTATTTTTATCACTCCAAGCAGAAACACCATAAAGTTCAGGAAAGACCTTCTTTGATATGAATGTGGATAAACAATTACGTATAACAACTAAAAGAGTTTTCAGAGTGCCATTACTGAGCAAGCCATTTGTAATACAAACAACTTTATCAGGTGCTGAGCCAAACCATATTTCACAAGGCAAAAACCTGATCAGAGACCACAGCTGCAAGGTGAATATTACATCGTGCTTTCTGCTCATGTGCTTGATCTGAAAGTAGCAGCACAGAGCTAAAATCTTGGCTGTTGGGTCTGGTTTTTGCTACGTGTATGTTTAGTAAATGACACATTGCAAGCAACCCCTGGGTGTGCAACCCCATCTCTGCTAATAGACTTTTCTATTCTGACAGCGATGCTCAACAGCATGAAATAATCCTCTTCAATTTACAATAGAAGTTCCCAGCCTCTGAGTTCTAAACTGTTAGTGATCCATCACTTGCAACAAAAAAACAACTTAAGCTACTCTGTTAATAAGACTGGATTTTAGCTATTCAGGGGGGCTCTGTGTGCAGAAATGACTAACTCTGCTCTCCAGCTTCCAGGGACACCATCAAAAACAAGAGGGGATTGTCTAAGTGGACTGTTTCCTGGTTAAGTATTTTAATGAGTTTCATCTTTTCCCCTGTCATGCATTATTCTGAGCAAGAAAATGTGACTCTGCGTGTGGGGGACAAGAAAGCAGCAGATGATGGGACAGGAAAGCAGAGATGGATATGTACAGAGGCCAATTAAAAAAATATTATATTTTTTTTTTAATAACAGCACCATATGAATGCAAAACACAAAGAGAAACGATGAGTACCCAAGCTTGTTTCAAAAAGAAGAAATAAACCCAGAATTCCTTCAAAAAGCTTGTATTAAAAAATCTGATGTGTGCCTTTTAAAGAGATAAAGCACTTCAACTTTGGAATGCCTGAGATACTTCAGCATTGTCCCAACTTTATTTTTATTCTGGGATCCAGATACTACGATGAAATGCCCATTAGAAATGATTTGATATCAAACAGCAAAAAAGTAGGACAGATCCCCATTCCTGGCCAGTAATGATCACACAAAACACACTCATATGCTTTTAAGAACAACGACGACAAATTCTGCACATTCTTGTCTACCTTCTGCAGCTGAGCCAGGAGATTTCCTTCCAAAAAAAGCCTGAAAACACTTTCTTAAAAAAATCATAACCTGCTTTTAGACCAAGATTTGTGCTTTTCTCCTGAACCCAAATTCTTCATCTGTGGGAAAATAAAAGCAACCTTTTTATTTTTCTTTTAAGCGAGGGCACAGCATTGATGGAACAAGGGGTGCACTCACTGGGTGCCAAGCCATGCCTGTGCAACTGCTGCACATACTCTGTTCCCTCATCAAACCACACGGGGTGATTTTCCTGCACAGGATGAGGCAGGATCTCACTGCTGCTGAGGCTGCAAGCCCCAAATGCAACATGACTAAGAACCGAACTGCTCTGTTTCCAGAGCTAACGGAAGCTCCCCATGCTAATTCTTTCCTAAGCCAAAGCATGGGGCTTTGATTTCCTAACCTCAGGATGTTATCTGGCTCCAGTATAGGATTACCATTAGCTCTCTACGTCTGTCCTTACAGCAGGGTCACTGTCGTGCCATATGCCACTTGGACAATATTTATTATTTCTAGATTTTTATTTTTTTTAATCACAGTGTTCATCTGGAAGAGCCTGGATTCCCTTGGCTTTCAAAATCTGCTTTGCATTGCTAATGCATGGGGCTGTAGGCAAAGTTGCATTAGAGAGACAGAGAAAGACAGAGAGAGAGATGCTAAAACCCTGTTAAGATACAGAATGTCTTCAGGGTGCTCTTCTCTTAAATATTAACAAAAAAAAAAAACAGAGAAGGTTTACTCAATTTCCATTTACCAAACAAAAGACCTACTTCTTTGTTAAAAGGGCTTCTGCATAACTTTGTTATCTTCAACCAATATTCCTGACCTGCACCAGGGTAACTAGAGAGACTCTGACCTAGAGAGAGCAGGACAGGACCTGCAGGGAAGTCACAGCGAGGTGGGGAGTCACAGCATCGGCACACACGAGGTATCCTGATCGTCTGACACAGAGGGAGAAACCCCAGCAAAATTCACGGACAATGAATCCTCCCTCTCCCCACTCCGTACTGTGGGAAGAGAAGGGGTCATCAGTCTCCAGACTGTCACTCTCTCAGTAGAGCAACAAAAGAAAGAAATCAGGGAATCCGGAGGGAGAATTGCAACGGCTGTTCCAAGATGGATGGCAGCCTTCTGGGACATTAAGAGGATTTTAGACTCATATAGTACCTTCCATCCCAAGGGATCTCAAACACCTCTCGGAATGATATACTGATCTCACATGAAGACTACATCCATCGACAGCAACCAGAGAAAACCACATCCATCCAGGTGACAGTGTGACAGCGAGGGGCAGCCACAGTGCTGCAAGGAGCACAGAAGAGCACCCGCAGGAGACCTGGATCTGTCCCAGGGGTTTAACAAGCCTGGGCCTGACTGTGTAACCCCAGACTTGTGAATCCCAGGAGAAGAGAGGTGTGACATCATCTCTGTCACAGGGGGACTGTTGCAGCAGTCAGTGAGGACTGACAGTGCTCATCCCTGTGCCTGGAGCAGCAATCCAACCCCAGCAGCTGGACAAGCATCTCATCAGAGGCTGCTTCATCCCCACACTGATGACCCAGAGCTAGAACCTGAAGCAGAACAGCATCTCCAGTGCTCTGTAACACTCCTCCCTGTATTCCCATTTCCCCTTCCAGTGGACACAGTGCTGAGAGAGCTTAATATGCTTTACAGGGAAGGTGAATGAAGAGAAAGAGTCTTTTTAGTTGACAAAAAGGAAGAAAGGAAGAAAGTGTGAAGGCAAGAGTGAAAGGAAAATGGAACAAGATTGCAAGGGGGTGCAGTGAGGAAGGAGATGACCAAATAGGGAAGCCACCAGAAAAAGAAGAGAGTTATGGCTTGCTTCAGTGGGGAAGAACAAGCCAAGCTGCATATCTAAGCAGCAAATGAAAACACTCCACAGCCATTCAGAAACATAAGCAGAATTGGGCTGAAGCTGAAAGAAAGATCCAGGGCACATTCTTGTTGTAGATGAAGACAACAGGACTTTTTCTACCAGCTTCAGAACGAGCAAGTCACAGCAGTTTGGACTTCAGACACTGAAGAAAAGAGCCTGTCTCCCATTGAACACCACGGTTCCCTACCTCACTTCTACTGCTTTTCCACTGAAAAAAGAGTTCAGCATGAACCGTGGAGCAGCACCAGCTGCACCCCTACCAGAGTATCCAGGGTGCTCCCACAGCCCTGACTCAAAATGGCCAGTTCAAAAGTGTCACAGGAGAGCTCATGCAAACACAGTTTTCAAGCAAACTCAGTGACACTCAGAGGCAAACACATAGCAAATAGAATCCTACCTAGGCTAAATCTTCAGCTAGGTATCAGATGCTTGAAACCAATCCTAACAGCTCATCTTTGTGTGCCTCCTGTATTTCCCCATCCCCTCCCAGCCCGGGGCATCTGGGTATGGCCATGATCTTGCCCGTGCTGGGATGGTAAGATACAAATGACAGAGGAAGAGACTACAGGTTGACCTCATTGTCAGATAAAATCTATTATGCGTGATTAAAACTTAACAAAATGCAATCACATTAAAAATGACTATCATGAAGTGCACCATGATTTACTGACTAAATGAATGAGAAATTTATCTGAATAAAATAGTCCTGGCCCTACTGCATTGGCAATGCATGATAAATTGCTGATTGTGAGAAGATCATTGCTTGCTGTTGGATGACATACATACATTGATTTTTCCTAACAACACTAATTAGCATAATGGCATCTCCACATATATTACATAAAGTTTCCTCTTAGCAAGCAAAAATTATTTCAAGCCTGCGGGTCCCAAACTGCAAAGAATAAAGACAGAAAGGGAGGATTTACAAACTGCCTCCTTGTCCTTTATTATGCAGATCAAAGGTCCAACCCACTGGATCTTACTTAATCTTGAAGAGAGGGGAACAACATTCCAGAAAATGCAGGCATTGTGCCATGAAGCTGTGATCACAGTGGGTTGGGTTTTTCTGCATAGTGGTGATCTAATTTTGTAAGGCCAAAAAAAGCCTTTGAGAAAGAATCCAATCCTAAAGAATGAGAAAAAAACCCCCAACATTTCTCCAGTTTCATTAAGGCACACAGGGGGCAAACTGCAATCCTTACGTAAGTGCTGCCATTGACTTGGGCTGTGTAGGTGAGAAAGCCCTCACCTCACTAAGCTGAAAAGGCAAAGCATGGTCTGTTAATAGGAAAATAAAACTGGTGCAATGGGTAAGGTAATGGAGGGGAGAGAGGCCACGTGATTCCCAATTAATTCAAAATCAATCACAATAACGCACAGGGTTTTTTCCCGTTGAAAAACCTGAGAGGTGATAAAGGACCACCTTAAAAACAAAACCGTGCCCTGCCCCTCGGTGTGCTCTGCAGTACATGGATTTCAGACTTGCCCGTGGAGATTTTCCCTAACCAGAAGAGGTTTGGGTTTTGCTGGGCATCCTGCTGCCAGGGCCACACGCACACAAGAGGAGGTGCGAGCAGCGCGGCTTTTACTCTGTGGGGACAGATCTTTCCACAAGCTCTCTCCCAAGGGCTGCATCACCACCCTCCCTGGCCCACAGTCACTGCCACCGCTGTACTGGTGACTAACTGGAGCCTCTGCACTGTTTTGTCAGCGTTAAAACCACACGCTGGCAGTGCTCCTGGTGTGCCAGCCACCCCCAGCCAAAACAGCCTGCCTCAAGCTGTGAGTGCACCTGCAGGTGACACCTGTGTCCCTTTCAGCAGGGCCCTTGGAAAACAGCCCACCCTTTATGTAACTGGAGTCAAGGATTATTTTTTTTGGTAGCAGTTTTTGCTCTTCTGTGAAGCCTGGGAAGGACTGGGGATGTAATCCCTTGTGTTGTCTGCAAACCAGGTGCAGGAGCCGGGCAAGTGCAAACAGAAATTTCTGCAGCCATTATCCGGTGACTTCTGCTGTGTCATGGTGCAAAATCTCTGATGTCTCCAGCTGAAACTCAGAGCTTCATCTGCTATGGATGCACAAGGTTTTTGCTACTGTCCAATATATTTTCCTCACTGTGCTCAATTTTACTGCATAGAGTAAGGCTGGTGGATGTGAGCAGGCACGTGGTGCAGCCACTGGTACCTCCCAGAAGAAAGGCAGCAATGTTTCTTCTTGATCCTGGACTAGGAACCCCCATGCAGTCAGATGAACGAGATAAATACTGCCTCAGAGCAATCACATAGATTAAATTTTACTAGATGTCTGTATAGTTTGTGACATATGTGGCAACTATTCCAGAAAAGGCTTAAAAGGCTTTCAATACTTTGTTCTATGCATCTCTCAGTGGGAACAGCGAAGCTGTCCTCAAATGATGAGACCAGTTTCATACAACATGCAGGCGAGAGAAGGTATCATTAACACAGCTTAAAGTCACCCCAAAAAAACACTTAAAATTTCTTTTCCATCTGTAAGAACGAAAGTTTATAAAACTAATTCAAAGCCTTCGACTGCCAGGGACAAACCAAAGTGTGGGAAACTACATGGCACTGGCAATTTAACAATAGAAAATTCCTAAATTTTAGTCTTGCTTTAACCATCTGTGATAAGGATACACTACAAACAAACTTGATCCAGTGAACCTGCTTCATAGTTCAGAACGTTCGGGTCCTGGTAGAGATGGATTAGTGGGCAAACTGAAGGTGGAGAGGCCAAATTTATCACACGGATGGTGGCATCGTATTAGTGAGATTAGAGTTAAGAACCCCCAGTCCTTCATCTGTCCCATGACTGGTTAAAAAAACATTTACTATGACAACAAATATTTCATCCTGTTTCCGTCTGCCAGAGGTACACAGACCACACAAAGCAGTAGTGTCTACAGTGATTTCCTGCACACTGTGACAATACCAGAAAACGGTCGTGTGCTATTAAGTGGATAAGAAGGGGAGGCAGAGGAATCAAAGCTGGATGAGGGGAAACAGGGAGCTTAGAGGGAGAGAAAGAAAAATGGCTCAGAGTAGTGGGGGAGAAAAAAACAACAGACAAATAATGTAGCAGAGAGATAAAAAAACAACCAACCAAACAAACAACAAATAACCCCCCTAACCTGCTGCTCTCAGAAGGAAAGAAGTCCCCACAAAGTGCAGGTTGGGCAACCTCAGAAATTTTGCTTTCTCTAGGCAATACTATGTACAAAAAAAAATAATTTAAAATACGGATGCTTTTGAGGATATTAGTTCTTGAGAGTGTAAGGAACATCCTGCCAGAAAAGGAGTCACTGTCTTCCCAGGGCAGACCTTAAACTCTTTCTAGGCTGACCCTTTCAAACTATTTTCCTTTCTGTTTGTTAAAGACATTGTCTCAGGTTCTCCAAATAGCATAAGGAAACAAAAGGCAGCTCTATGGGTCCACCTCTGTTTTTTAAACACGGAGATTGTAGCTAGCAGCAAGCAACCTGGCAGAACAGATTTTTCAGAAGGATGCTAGCATGAGCAGCCAGACTGAGCTTCCGGAGTGAGGAATAGACTTCAATATTACACCAGTGTGAAACAGAAGTTAAAACAGAGAAAACATTAAAACATGATTTTGTGGCCATGCTGCTGGACTCAGGCTTGCTTTCTTATGAGATACTTGACCCTGTCTAGACAGCTCCCACTCTTACTGTAGAGGAAGAGCTGCTAACAAGCTCCCACTGGGTGTAAATGAGGAAGCCACCTGTTTGGAAGATGTGTTGACACAGAATGGGTGGTTTCCTCCCAATGTGCAAGATACTCTTGCAGGCTAACACATGCAAAACGTTCCTCACACATACAAGAAGGGGCTAAATAAGGGCAGGACAACTGAAGAATACACATACACACGAACTACTACGTGACAAAGAAGAATGTAGGCACCAACAGAGTGGTTTCTCTCCTTAGTAACAAAGTCGGCTCTCTCGGACTTAATATTAAGCTGGTGAACAATAACATAAAAAGGGCAAGTTTCCCACTGCCCATGAGGAATGAAATCTTTGCTGAGAACGCAGAAGCCACATTCTTTAGCAAATTAGATGCATCAGCTGGGATTTGGCAGGACCTCCTGAATGCAGGACTCCAAATCTGCACTTAACCACTTACTGGGACAGACTTTCAAGAGGTATTAAGCGTTCCTACTACGGACACGTACACACTGCAGGCACCAGGAAATCTTTCTGGAGGGCACACATGTGCCAATGGCATAACACTTCTAGGTAGCACTGGGCCTGAATATCCAGAAATGCTGTGGAAAGCACCAGAATAAGATAAAGAGATATCCACAAAGATAAAAGACAAAAGGGGAATTCAGAAGCGCAAGGTTCACCTGACTGCTGAGCTGGAACATCACAGCCAGCTGGGCAGCACAGACTGCTCCTCAAAGAGCACTCCTTCACACAGCCTAGGCAGAGACATGGAGAGCAGGGGTTGAGCTCAAGGCTCCAAACCACGCTGATGCTGGTCCCAGCATTGCAGGGCTGCCCCAGGACTGAGTGGCCAAGCCCTCCGCTGCTGGCTCACCAGGAGGCTGTAAGCCATGCTGCTTCAGAGGAGGCACAGAAAAGTTCCTGGTAATATGTGTCCAAAAGTGTATCCTAGCCACAGAGGAGTATGGACATGCACATTCAAAAAGAGGTGTTGGGCTCCACGTAGAAATCTACAAAACACAGTGATGATGTCTGCTCACAAGAGCAGCACACTCCTGAGCTACCAGCCATGAACTAAAGTAAACAAGGCGAGTGAAAATGAGCCACTTAAAGATGGGACTGTTACTTTTCCTCTGAAAATATGAATCTTACTTGGTCCTAAGTTCCTAGTTCGAACATTAATCAGTACTTAACTGATGTTCTCCTTGAGCAAAAGAGCTCAGCCGTGTTCATGCTCTTGGGATAAACAAGCAGCTTCTTTCAGTGTCACTGAAATGCTGCTGAGTGGGGGAAGATGCTTAAGTAACACAGGGATTACCACAGAGCAGGGGATTTTCTCTTGCTGGCAGTGCTCAGCCTCCCATAAGGTATCTGTACACTTAGCTTCTCTCCCTGGGTGCTCCTGCCTCCTCCTGCCATTTCTCACACCTTGCAGAGTAGCACAGATAGCTGTGGACAACTTCAGCTGTGGCATTTCTGATTTCTTGTGTTCTTCAGAGTGTTACCCAAAATGAAGCTGTCAGCTCCTGTAATCGTTAGTTAGCCTGAGATGGACACCACCTCTTCTGACACGTGGCCCCTGCACCTTGCACAAAGGCCCAGGCTGAGGACCACCACAGCAGAAATACTGTTTCCTTCCCTTGCAACCTTTTTTTTTGTCAGCTTGACCTCATGGATGTGACTGCTTTGCGGAACCACTGGGAAGGACTGCCACCTATTCCCACACCTCCCCTCCCACTTGCAAAGGAACCCAGTTCTCCATTACACTGGTAATTCTGGTGATGAGTGTGGTGGGAGAGGAGCCTGATGGTTGCCCTGCTCCCCAGGCTGGCTCTTCACTTACACTGAAGCTCAGCCTCAGAAACATGGCAGCCCATCTGGCCTGTCCCCCCAAAAGCCAGTGCCTTTCCCAGTTAGCCTGCAAACAGGAAAGAGGAGCTGTTGCAAGAGACAGCAAAGGAGGATGCACACAGCATGGGGTGCTGCCCAGGCTCCAGCCCCCCAGCAAACAGCCTTGCTGGCACAGGGGAAGGCAGTGCCCGTGCTGACTTCACATAATTTATCCCCCTGATGATGTCTTTTCTTTTATTTGCCCAAGTGTAGGGCTATGGGCAGAGGAATCACCTACATATCACAGGAAAAGAAAGCAAAATACAAGATTGAGGGGAAAAAAAGAAGAGATACAGGATGGAGCTTGCTTTTAAAATAACCACAATCTATTAATAGTTCAAAATAGGCTTTTTAATTACAGGATACCCTATAACCTTTGCTCTTATCAATTGATTATTTGATAAGCACGTTTGCTTCCTGCAAGCATCTTAACAGACAGAGAGGAGAGCAGAGGGAGAATGCAGGGAAAGGCAAGGAGGTCCTTGACAGAGCAGGCTGGGTGATCACTGGAGAGCAGAAAGTGCCTGAAATGTACTTAACCGAGTTAAGCAGCAGTCATTCCATCCCTCCCACACTAACGGGAGCACAGGGGGAGAGCACTGCTTATTCGAGGATATTTTCTGTTGCAAAAATATTTCTGTGTGTAAAATGAATCTTTTTTTCAAATACTAATAAAAAAATTACAAGCTTGCTTGGAATTAAATGGCAGTTTGAATAAGCCCCTACTATGGGAGGGGGATGGAAAAAGAGGTGGAAAGGGAGTTAATTTTTAATCTGGTGTCCAGTTTTCTTTACAAAGCTTGGGAAAGACAACAAGACTACAATTGAATGGGAGAATAAACTCCTGGACTACCTGACAGAGGCTTTCCTAGCAAAGGGATTTGCTAACAGTTTGCTCCCTGCAGAGCAGAACAGTCAGAAGGCAGTTTTGAATCTCATGTTAGCACCAGCACATGAAATGACACCAAGGCTTAGAAGAGCTGCTAAGGGTGGAAAAGCAGCCTGAAAGGAGGCAGTTTGGTTCACCTCTGACAACCAGTACAGCAAGAGATAAAGGTCCAGCTCTCGCTGCTCTAAAGCACACTGTTACATGCCTGATGAAGACTAATCATTTTATTTATAAAGGGATCTTCAAAAATCATAGGAAGAAAAGACACTTTAAATGGCTATTCTATGGAAACATGGCAGGTCTGAGCATCTTCAGATCCAAACCACAACAGCAAGCACCAGCAGAAGGCTGCTGTGAAGTGTCCCCATGGTTGCTCACAGCAGGGGCACACGCCGTACAACACACGGTCAGGAGCTGCTGCTGATTTTATTACTGCTGTTAGCTACCAGGTCCTGCAAGTCCATGCCATGCAGAAAATGCACGTGCAGCCTCCTCACTGGTGGCAAACGAAGCAGTTTTGGTACACACTGAGCAATTGCTTCATCCATGCCCCCGGTAGAGCCAGTAGATTGGAAACAATGTCATTTGGGTTTGTGTGGTGTCTCTTCTAAAAGGACTACGTGACATGTTAGAAATACAAACTCAAGCAAAGAGAATCTTCCAAGAAAGAGGTTTGGAGTTGCTCCATACCCTTAATCATCCAGCTGAGTAGCACACAGACAGATGACACTGAAATGGGGGTAAGGAAATTCCCCAGTATTACATTATCTTGCAATGCTATTGTAAGATTTTAATTTGACATGTTTTCCTTTCACTTTCATATTCTAGAATCAAAGTGATATATGGGAGAATCAAAGCTTCACTTCAGAAAGTAAATGTCTGTCCCAGACAGAAAAAGAAGTGCTGGAAAACAAGAATCCTAGCTCTTCAGAACACAAGAAGTCAATGACCACCATCGTCCTAATCATATTCTATCTTTCTGAGCTCGTGATTTTAAAGAAATTTTACAACTTCTGAATCTTTATGACCAACAGTGTTATGGGGCATGAACTGACTTGGAGACATTCAGACACATATTCATTAATTTAAACAAAAGAATAGAGACTCCTCTAAAATTAACGTTGAATATTTCCAAGATGTTGAGAAGCAAAACGGCAAACGTGGGAATTATGGAAGGAAAATGAAAATACAGGGGCAAGAAGTATTCTAAATGGATCAACTCCAGAATATTTAAAGTTAAGGACAAATTTAAAACTAATATATTATTTAAGTGCAAGCTGTGATCAAATCTGCATCGTGGTTGGGCCAGGCTAGATCACAGGCTGCAGAGGAAGGGATCGGACCAAGTCACATTGACACGCTCAGGGAAGCACCCTGGGAGCTCTGGCAGCCAGCTCTGAGGCTCTGAACGGTACCCAGATAAAGCATGCTGCCAAGGATGGGAAAACCTTACTCTTAGTCTTTGGCTTAAGTCTCCTTTCAAAATATAAACAGAATAACAGAATCCAACTCGTAAGCTGAACCCATCTGTCTACATCAAAAAACAACCGGTACCATCTTGCAAGAAACACTGCTGATTTTCCACGAGGAGCAAAGGGGCCAGTGGATGACCCACAGCAAACATGCTGATTCTCAGAGGCAGCCACCTGGCTGGAGGCAGCAGGACAGGAAGGAGGGGGTTGATTTTCCAGAGAACACTAGAACACTGTTACACGAAGAAAAGGCAACACAGGCTTTTCAGTCACCATCTAGCACTGAACGCATCGGCCTTTTTGTGCTAAAATAGTGATGCTGCTGCTCAGAGGGCAGCAAGCTACTGTGGAAGAGCACGGTATGAACACCCCAGTAAGTTCAGCTGCACCGTGTCACCAGCTTATGACAGATCAAACTACCCAAGCAAGTGAAAGAGCACAGTTTTACACCATCTGTATATTAACATAAGCCATGAACAAGAAGAGGTAGAGGCTCACAAACAGCAAGAAATGGATGATGGCTGGTATTGCTGAAAGCAGGTGGAATGGGTCATGAGACTGGAAAACTGAACTTGATGATGATATCTTGCACTTTAAGGACAAAATGGCCAAGAACAACCCCAGGAAAGAGGAGCACTTTATGTAAAAATATGCTACTGCTGACTACAGACATTTCAAAATCACAGTGCTTTGCGATCGCAGTCGTAAATAATAAAACCAAAGGAGAGTTGGTTGGCACATCTTATGTCATCAGACTAACAGGCCTCACTAAATAACAGAACAAACTGCACTTTACATAGGAATCTAGATCATGTAGGAAGAAAAAGCATGCTATTGTAGTGAATTTAAAATAGGGCACATGTAATACACACTTTGGGCAGTCAATAATACACGTTTCCTGCTTCTAAAAGGAATGTAGGACAATTTCTTTACAGGAGAGTGTGACCCACACTGAGTCTTCAAGAAGCTAGACAAGAAGCAAATCACACAACAGTGTATTTTAACAAATCTCAGATACGTGGGAAGTTTCTAAGAACCACAGGTTTACCACTACAAGTGTAATATTTAAAAAGAGGAAAAGACTGGTTATTCTGACACACTCTCCAGCAAAACAATGGAACAATTGGTTTCAGTTCTGTACCAGTGATGACTCAGAGGATAAAACAGGAATAGCAGTCAGCATGGTTTCAGGAAAGTAGGTTTCACCAAAGACATCTACGGCTTTCTTACGATAAGAAGCTTGGTTTGGTTGGGGCAGGGCCCTTATACTTTGATTTTGCAAGGCTTAGACTACAGAAAAAACTTAGTCTTGCTGAAAAAACATTTACTGTATTAGGTTAAGAAGTACACACCCAGAGGTCACAAAATGAGGAAATACCCACAGGCCACAATTTGGGGTTTAGGGTTATACCACGGAGATCTGATCTTCGCCGAGTGCTGTCCAGCGTTCGTTTCTACAGATTTATGCTAACACGACTTAGTTCCAACACAACGGGCAGACAATAGCAGGACCAGTGAGAAAGTCAGACTACTGTTTACAGCTGGCCTGGCAGGATGGTCAGAATCCATCGGAGCACATTCCGATTGCCCGTCTGTCCTTAAGAGCCTACGGGAGACTGATTTCTGGGGAGCAAATGTCGGCGTCTGTAAAAGGCAGGCGCTGCATCTGAACTGCAGGGCAAACCTTTTGTGGAAGGCAGAGGCTACGAGTCAAACATTCCATAGATGGGCATTCACTACATCAATACAGGCTGTTCAGCAAGTGATCCTCACAGTCTCAGCCATTATTTCCATTCCGCCTTGTCTCCCTTAAAATCTGGTAAGATAGTGGTGCTTCTGCCACACTTTCATGCAGTGAATACAAATCCATAGACTTTCTTCTTTACTTTCAGGTAGGCTTTTAAAAACCACCAAATCCCAGAACACCAACAACCCCTTTTTCTCACTATCCCAAAGATAACCTTCAAAAAAAGTATAAAATCTCTTTTACAATTCCAGTGAGAAACACATCTTTTCACTTTGGACAAAGACAATTACATTTTGGAAATGTTTTCTGGACACAGCTCTGCCTTTATCCTTCACATGCAAACTCAGACTGAGCAGGAGATGCGTCTTGAATTTATAAGAGTAAAACAAAAGACAGAAAAGAGAATTTGAAGATATTCTTCCAGTGTGGTGTCATTTCTCCTCTTGATTCACATCCCTCCAATTCCAAACAACATAACTAGTGGTTTCAATAGGAACTCTAATTGCAGCATCCTCACAATCCCATGCAGTCTAGTTTTATTTTTCTTACACCCACGGAGAGTTCTGTTTTGTTTCAACCTCTCATTACTCTCCCTCCCTCACTTGGCTCCAAACAGCAAATTCTGTCTCAGCCATTCAGAATCTATTCGGTTGGGCTGCTTTTTTCTCTTACTCTTTTTTCTCTTATGCATACATATTAAACAGCTGGAACCAAGAAAAGGCACAATTAATGATTCTGAAATTTTTCTAAGAAAATGATTTTACTTTTCCCCAGTTTGAAATTACTTTTTGGGAGACAGAAAGACAGAGAAAATAAGAAAAGAAAGAAGTGCCTCCCATAAAACCTTACGTACATCTAAAAAATTGAAATGGAACATTTTAGGCTAAAGAAAGCTCTAATTTTTGAGAGAGAAGGTTGTTTTAGACTCACTTGCTTGCTTTTATTTCTTATATCACATAAAAAACCTCAACAAAGCCCTCATTACAATTTGGTATGAAACCATTTTATTTTATTATCATGTGGGAACCAGAATAGCAGAGAACCTCTAGCTCTCAAATACCAAACAAGTCACCAACACCAAGGAAAATCTGTATTTGCTACTTTAGCCTACAGCCACAGGTAAGCAAGAATGAAAGAACCACCCAGGAAAAGCAAGAGGCTAAAGGGCAATATCTGCCACATACTCACAAACTAACGGCTGGTTTTAGGGCAGAGCAGGGTATGTGAGACAAGGCAAAGAGCAGGGATTTCTAAATCCGAGCCTGACCAAGCTGAGAACAGTGTGGCACGAGGGAACACTAGTGGCAGGACAAAGCCCTGCTGAAGGTAGATGGTTCAGGATCCAAACATATTTTTTTGCTAAATATAAATGTGTCGGGATCTAAGCATGGCCTTAACAGTCAACTCCACAAAAAAGTGGTGTGATTTACCATCAGGCTAATCCTGGAAAAATCACTGACTCAAAAATCCAAACTGGTATCTGCTTTGAGGAAAAACAAATACCCCATCCAGTGCTCCTTTGAAGAGAACGAGCTATTGTATGAAATAGAGGACATCGTGGGTCATGGTGTCCAGGTCATTCAGCAAGAGCAGGATGGAGACTACAACCACAGTGCCAGCACCAGCCCTGGATCTGCACAAGAAAGCCAGGGACTAACATGTCTGACTGGAAGAGTTTCAATGCCAACAGCGGAGAAAGCCTCTAGAGAAGTCCTACTTCTGTTGGATACCAATTTTGCTAGCTAAGCTGCTCATTTAGCACTTTGCGTGTCCAAGCACCCAGAAAGGTATCGAGCTGCACGGCTTCCTCTCTTGCTGCTCATCTCTCTTCACAAGGGTACGCAGTAGAGCTCAGCAAGTCCAGGACACAAGCCCAGAGCACCAGCACTCGGATGTTAACAGGACAGTCATGGGCAACTGACCTCCACAGAGTATTTGCGAGGTCCCAGTTGCTAAAGAACACTCAGTGACAGAAGCAATGAGTGCATGTAAAATTCTGCTTATTAATAACAGCAGTACCTTAGGCCCGCACGGACAGGGGTTTAATTAGTGTGCACATGCACAGAAGTAGCCACACTTGGATCAGACAGCATTACACAGAAAATAAGGCATTTTTGTATATGTCTGATGTTCCCTAAATCATCTTTTGGTTCTTGAATATGCCCTTGTAATAGTCACCTGACAGAAATATACAGTCAGTGCTGACCGTGAGGTGCAACAGCTAGAATTTTTTTCCCCTTAAATTCCATTTGTTAAGTCCTCAGGATTATTTAACACACATATAAACACACTTCTACAGTTCTGTACCAAAACCCAAAACTGTAAACTGACAGAAAGATACATTCACTTTACATTCAGAAATGTATCTCAGGCTGCAGAGTTCCCTACATGAGCTGGCAAGCCTGATCATCCACATCCTGCAGGAAGCACTAGAATCAGAGAATCTGCATCAGTCTGGATCTAACTCAGCAATATCAACAATCTCAACAATACCAACACAGCTTTTTTACCACCTTTGCAAAAACAATCTGTTTCCACCAAGCCCATCTCACAATAATAAGCTTTCCCATCTTCCACAGAAAAAAAAAAAAAGCTTTTCATGGAAGCAGGAAAGGAAGAAATGAAGAAATTCCTTACAGTTAGAAATCTATTATTTCAACCTTTTCCACCAAAAAAAAGAAAGATCCCTTCGGTGTAGGCAAGTAGGTTTCCCCAAGTAGTAAAGGGACCTTTCTGTGTCTACACAGAAGCAAGAAGTCCCTCATCCTGACCCGGTCAGCAGATGTGAATTGCACATATTCTATAACAAAGTATGGCTTTGCCTTAAGCTTCTTCTTTATATGACATAGAAATGACTTAATATCTGGCCTTGTTTTTGGAAGAATGTCCAGCTGTATCCAAATATCTCGTTTTTCCTACATTAAAAAAAGGAACTGAGTAAGATTAGATATATGAAACCCTGGCTTCCCGTTCACACTGGAGAACCGCAGTGAGTTCTTAACATGAATTTCTCAACATACGAAACAGAGCAGATAACATTAACTCTTTCACATAGGCAGTCTCTCCTCCCAACTGTTTGATGGGTCTTTGAGTTCAACAGATTTAACAAAGAAAAGAAATGATAAAATGGTAGGCAGGGTGACCAAACATCCTCTGCCTCTCAGTTACAGGCTGGCAAATCCCTAGCTCAGGTTACTGTCTGAGTTTTAAGTCATTATTGCAGTATTCTTCTAGAGAAGTCTTCCCCAAAAGAAGAGGTTTCAGGCCAGCTGTTTCTAATGCAATAGGCAAGCAGAATTAAAATCAAGATATGAACCTTTGTGCTGTCAGCATACGTCCTGAATAAAAACCAGGAGGCAGATAAACATTTATTTTTGTTTTGCAATTAATTTTATATAACATGTGACTCTGACCTGGTAAAGCTCCTACTCCTCCTATTGGTAGAACCCCAAACTCTGTAAGCTGAAGAAATGGCAAATTTTGCTGTATTTCTACATACACTACAGTGTGAGTCACAATTAAACCATGCTCAGAAGGAAGCACTCCTTGTAGGTGGTGTGGAAACAGCTAATTTGGTAAAAAGCTGTTACGCTAAAACTATCAACCAACAGTTCTATTAGGGTACTATTATATCATAATCCTTGACATGTTGTGGTGGTACATAACTCCTGTGAAGGCATCACCCACTTAGTGAACTGATTATTAACTTTAATTCTTTTTGAAACCCTGAAAACAACATTCAGAAAATTTATTCTCGAGCCTTTTCATGACACCAGCACGCAGATCTTTACCAGGGCTGCACAACCAAGAATACCCAGCTGACCTAGAAGGTGATGGGGCTTAACTGCTATTCGCATTGGTTATTAATTCATTCCAAAGCATTCCTCAAGCCTGGCAGCTGCTGCTCCAGAGGTTAGCATGGAATACATGCGAGACAGTCATGCCAAGTCACCCAAGCCAACGTGGCTTTAGCCTCTTGTTGAAAGACGCTACAGATTCACAACACTAAAATACCTGAGGTTGCTAAAGACTGATTGAAAGTCCCAGAATAAACCATCTCATTTCATTTACAGCTCAAGCACTGCTAGAAGCATTCAGTTACGCTTTCTCCTTTCCAGTCAAAACCAAAGCCACTCGACACCCAAAACATCTTTCCTTTGTTCCCTGAGCCAAAATGCCAAATCTGCTGTTTAAAGCCGGCCCCATCTCTGCCCCAAGAAGAAGGGGCCAACCACTCTGTCTTCTTGTTACCATGCTAACTACACAGTAGAAACTAAGCCATGCCGTGGTTTGGGATCCAAAACCCTCGAGTCTTACATTATGCAAAAAAAGAAACAAACCCTCTGAGAAGGAGTGACTTCCAACCCCAAACTTCCCAAAGTGGCCCTAAGCACTCATCTGCTGCAGAAGCAAAGGGAAGAGTGATAGTTCAGAAAAACATTTCTGAAGCATAATGCAACATCATGTCAGCCATTCCTTAAAATGATCAAGCTCCAATACCACATGAAAAGTCCAAGAAGCATCTGCAATGATGTTCCATACTTTCCAGGAGAAAGAAAAGGAGAGAGAAGACCATACAAAGAGATACCAAGCCTTTGTATCAGCCTCTTTTTGGTTGCCCACGTGTCGCGCACGCACGCTTACCTGAGCGAGGGAAGGAAGCGTTGCGTATGCCATGGGCTGACTCATCATTCCTTTCTGCTTCATGATGAGCATGCGCTTCTGTTCCTCACTCAGGTGCGCCATCTGAGCTTGCATCTGCGGCTGCTGCGACTGCTGCTGCTGGATGTACGGCATCATGGGGTTCTTGCTGGGGTTTGCCATCGGTGGGGTCATCCTCTGACTCAGCTCAGCGTTGAAGTGGGTCAGAGGTTTGGTGTTGCCATAAGAAAGCATATTGGGCTGTTTGCTTAAGGAGTTTGTGCCCAGGTTATTTGGCTGCTGAGTGATCATATTCATGTGATTTTGAGGGAGGTAGTTATTAATTGTGGTCTTCTGTGGGTTGTTTGCCATAGGAGGCACTATCGGGTTTTGGTTGTTAAAGGCTTGGGGATACATCATTGGACTATTTGGTTTGTCTGCACTGAAGGGTCCTCCATACGGACTAGATGGAGGACCCACCGGTGACCAGCTTGAGGGTTGATTTGGATGCTGCTGCTGCTTCTGCTGCTGCATGAGCTTAGCTCTTTGCTGCTGCTGGGCTGCCATCTGCTTGAGCTGTTCGGCCGGAGACAAGTCAGCGCTCGGCAGACTGACAGGCCCAGGCCCCGATCCTGCCACGCTGGCTGCCGCTGGGTTCATAAGGTAGCCATTTCCAGCCCGCGTCTGCGTCTGCCCCGGGGTGTGGGCCTGGCTGGGAGTTTGAGGGGACTGAACCACACAGTTCGCTGGTGAGCCGGCCGGCATCGGGGCTGGCGGGGCGCTGGACACAGAAGCTATGCTAGAGGAGGCTGTGGAGACGTTGGAAAATGGAGGACCGGAAGAAGAAGGCCTCACCTGGGGAGACCCTAGTGGGACGTGAGCAAATGGAGAATGAGATGGATCGCTTTTCACGCTCGCGCTCTCTTGAGTCTCTGCGGCAGGCCTTGGAAATTCTGTCTCCTTCTTCTCTTCAAAGTCTTCGTTGAACAGATCTTGTATATCATCTTCAGGGACGGTGTTCGCTAGCTCGTCTATTAGCTCCTGCCACTCTTGATCGTTCAGGTTAATGTCTGAGAAGAGCTTATTCTGATTTGAAAGAGATGTTTCAGAAGTGTCTATGCAGCTGGGGTCATCCAAAGGCTCTTGCTTTAGCTCCTTGTTCTGCAGGATGTTAAAACTATCGTCCAGCTCGTTGCAACCATTAACAGGGAGCTTTATCTCAGAAAGCCCACCGTTTTTACCCAAGTCTTCTAGACCATGAGTTCCACTGTTCTGCAGGGGCAGGGGAGCTTTCATGTCCAGCTGGTGAAGAGGAGAAACGGCAGGCAAAGGCAAATTATTGGGCAAGCTGTTGATGGCCTCGATGCCTGGTACATCCTTCCGTATCCGCTTGCTGGTTGGAGAAAAGCTCCCATCACAAACTCCATTCTGCTGTTCTCCATTGAGAGGTGAACGTGCGCCTTCCAACTTCCTTTTCACTGTCTCTTGAAGCTTAAAGAAAAACAAGAAGGAAAAAAGTAATTAACCAGTTGCAGATACAAAAAAAAAAGTGCCAAGGAGCCTTCCTCATAAAGCCTGGTAGCAACAATAAGCTTAAAAAGCTCTGATTAGGAAGGTTCCTTCACTTCATTCTTATCCCTTGGTCAACTTGAGAAGACTGTCTAAAACAAACAAACAAACAAACAAACAACCTCAAAAGCCCCCAACCTGCCCCTGAATAGGGCAGCAGAAGTGAAAGTATGCCTGTGCTCCCCAAGCTACCAGATCTTTATGAAGCAAGTTCACTAATTCAACTTTCTGGTGCCTAACACAGTGATGAGACTTAAACAGTGTCTAACACTTAAACCGATCCAATAAAAAGGGAATTACTAAAAAGCACTGTTTACTATGAAAATCTTTCTGTTGCTTCTTTCTAGAAGCCTCCTGACAAATACCTGCAATATAATTAATTGACTACTTGTATTGAAAAATGTGTTGTTGACACTAAATTTTTTGGGAAATGCATTAACATAATTTCATTCGATTAGCCCTCTGTTCTTGACTACAAAACATATTGAGAATCAGTTTTAAGGGAGGGAAAAAAATACATCAACTCTGAAAAGCAGAAGGCACTTTGCATGATGTTAACTCAATCAAATAACAAAAAAAACACCAAAAAAAGGCAAACAAAAAAGAAGATAACCTGTGTACTGGCAGCTAATGTAAAAGATGAGTAACTAACAGAAATGATAGCAAGTCAAGTCTCCAGGAAAGCAATTAAATTAGAATATGAGAATGTTACTTAAAAAGATAGTGTATTAATATAAGCTTTAATTGAGGTTAAAATAAGCATAGCAAAGCACTGTAGCAACCTACAGTCCTCTCCTATGACACCAAATGTTAAGTTCTCTGCTTATGTACCAGGCTAAAAAAAGCATCCCTCTGTGGCTAAGGCAAAAAACAATAGTGGGGAGGGGAGGAAGCAAAGAGGTCACAGCTCTAGCAAACGCCTTCAGGACACACTTGCATCCTTGATACTAGAACAATAGAAGACAAAATGCTGAAAGATTTTATCAATTTTTAAAGGATTCTTAACTGGTATGAAAGTCGCAGACATGCAGCTCCCACCCCTTCCCTAACCTAGAGGTCCTCAACCTTCTTTCTTCCCACAATTCAGATCCCATTTATTTCTCCCATCCCAGAGGGCTCTTTCCCCTTTCATCCCCTGTGTAAGACAGGCAAGCAAATCTGTATCTCACCCCCAGTTTAGAGGGAGTGGTTCTGAGAAGGCTGCATCCTCCTCTCACCCTTCAGGCCTGTGTGGCCACCTCAGCACTCAATGCAGAGGGACATGGCTGATGCACACCTTGTTGCAGTCCCAGCTGAACATACAAGGGACACCAAGCTATGTGCTGGTCCTTCACAGAGATGTTGTCTTTATAACAAAGCAGAAAGTCTATGAGTCCTCAAGCAGACCATCACCTCCTTGATTTGTACTGGAGCAGAAGAGGATTTTTCTATCTGGGAGAATGACTAACACGTGGCCGAGAGTCACCAGCATGTCCCTGTTGGCAGACACGCCTGAGACTTTGCTGCCTGTTCCCCCTGCACAAAGCCAGAGTGTGTCAAGACTCCCACAGACTGAAATTCCTTCTCCTCCTGGGTTCCATGGAGCTTCACAGAGTCTGGCTGCTCTGTGACCACAGCCTCTGCCACACAGGCCACTGCTCAACCAGGCCTCTCCGGTGCAAGGAGCCTGAGCAGTCACCCAGGAGCTGCCGATACCCTGAGTCTTTCCCCAGCCCTGGCTTTTGTGGGTGAAGAAACAGCAAGGCCAGGGATTTATGCCAAGAAGTTCCTCTCCCTGTGCCACAGGCAGCAACAGGGAACCCACCTGCAGGAAGGCAGGGGTCAGGAGTCCCCCTGTGTGTGTGGAGTCCCCATCACTGGGCTCCCACTCCCCTCACCTGACCAGAGCAGTTCTTGCCCCTGCGAGCTCCACAGTTGCCCAGAGATGGGGCCCAGCATGTGGCAGCAGATTCAGGCAGAAGTGCCCAGGTTGATCAGCCATGGGCTGCAGGAGCACACCAGGCTGCAGAGCATGGAGCCCTACAGCAGCAGCATCACCTTCTCATCTCTCTGTGCCGTGGCACCAGCAAGCTCAGTCAAAAGGCACTGGCCCAGGGGTGGTAATTGCCTCATCTGGGCCAGCTGACAGCAATGTGGAAGGTAAGTCAACACCCAGGACTAGTGTGAAGGAGAAAAATCGGATCCCACAAGGAAGCCTGCAATATGGCTCTCACCTCCACCGCTTCCCTCCCCTAAAACCTATGTCAAAACTGAATACCACCATAAGGCATTATTACAGCTCCCTGCTGCTTTCTGCCTGGCGTAACTGGTGTGTGGCAAAAGACTACAGCCGAGGCACTAAGCTTGTGTCACTGATCTTTATATGACCCTATTTCAGACCCCAGAGAGGAGGAAAGGACGATATGGATGTGGTAATGGCACCACTTCACAAGTACAGCAGCACGGTCGCCTCCAAGTTTCCTTTCTTCAGAGCAAGGAAAGGAAGCGCACGATCTGGCCTTGAGTGCAGGTGGTAACACAGTGGCTTAAACCAGCATATTTCAATGTTGTCCCTAATGGGCCACTCACAATTTACAGCTGAAATCACTCATTTCACCTCCTAAGCCATCTCACTACGAAGGCACTATCCCTCTTTGCCTTCCATGGAAAAAAAACAGTCACCAAATGGCAAGTGACTCAACATCAAGTTCAATGGGTATGCACATGCAAAAATGAGGTTCAAAGAAATGTCCAAAACTTCTGCATTGTTTCACACTTTCAGGTTTCACATCATTTACTAATTTATCCTAAATCCATCACCTTATTTGTACATGAACGTTCACCGAAAGAATCAAAACTGTCTAGTGGAAAATAACCAGCCCTAAAAATATCAGCTCCTAAAGTTTCATCATGTGCTGAGACTTGGATGTCTCCCTGTACAAATACACAGTAACTTTAGCAAAAGTAAAAGCAGGCCCAGTATATAAATATTAATAATCATGTTTATCATTCATTACAACAAAAAGCAGCTTTGACTTGGAAACTATTCTCCATCAAGTATCAAACATACAGGAATCGTGCCTTGTTGCAAACGAAACCAAAATGAAGCCTTCTCTAAGTTTGTATTCTCCTTCAGAAGTGGTAGGAACTGGGGGTTAACAGGCCCTAAAAAACACACTCTGTTTTCTTTCTTTGCTCATTGGAAAACTGCAGGTAGACAGAAACATAACATGAAAGATTTATTTGAAGGCAACACAATGCAGGTGTGGAGCACCTTGGCTCCAGCATTTTGGAGGGGTTGGGAGCCATAACAATAGATGCACCACTTCTTTTTGGGGTACAACAGAGAAATAGTCTTGCCAAATTATTTAAATGCAAACATTAATTTTCATATCTTGAGTTCATTCCCAATCACCACTGTCAACTATTGGATGGCTTGAATAGCAGACACCATGCCCTGGCAAACAGTTTAACCACCGCCAGGACTCCATGGCATCTTAGAGGAAAATCCCAGCACTTCCTCTTCCCTCTGTATAAACTTTGTCTGAAGTAAAAGATTCTCCTCTAAAGCATCTTCCCTCTCCTCCTCCTGAAGTAGTAGATATGCATCATGAAGCTATTAGCAGCAGCTTAGATATTTGTGTTCAGGAGCAGAAGACTCTTGATGCATAAAATAAAAAGGAAAATACAAAAATATCAAAATTAAATTAAATCCTTGCCAGTTTCATAGGCCTTTAGCTTTATTCATAGAAGATATTTGGCCAATGGACCTGCATTTCACAGCGGCTCTCTACCCCAAAGCAGGACTCACTATTCTTTACATGCCTTTGGAGAAACTCTAGTTGCAGAGGAAGAGAATGCCAAACTTTAGTGGGTTGACTTTTTAAATGACTCTTGACTGGGAGAGAAGCAAGGGGGACAGAGGCTGTGCACTCACACCACCCCCCAAATGGTCTAATCCAGACCATCCTGAAATTTGCAGCAGAAAATACCATGACAGACCCAATACGTAAACAAGAGAGCACTGATGCTGTCGGCAGGGCTTTCATCTGCGGGGAGAAGCTGCTTCGCTTCATCCCACCAGCAGCAATTCATTTTTCAAAAGAAATGAGACCGAAGTGCTGTTGTTATAGCAACAGCTGAGCCACTTGCCAGCCCATCCTCCACCTTCACGGCTGCTCCAGTCAGCCACAGGGAGGGAGTGACCAGGGCTGTGGCGGTGGCTTAGTCCTTTCAGTGCTCTTAAAAGAAAAAAAATAAATAAAAGAAGGGAAGCAGGAAGGCCAAAAAAACAAATTCTCTTTTTACCTGTAGAGGCTGAGCATGATTCACAGGGTCTAACACAGGTCACTTCCACTCAGTGACCAGAAGATCCGTGAGCCCCTAGACAAGGAGGCTGGGGGCCACTTCCACAGATGCTTTCAGGCACCAGCTACACAGCAGACATATTGCTGCTGACTTCGCTCTTGTTAAAACCACTCCAGTTACTACACTAGAAGGCAAGGGTGACAACTGTGAGAGGTCTGTCATGCTCCCTCCCCAGCTGTGCTGGGACACCTGCTCCACAGCTATCTTTGCTCCCTGTAGGAAACCAGAGAAAACAGCCAAAGCCCAAAGTCCATCTCCCTCAGAGAAGATGCATGTTCACACAAAAGAAGGGTTATCATATTCTCCGCACTGCTCTTCTGTGACTCTTTCTGTTAAAAATAAAACTTGATCTTTTCTTGTCCCTCATGTTGAATCATGGACTGGCCCACAATCCATCCAGGCTCAAATGGACCCCAGTTCTCTTCCATGGCAATGACCCAGTCGTTCATTTTCCTGCAGTACTTCTGCTCTCTCTCCCATCCGTCTGTCTGGTTTAGCACTTCTTCTTCCAGGTGTTCCTCAGCTTGTCCCACCTTTCTTCTCCCTTTGTCTCCTGGAACTTCTCCAGATAGATCTTTACTTCTCCACCTCTGGCAGGGAGTGCTCACCATGAGCTCTGCCAAACACCACCCCAAATCAGCCATCTCCAGCCTGCCTGCACCCTGAAGACTGAGTCAAGTTTGCTCCTTAACTTCTTGTGCTGCACTCAAATCCTGTCAACAGCTTCACAAGTGTCCCAAGTGTTGCTGTGAAGTGACACTAAGCAACTGGATTTGATGTGACAGGTCTTCTAAGCAAAGATATAATGACCATAACCACCTCATCTGAGATCCATAAGGAATAATCGGTATTGCCATTTGCATGCCAGCAATGCAGCTTCACCATTTGAAAGGATTCCTCATTTCCTGCACATCCTTCCCTACTCTACCACTTCTGAGACTGACATTAAAAAGTCAACAGTGCCACTGACTGAGATACACCCACACCTTGTGAGCAGAGTCTGAACTCCATCAGCTCCACAGTAGCCCCTTAATGACACTTGCTGCAGGCATCAGGCAGAAACGGTGGGAAGAGCAGGGTGGACTTTGAAAAGCTGAACTCAGACAAGTGGCCAAGCAAAGCGGAGGAGGGTTACATACCACTGCTTCCAACAAATAAAAGTATTTCATGCATCAAACCACTCCCCTACTACTTGAATTTCCTCATGCTGCTGAAGCACAGCACCGACACCTGCTAACTCACAGGATGAAGCCTGACGTAGCAAATTGATTTTGGATCACAATTGCTCAGTTAAAGCACACGCTGTGCTCTTCCATGCTGGGCCTGCTTGCCCAGTTCTTGTTGGCCAGGGCAATGTTTCATAATATGCAGGAAACTCACATTGTGAAATCTGTTTGAAGCTGGTAAAATCTCAACCTGCCAACCCAGCCAGTAACCTGTTCAGCTCCGCGGGCTCACCGAGTAACCTCTGTCTCAGGAAGGAGTCAAACCTTTGCCTGCTACCCAAGCTGCTAAGGACTCTCATCGCCCTTGTTTGTGCAAACAGTCACCAGAAGAAACAAACCAACTCCTGTTAACAATAAGAAGTAAAAGATGCTCAGGGAACCAGTTAGACCTTTGAGAAAGGCATGAGCAAGAGAAGGGACAGAGACACATTTCTGTAGGGTGGAAAGAGAAAGAGAGGTAGCTTCTCCCACAGCCTGACTCTGCCTGATCACACGTATTTTCACTGCAGACTGAAGAAATTTTGTACTTCTGTCACTTAGGTCGTGTGATAAGAGGACTTCCAGTTCCGTGTGTATTCGTTTCATCAAAATAAAGCAGGTAAGCACATAAACCTTTGCTGATGCTTATTGCAGTCTTTTAAACCCACCCCATTGCATTGTTGCCAGAAAGACATTTTCTGCTGTAGAAAAGAACACTGGAGAATGCCTGACTAGTGAGGAGTGCAGGAGGGAAGCTCTCTGTACAAAAATTAGTGGAGAAATAGATACAAAAAATAGCAACTCTGCTACTCAAATTGTATGTGTCTAGAAGAGGCTGGGGGAAAAAAATAAAAAGGCATGATCCTTCTGAAGTCTAAGTGCAATTCCAGTTTGCTTTGAAAATATTTTTCTTTCATAATCTCTGTCTCTCCCTCTACACAACTCCAACTTAACGCAAAGACGCAAAAGGACACACTGCTGAGGGGATTTGGCCATGCAGAGTCCCTGGGGAAGCTGTTGAGCAAAATGTGGGCAATGGAGACAATTAATTTTCTCTCAAGTTTAACTGGCCTTTAGAGCACAAATTATTTCATGGATGAAATCCTGTCATCATTGTCAAACAGCCTTCCAGCCCAAGTGTATGGTCTACATGGCTTCCTCCTCCTCAGGTCCATCCAATTTAATCCTGCTTCAGCCCGATGGGATAAACACTGGCAAAGTAGTAACTCATCACCTGGGGAGTGCCAGCATTGCTCTGTGCAGCAGTCTTAATGAAGGTGCTAAGAGCCCAAGAGCTAAACTACTTGACTGGCAGTGCCTACTCCTGTGTCTAACGCCGAGCAGCCGAGCTACGCGCTCCCTGCAACTGTCCACACAGGCGGCAGGAGCTGCGCTTTCAAAGGGCGTTAGGAGGGCTTAGTCAGGCAGCCTCTAATTGACTTGTCTGGGAGTTGTGCTGATAAACCTTCACCCTTTGAAAACATTCCCAATCTGCTTTGTATCTAGACAGGATAGGAGCTAATGATAAAAAGCAGGCTCTGCAGATCATTAAAGCCGTGCCTCCTGAAGAAATCCTGCAAATCAGGGTGGAAAACAATGCAGGAACCTCTTGTGTTTCAAACTACGAAGCAGAAAAGCCCCACATCCAGTGTTTTTGCACATACACCATAGCTACTTATTCACTACTCACTAGCTCTTCAAACTGTGACACTAGAAACAGTCTCCCGGAGAAGATCTTGCCCCGATTCACCGTTGGCACAAGTCGTTTGTTGCAAGCTGGTGAAGCACATTGGTGGCACCCTGACTACCTAGGGCAGGGGCATTTGAGACAGGACAGAGTTCTTGGGCTCTGCAGAGGAGCAGCAGCTCTCTGACAGACTCTGCTTTCCTTCATCATTAAGGCATGTGAGCTTTGTTTATGGCTTCAGAACCAACAGACTAAAACCTTGTCTATCTGCTGTAAGGGAAAAGCTCTTCTTATGTCTTGAGCCCACAAATTACCTTCCAGTTGCATACAAAGGACTGCCACGGTGCAATCTACATCCGTAATATAACACTCCAGAATATTACTGGAGAATGCCTGAAGCAGAAGCCAGAAGAGAGAAAGGAGGATGAAGGCATGACGGTACTCCCCCGATGACACTTGGTTTCCATGGACTGTGAGCTTCTATTCAACCTCTTTTATTACCAAAGTCTGTCTAGTGTCTGATGTCTACAAGACTGATAGCAAGCTGTCAGAAGGCTGAACTCAGAAATGCTCTGGTTGCCTCCCATTTATTTTACTGGTGTTAACTCCCAGCGAACACCACCTCGGGTCAACGTGGCTACTGTCGTGGTCTAACCCCAGCAGCAACTAAGCCCCACACAGCAACGTGCTCACTACCCCCAGATCAGGATGGGGGAGAGAACTGGAAGGGTAAAAGTGAGAAAGCACTGGGGTTGAGATAAAGACNAGACGGTTTAATAGATAAAGCAAAAGGCACATGTGCAAGCAAAGCAAGCCAAGGATTTCCTTCACCCCTTCCCACGGGCAGGCAGGGGTTCAGCCATCTCCACGAGAGCTCGTCTCCATCATGTAGAACAGTTACTTGGGAAGACAAACACCATCACTCCAAATGTACCCCCTTCCTTCCTTCTTCCCCTAGCTTCACATGCTGAGCCTGATGTCTTATGGTCTGTTATATCCCTTTGGTCAGTTGGGGTCACCTGTCCCAGCTGTGTCCCCTCTCAGCTTCTTGTGCACCCTCAGCCTACTCCCAGATGGAGTGGGGCAAGAGGCAGAAGAGGCTTTGTCTCTGTGTAAGTGCTGCCCAGCAATAACCAAAACATCCCCGTGTTATCATCACTGTGCTCAGCACAAATCCAAAACACAGCCCCATACCAGTCACTATGAAGAAAATTAACTCTATTCCAGCCAAAACCAGCACAGCTACTTATTCCATGGTTGCATAAAGTAGCATCTTCCAGATCCTCAAATCAATGTGAGGG
Source organism: Chloroceryle aenea (assembly GCA_013399075.1). Classification (NCBI taxonomy): domain Eukaryota; kingdom Metazoa; phylum Chordata; class Aves; order Coraciiformes; family Cerylidae; genus Chloroceryle; species Chloroceryle aenea. The sequence continues at coordinate 139,641 of VWZY01000969.1, read as the reverse complement.
AAGTAATTTAAGGGACTCTTCCATGTGACTAAGTTCAAGTTCATGTTTTTCGAAGCCAAGTGTTTGACACAACCAGGAAGGAAGGAAATGAGAGCCATAGTGTATAGGCTGCACCTCATTCAAACCTGGTTCATTTTATTCACCCTCTTGGGGTAACATCCTCATAATAAAACTTCCTTTTGAAAATAATTTAAAGATGAGAATTCAGAGTTCCATAACTAACACCTAAAAGAAAGAACAATCTGTTGAATCATCAACAGGACGTGTCACCCTGTGCTGCAAACAAATCAGCACCTTTAACCCAGGGCTTGTCCCCGTTACACCAGCCACCTCTCCCCTACCTGTCCCCTCTGCCTGACTCTGCAGCTGGTCTGAGGACGTGGGTGACCTGATGATTTCTTTGCAAGGACAAATACTTTTTATCTAAGTACTGGTTAAACAATTAAGAGTGCAGTTGGCAGTGCAAAGGAAACTCAAGCATGGGGAAATGAGGGGTGGGGAATTGATGGTCTGCAGGTTAATGAATTAATACCTGTAGTTTTTCAAAGGCCTAATTCTCATTGTGTTTCTGTCTTTTGGAGAAAGGAAAATAAAAAAA
>VWZY01000969.1:62426-121618 GCA_013399075.1 Chloroceryle aenea | reverse complement strand
AGAAGAGAAGAGAAGAGAAGGCAGACACTGCTCACTTTGAATTACTTCTTGTAATTCCATCTTGTGTATCTCTGAAGGTGCTCTAGGCTTGAGGATTTCAGATAGATAAATACACAGAGGTACCAAGGGCTCAGGTCTTCAGGACTTAGTGAGCAAGAGAAGCACCCAACACCTGGCTGGTGCAAAACACCAAAACCCTGCAGCAGAGTGTTCACAGAAGTGCAGTTTTCTCAGAGTACCTTCAGCAGGAACTCAGTGCTGCACTGCATTAGAGAACGTTCTGAAAGGTGCCAGCTGTCCTTCACAGCTATGGATGTCATGTAGATGGTGATCCTCAGCCTCAGAACACTCAGGACATTTAAACTGTGCAACCTGAATAAGTATTATAGAACGGTTGGGGTTGAATGAGACCTTAAAGACCATCTAGTACCCTCCTGCTGTGGGCAGGGACACCTCCCTTTAGACCACATTGCTCAAAGCAACACTGTTCAGCCTAGTGATGGAGTATCCACAGCTTCCCTGGGAAAGAAGAAACCTGCATCTCTCCACATGGCAGAGTTTTGGAGGAGGTCATGATGCTTAAACTAAACTGGTTTCCCTACACATAATTCCTGCCACAAGTCACCTCGTGCATACACACAGTGTGAGGAGACAGGAGAGAACTCCACCAAATGAGGGAAACACCAAACACACACCACCCGGACCCCATTTCCCCCAGAGTTTTCACATTTCTTGATTTCTAAACATTTTCCCCTGCAGCCTTCAGACCTTCTGCTGTTCAGGTACGGCACGCACGTCACAGGCTCTCTACCACCACAGCTCAGGGGCAGCAGCTCTGCTATTCTCCAGAGCAGTGCTGCTCTGCAAACCACATCCTGATTCCATAAGGACAAAAGTCTCCTTACAGCTTGGCAATTATTGTAAGGAGCAAGCAGTTATCTCTTAAGGTAGGGAGGCTGAATCACATGTACTTTTGCATTGTTTTTTTGGATGAAAAACTTGCTAACTTACTAGTTTAATTTTTCTATTGCAATCCTCTAGCAGTTACCCCATCACAAACACAGCAGCAAAAGGAGATCTGTACTGAAATCTTAACAGATAATGTGGGGTGTAATAGAAAAGCAAATTGCAAGGGGAGGGGAAAAGAAAAGGGGAAAAAAAAACAACAAAAAGCACAGCAAATGGAGGTGCCATCCTCTTGACATTGATTCATTTCAGCTGGTGAGAAGCGAGGAGCTGGGAACTGCACAACTACTATCACTGGTTTTCTCAGAGAATCCTTCTCAAGTTTCACCGAACCCATCTCGACTCGGGCTGCTGTTACAAAAGCATCATAAAAATAGCAGCAAAACTGTGCTTTTTTGAAGCAAGCAGTACAGAAAAATATCCTTCACAAAAGCAAAGTTTGCAGCGTGCTGTAATTAAGCTCACATCCTGACAGCAGAAGCATGAAGTTTTATTCTAAATATAGCAGAAGTCTCTCCAATGTACAAACTCCTTTTTAGTGCGAGATTCACAAAATTAGTTATGTGCCAGCACCCTCCCAGGAATTCTGAAAAAATATTATGCATTTTAACGCAGGGAACTTTACAGCAAAGGATTCAAGGGGATCTCTAGTGTTGAGAAACAAATAATCTTGGTTTGTTTACTTATTGCCTACACAGAGCTGGGAGCGTGGCAGGCACTGCCCTGGGATGCAGCCTCTGCCCGGCTCGAGCAGGCAGTGGCACAGACCCACACACAGGGTGGACAAAGCCCTTGTCCCTTCCCCTAACATCAATCTCTTCTCCCAGCTTCCAGCAGCTCTTTCCCATGGCATTTTACCTTGAGCTGGTGAGGCAGTAAAGGTTCCATCAGCTCTGGGCTGCCTTTGTTTAGTTCAGTCTAAAGCAGAGATTTCAGGCAGCTTGGGCCGGCTCGTACCAAAATGCAGCTTGGCTGGCTGGTGGGATGAGACCACACTGAGTTTAAACTGAGTTTGCAAATCACGGTCCTAAATCAACATCCTAAAACCAGTTTGGGTTCAAATCTTGACCCCAACAGCATCAGCTGAAGGCAGAATAATTCATAATTTCCACCAAGAAATTGCCCTGTAGCTCCAGAGAAATGAGATTCTGGCCTATGTTTTATCTTTGTGTTTCTGGTTCAGGTTGCAGGCCTCATCTGCATCACCTTTGCAGTGGGAAGGAAGCTCCTGGGTCACCCTCCATAGCATTGCCCACATTACAGGAGCTTCTCTGGGTGTACTGTAAGCGGCCCGAGTCCCAGTGACAGCCTCTGGAGAGGTGAACATGGCTCTGAGGCAACACAAGACCAGGCAGGACAAGCGTTTCCAACAAGGTGTGCACTACAACTGCTTCAGGCAGCTGCAATGACTCCAGAGCAGCTGGGTAAACTCCTATAAAAACAGCAACAGGCTCCTGATAAAACCCATTTGTGATGGAGTCCAGCCCACCCCTCTCCGCACGCCGTAAACTGAGCCCGGCCGCTGGCAACAGGCGGCTCAAAGCTGGGCTCAGGGGTTGTGTCCTATTTCACTGACTGGTGCAGCACCTAGGCCAGCTGGGAAGAAGAATAATCCTGCTCCCCAGCTCCATGCCCGCTGGCTGACCAGGGCACGCTGAACCTACAGCAGGAACACAGGGACACCCTGGTGACACTAGCAAGTGCCAATGCACTCTGGTCCTGAGAAAGGAAGCCTTGTTCCCCAGGCTGCACTGTGTCAGGGGAGCCCCACGCTGGCACCTCTTTCTGTCTTCTCCTGCCCAGCATTTAATCTGTCTAAAATAGAAGCAGCACACCGTACTTCACACTGACCAGCACACCGTGGGGGTTCCACATCGCTCCCCTTCCTGAAGGTGGGCATGGCAGCACTGCACCCCAGTCCCTCTTTGATCCCCAGGCTATCTCGGGGACATCTGAATTACCTGACTCAACATCCAGGGTCCTGCATGTCTGGGGCTGCTGCTCTGCTGGGAAGCCTTAGCATTTCTCCTGCTCTGTACAGGGTGATGCACAACGAACCTCTCTCTGACCACGCATACCAAAACTCACGTGGAAAAGTGAGCGATGTCACAGCCTGTATCAATTCCCTTTAAAAACAAAATTCCAAACCCTCTATTTTGTTAAGAGGCTCCAGACTGTGCCTGGAAGCTGCAGACACGTAACTGTGAGCAAATCCACCATTTACCCAAGGCTGTTTTCCTTGTGGTTTTTTTCAGCAGCATGCATGCATGCCTTCCGTGTTTACTGTCAGCAATTTCCAATGTGCTGACACGGCTGGAAGTGACCACAAAGCCAATGCAAGCAGGCAAAGAGAAGAAACAGAAGTAGAAACGTCGGGAGGTGCAGGCTCAAACTTTGCACTTCTGCAGCAGCAACTACCAAGGTAACCCAGCTATCACGGGAAAGAACGTGATTAGCACGACTTGGAGCAGCCTCACCTTTTTCCTCCTCTTTCATTAACCAACAGAGCTTTGTTCCCAGTGTTGCTATTTTTGTGGCTGACGCAGGCAAAGAGTGAAGGAGAGCGCCTTTCGCACTCCGAGTGTTCTATTTCTTTCCCCTCTATTGGCTCATTCAGGGTGGCTGGGTTGTTTATCCAGCAGCTTCACGGACTTCTCCTCTACAGTTTTAACTCCAAGAGCAAATTTCGGTTTGTATTGGCTTATTTCTGAGCAGCAGATGAAAGATGAACAATGCAGTGCCTGAAAACATCCCGGGGATGATTAATAGAGACGCTAGAAACATCACCACAAATTTTAGGTCCCCAGCTTGCCATAGCTTCAAGGTAGAGGGATGCAAACTAATACATGCAGATTTGAAATATCTATACCTGAATTTTAAAACTCTTTGTGCAAAAGCAAAAATATTAACGAAGCAGGACAGGTTTGAAAAGCACATCTTAACCCGAGCTTGCTTAATAGCAACTTGCTCATAGTTTTACAAGCAAAACTTGTCAAGCTCTCCTCTCTGGGTTGCCCTTTTGTCCAGGATAAGCAGCTGGAACAAGCAGAAGCAAGCCACGCAGGCCGTTGTTTCCTGTGACTCCCAGGCTGATGTGGAGCCATTTTTTAGAAAATGGAAAGAACCAAATGAAGATTTCCTCACCACTCCACTGGAAAAAGCCCATCTCTGTGCAAAAGCTTTACTATAGCAACTTGCTAAACAATACACATGAAAAGCTGCCCATGTAGCAGAAGTTTCCATTTCTCCTTAAGTTTAGGATTTCTCCATTGTTACAGGAGCTATGCTACAGGTGGCAGATGCCAGTTACCCAAATGGCAGGGGGGTTGGAACTGCTTCATCTCTAAGGTCCTTTCCAACCCAAACCATTCTACAAATCAATGATTCTATGAAAACAAAAAAAGCTGTTGATTATACTTCAAAACCTTGTTCTGAATTAAGTAAAATTCCTTGTTTCTCCTCATTTGGGTCGTGTTTCCAGTGCTAATAGGCTACATATGTTAGAACAAAAAGTCCTGGGGTCACTGTATATGAGATTAATGTACATACCACATAGCAGCCAAAAAACAAGCACTGAAAAAGCACTGGCACCTGAACACGTCTCTAGGGAGCTGCCACCACTCACAGATTTAATCTACACATAGTGGTGACCAACTCGTAAGCATCGGGGGTTTTGCAAGCGAGATCCACCTCTCTGCAGAAGGAAAGAGAGGGAGGAAGAGGATGACAAGGAAAGCACACTCCTCTGTATACTGCTGCTTTCACAGGGAGCACTCGATCTCTCCTGCATTTACTGCCTGCGTTCTCCTCAGCCAAAACCCACCACCACTGAGTGTGCCTCCCCATGCAGAGAGCTGAGTAACACATCCAGCTAGGATGAAGCATTTGATGTCATGGAGCTGCTGGATGCCTGTGTGGTGATGGTCATAAGTTGTTCGAGTGAGGAAAGAGCATACCAGTACAGATCACACCGCCTGCCTGTCCTCTGAGGTTGTTTGTCTAGAATCAATAATTCCCCCAGCCAGGGTCCGACGGCCCAGCCGACAGGATCAATTCGGAGGCATGATTTGATAGCCATGCTGCATTGAACTCCTTGCAAATCCCAGCAGTGATTTAAGAGCTGTGCTAAGAGAAGAGCCGTGAACTCTCCTGACTGGAGGCAAGATCTGAGTTTCCCCAGAGTGACATTCAGCCCCAGTCTCTCCCTGGGCTGTGCACAACCACCACCATCTGCTTACAATGCCAGACTCGGAGCAAAGCAAGACGAGCGCGCTCACCCTCCACAGAAACTGGATGCGTGCAGCTGGGCTGCGTAAGCTCCCCCCCACTCCAGTCCAGGTTTGGGCTACTTCTCAGCAGGAACAGCGTGTCCTGGTGGCCCACCCCTCCGCAGTGGCTATACAGCTCCTTCCAACTCCCCTCTGGATCAGCTCCTGGTCTCCTTGCAAGCACCCAGTGTTCGCTCGTTCATAGACGCAGCTTCAGGGGAAACGATGCAAACTAATTCCAGGAGTTTAAAACATACCCAGGACCTGATAAAATAGGCACCAAGAAAACTGTTTGGAGGAAAAACCAACCACCTCAGATTGTTCTGTAAGTGCTTTTCGCTTTGTAACTGAAATAAGATCCCCATCATCCCTCACAATATGACTTTCTGATTTCTTTAGAACTTCCTTACGTGTCCAGTTGGAAATATTAACAAGAGCCTTTTTTTAGCCTAATGCAGGAGTAATTCTCAGGTCCTAATGGACACAAATGGGTTTTCATGCCCCTGACCAGCCCTATCTGGGTCCCACAGCCCAGGACCCCACGTCAGCCCCCCAGGGCTGCCAGCACTTGCTCTAACAATGCTGCAGCAGGGCTGGTCTCCAGCCCCCCACAGTCCTGCCCCACCACTCGCAGACCCACATCCCAGCCCAGCCTCAGTCCCATTCCCAATGCCTGGGGCTGCCCTGCTCCTGTCTGGGGGTGGGACAGGCCCAGCTGCCCAGCCTGCCCCTGACAGACCCCCATGGGGAGCCCCAGCCCCAGAAGAACCCTGAGCCCATGCAGCACCCTGATGATAAGTGCTGGAGGGTTAGAAACAAGCTTCATTAATTCATTTATTAAAATATGTTTTTCTAGGCCAGTAACTGCGTGAAATTTGTCGGGTTTAGATTTTTTCCCCTTACAGCTGTTCTCAGTCCAAGATACCAGAAAACACAGCCATAAAAATAACTGACCCTGTCCTTTTTCCTTTGTCCAAATTCCAAAAATTGCAAATTTGGAGCAGCTTCAATGCAAGTACCTCTCACAGCTGAAAATCATAATTTTTATTAATGATCTCTGTAATTACAGAAGGTAGAATTATTTATGTAGCAAAATGGACCCGCTAGTCCTCATAAAATCCGTTGTGAATCTTTTAAAAATGTCTGCATCCATGGCAAAGTAAAAAAGAAGAAAGAAAGAAGAGAAATGATGCCTTCACAATGAGCTCCCAACCCCAGGAACAGGGACAACTTGTCAGCCCAGCACCTGCCAGCGCAGGCCAAGATGGCGCATTCAAAGCACGTCACGTACCCTGCAATCAGGGGGATGATTCTGTCTAGTCAAAAGTGGCTCATAATGCTAAACCTGAGGTCCCTTCACTAAAGACCTAGGGGAGAGAAGGTGTTTTCCTCCACACGCCTGCCAGTGACACACATGAAATGAACTTGGATCTACCTGGCTTTGATTGATCAGCGTAGCTGGAAAACGGTTACGTTCTTTACCGCTGCCATTCCCATTTCAACTTCGAAAGCTAAAAGCACCATCAAGATGCCACATCAGCTGCTGTGGTGAGACATTCACTAACTAACTGAGGGTTGATTTGTTGCTCTGTCTCTTTCATATCCCTTCCTAAACTGCAGTAAAAACATTCCCTGAAAGTGAAGCCAGACGGGGCAACACAATTATGATAAGAGTCGCAAAATATAATCATTTGCATATCCGTGACTGACACAGAAGTTCATTAATTAGGCATTCTGAGTTTAAGTATATATGTATAAATTAGCATCTATTCATCATTTAAACTGTAATATTTTTTTTTATATCTGAATATTAACTATGTAGGAAAATTACTAAGTTTTCTATGGAAGGGCATCCAACAAGAAATTTTATCAGCAAAAATAAAATGAGAATTACCAAGATAATCAAAATAATCAAGTGAACAGGGAAGAACCTGAGCTCAGTAGCGCCTGCCGCCGCTCTGTTCCACGTCACTTGGTGCAAGCTCTCTCTGCTACCTCTCCATCATCTCTCCACACACATCCCAACAATTCTCTATGGCAGGAGCATTCCAGGAGTACTGGTGTTGACTGAATTTAAAAGGAATGTAAAAACCTTCAGGATTTCACACATCTGCTACCCAAGCGATCCCTACACCTCATTAATATTAAAGAAGACACAGACTGGGAGCAGAACTTTTAACTGCACCTCTGCCCAGCAATGCTGCTGAAGACACACACCTTGCACTCATTCTTATGGGGGAAAAATAATTAGAAGGAAACAGGAGTTCTGTGGTTTTTAAAAAGCTGAATGTAACCTCTTTGCCAGGAAGTACAAGACACTTCAAAGGCTGAACTTTCACAAGTGGAAGAAGTCTGGTGATTTTGGAAGGGCGAGATGATAACTTGGAAAATTACCAAAGCTCACAGCTCTTGAGAAGTAAACAAGAGAGGAGTGCTGGAAAAATGATCGGTAGGACAAAAACTAATGGAGATATAATCGCCAATAACGAGGTTTGTTTGGAGCTAGAATATACACAAAGGGTAGATTAATAATATTATAGTAAAAAAGATAAAAAGGGGGTACTTGGGTACCTGGGCATCGGTGGAAGCAGCTGCTTTGCTCTGCTGATCTACCCTTTCCAAAAGCATCTGGCTTGTACTTCTACACACATGGATGCCTCTGGTCAACTAGAAATGGAGACCCAACAGGAATGGTATCCTCTGAAGGAGCATATTTAGCTAGTAGAGAATAGAGATGAACTTCCTAACGTGGAATTTCTTACAAGGCTGGCAGTATGTGGCAGAACTGGTGAGACACAGCAAATGGAAAGCACACTAGCAAAAGAGCAAACTGTAAAACCTTTGGTTTCTTATGGTATTTTTCCCCTTAAGAAAGGGGACTGTTCCCTGTCCATCAAAGTGGTGGCTTTTACACACAATGGTGTGGCAGCTGCTGTCCCAGCATCATCTGCATCAGTAGAGATGGAAAGTCCATAACCACAGTATGTAATTTAGTTCTGTGTGATATCACCAAGAGTAATACAACTGTGGGACTGGTACCTAAATTAGTTCAGGTGGACAACAAAACTGTGTAGATGGGAAAGAAAAAAAAGGAAATTTAGGAAAATTTAATTAAAAAAAAAGCTGCAGGTTCCTTTATGATTCAAGGTTCCTCAATACAGCTAAATTTAGATTCAGGGACAGCAAGCACAAAGAATGTGCTCTAATGAGCCCTCCTCGTTCCTCCCACTCTTTGGCTCCATCAATATGCAAGCCCACTGACCTAGCCCACCATCTCTGCCTTACCCTATTATTACAATATCAGCTTATCCATATCTTGAAAATATCCATATACAGAACCCATTAACAGACTGAAAACTCATGGGAAGATGTGTACACAACACATCCAAAAGAAACAAAACTGGCACCAGAGTGTTCAGTGGTCTAGGTTGTTCCTCTTTGACTTAAAAAAATTATATATATAATTGAGGAAAATGGAGGAAAAACCCTCTGCCTTAATTTTCTGCCTTTCTGCAAATGTAAATCTGTCTGTCATACATCATCTCTGCCTTTTGGGGTTGTTTTTAGCTCTCAGACTCCAGGTCTGATCTAGAGAGTTGTAGAGCGCTGACAGCTCCCACTAAACACACGCACGAATGACTCCAGCTTTGCCAGAACGAAGCAGGGGGCGGGTACAACTTTCTCAAAGTCCTTCAGAACAGACAGAAAGAACTTGTAATTTTCTGCATGCCAGCTTTTGAGCTCAAGCCTGCTGAGCATGATCCCTGAAGTTACAGGGCTGGTGAGGGCAGGGAGAAGATAGGTCATACCTATGTCGTGGGGTCAAGCAAAGCCACACTGAACAGTAGGTGGATGAAGCTAAGAGAGGATCATAGATAAGGCAACAACATATGGAGAAGCACAGACCACTCCTCCTGGTGTCAGGGCAAGAATTACAACCACCAAAGCTAAGAAGATCAATTCAAGTGGCATAGAGTCCTTAGTGCCAAGAACATCCATCCACCAACCCAGACTGACACCTGCCGTGCTGCTGTGGCTCCAGGCCATAGGAGCCACTCAAAGAAAACAGAGAAGTCAGGTAATAGCCAAATAAAACCTGATGAAGTAAACAGGCAGCACTTGATAGAGGTGGCTGTTTTGAAATGCCATGATTAGATATGAGCAGGACAGGGGAGGGTGGTCTACAGGATCCAATGCTCAAAGCAGCCTCAGAGAAGTGCAAGATTCCCATTTCCACAATTAATGAAAGAGCAAAGGCAAGTCCCGGTCATAGCCTTGCAGATTTTATCACAAGGACCTGTTCTTCTGTGCCTAAGAAGCTGCTAATGATCTGGTTGAATGGGAGTGAATCCTTGAAGGAAGGATCCTTCAAAGACAGAGCAAAAAGCTTTGATTGGGGTTTTGAATTAAATAAAGGGGCTTCAGATAGTTTGGGACAAATGCAGCTCTCAAAGCCCAATATAATTTGAGCATTTGTCCCAAGCTCTTGTAACATCCACTGCCTACAGAAAGGGACTGATTTCTTGAAAATACTGTCCTGGCAAGAGGATGAGGGACCAAAAAAAAAAAAAAGAAACAAAACCAAAAAATCCAACTCTATCGTATTTTACGTGGCCACACGTGCCAGGCCACAGCACTGTGCTTGGCCACAGCATTTCTGGGAGGACAGTTAGACTGCTTTGTGCTTCATGCTGCTGCAGCAGAGAGAGACCCTCCTCTGGCACAAATCAGCTGTCTCAGTGGCACACCACAGCCCACACCTCGCTTACACCTTGTTCCAGGTGTAGACTGCAAGGACTGGGGGGAAGGGTTCACAGCAGAAAGCCTGCAATGCACGGACTCTGCTGGAGGACTTCACCCTGATAAAGAAATGAGATTGAAAGAGCATAAAGGGACAAGAGGAAGATTACAGCACAAGAGCAAATGGCCTCAAGTTGCACCAGGGGAGACTTAGGTTGGACATTTGGAAAAGTTTCTTCACCCAAAGGGTTGTCAAGCCCTGGAACAGGCTGCCCAGGGCAGTGGTGGAGTCACCATCCCTGCAGGTGCTGAGGGCCAAGGGTCAGTGGTGCCCTGGCAGTGCTGAGTTAATGGTTGGACTTGATGATCTTAAAGGTTTCTTCCATCCAAAATGAAAAGGGAACCACCTACTAGGGTCCAGTAGCGTCGGAGGAAGAGGAGGTTAATCAAATAATGGTTGGACTTGATGATCTTAAATAAAAAAAAAATAAAATAAAAAAAAAACCAAAACAAAACCCAAACCACCAACCCAGCTGTCAGTTTGCTTGCTGGCTCTTGCCAACAGGTACCCTTTTGTGAGCCTCAAAAACCTGAATTTACCAGAATTCTGCTCTAGCTAGTGTAACACTAGTTATACAACTTGATCTTAATTGAAATATTTGGTGCCTGCTGATATGTTCAAACAAATTCACCAGATCTTGATTATGCGCTGGCAATTAAAGCCATTAAGTCAGTAGACAGACAGCAGGTTATTTCATTGCTATTTGACAAAGCCAGACGTCGTTCTTTCCCCCTGTCTATGTGACAGCACTGTAATTAGCAGTAATCAAATACTATTTGTGCTAGGTGTTGTGAGCTTGCTTCCTCAGCTAGCAAGATACCTCTGCCAACTGCAGAACACAGAAATCTACCTCTGGTCAGATGATACGCAAGATACAAAGAGGAGAAGAAAACAATAAAGCATGAAGAATGAAGGGTGAGTGCTTATTTCAGGCTGAAGAGGTTTGTTCTTGAAAGCCAGCTTCAAAATTACAAACATTTTTTTATTTCTGCAAGTTACATAGTAAAAAAAAAAGCTAAATTACAAAAGCCTGATCAAGTAATATTGTGAAATACAATAATAATTGCAATTATATTTAGCATTTATGTATTCCCTGCTTGAGAAATGCATACAGCTGCCATTAGCATTAATGGGTGTTTTCTACTCATGCATCAAGCAGAGACTAGAGCCTAATAGTGCATTACATCTTCAAAGTGCTGTACAAACATTAACTAATTAATCCTCATAACCACCCTGCGTGGTAGGTAAGTGATACATGAAATGTGTAGCTGAGCAAGCCCAGGAGCAAGCCAGCACCACTCTGCGCCCTTCGCCACAGAGCAGAAACTCATGGTGCTTATGCTGCTATGGAATTCTCAGAGGTATTTTAGAAGAGCACGAGGGAGACCCATGGTGAGCCATGTTCACCAAAGAGAGGGAGAAAAGAAGTAAATTACACCTCCCTCTCTCTTCCCTCCTCCCTGGACTCCGGTGGGCTGCTCGCCTCTTGAGGAGCAGTGGGAACACCCACTGCTTCCCCTTCGGATTTCTACTGGGGGAAGAGAGCTCTTGAAATCTGCGAAGGAGAACGGAAAAGATCCATAGGAGCCTCATCACTGCTGACTTCTCCTCTGGCAGTACCATCTCCTTTGATAGTTTGATCTTCTCCCCTTTCTGCTACTACTCTTCCTGGCAGGTTTTCAGCCTTCAAAACCTTTCAACAAAGTCTGTATATCAAAGTTGCACCAGGACCCCAGGAGGAACTCAGTCCATGATTTGGGTATTCCAATTATAGCACCTGAGTGACTTCTCTTTAAATAGTCATCTAGCAACGAACACGATTTCTCTTTCCCTGATGAAAAGCAGTGCACTCTGAACACCCAGTTTGCAACAAGCCACGGGCGGGAACTTTGATGGTATAACTTTATAAGCAGCCAACTCTTAACAGCATGCAGAGAGGTCCCTGGACATACAGGCATTTTGGAAAGATAATGTGACATCATGGGGGCGGAGCTCCTGGAGAAGGAAGCAGGGGAAAGGGGAGAAATATTAAATCAGAAGGGAAAGAGCAAAGACAGGCACTTAATGAACATATCACACTGCACCATCTCCACCACTGCTTTGCCTTCCAGACCTCACTCAGCCCAGTACAGACCACAGCGAAATGGTGAGGTAGCAGTTGCTCTGGCAAACACAGACAAAGATTCCAATGGCAAAGTTTAAGTTGCTCCCAAAGCCTTGGGAGCTCAGAGTCAAAAGCCAGCGGTGAAATCCAGGGGTCTCTGGCAAGCTGATATTTTCCACAGAGACCAAGCTCAGCCTTCCTCCCTGCACACGTAGCCCTGATCTCACCAGCAGCCACGGGCACTTTTCCACAGTTGCTACTTGCCTGCAAAACGATCTGCACCAGAGCAGATGGGTGCACAGGGAGCAGCACAAGCATGAACAAAACCGCACGTTCAAGAGAGAAAGATGCTTTCTAAAGAATGTTTTACTACCTTCTGGTTTCATATCAAACACAAGAACAGCCGGTATGAAGGTAGAGGATCATTCTTTGAAGAATGCTTAGAGTTTTGCTTAAAAGTAGCCCACACAAATTATACTTCAAATGCCAAATCTTCAGCTAAAGGTGGTGCTCAAAACCAGTTCACCCTGACTCCTTTCATGTGCAGAGTTCAGGGCTTGGGTGTCAACGGGAGCTGTAGATGGCTCAGCTGGTGTGTTTGGTCTTTAAAGATAGAAACACATTTGAAACATTCTGGTTTCATTTGCCACAGGCTGCCTAGAGAGTTTACACTATCTACATATGTACTTACTTATATCAGTCCCCAATAATAATGAAGTTTCAACAAGGTTATGTATAAATGTTCATAGAAAATGATCTTTCATGTGCCCTGGATTTGCTGGTCATTATTTCAACGAAATGTACTGTGGCAAAGAGAGGAAACGGTAGGGACAACTGTGAAGCTCCTAATGCTTGGGAAGGAAAACAGATCTGAAGTTTGGTTAAAACAGTTAAAAATTAAACTGAAATGTCTAGGTACTGCTTTTCTGTTTGTAAAACTCAGATGACGACTTTCAAAACTGGATGTAGCCCCCTTGGGGCAACTAAACCCAGTGGGAGTTAGAGTTCTCCTTTATTTAACACGACTCAAGAAGTCCACAGTGGTAGCAGATGCAGCCTTTGCCTTGGATGGGTGCCCCTGCACTAACCACTCTTACACCACGTGATAGAACAGCGTCTCTTCTAACATAAGGCAAGCACATGGCTGCAGAAGGGAACAATGTGGATTTTTTCTGCATTAGAACTAAGAATTTGTGTACTATTTTTATCTGCTTTTCTTTCAAGGAAGGGAAGGTTTTCCCAAACTTTTGTCTTGGTGAGAAATCGATCCATAAGCACGAGGAACGTGAGGCAGCCTCCTAATCCTGGAAGCTTTCTTGCCTCCTAATCCTGGAAGCTTTCTTGCATGCTGAAAACCTTGCCGTGAGCTCTGCCCTTACAGGTCTCACAACTTTTGGGGCAAGTGTGTGCCACCAGCTCCCACCGCCTTTCACACCCGACCAGGAGCTTACATGCACCTTCTGCTCCCCAGGCAAAGGGTAGCCCTGAAACTGTCCCCATGCACAGCGCCTGCAATGACTTCACGCTGCCCCATCTTTCCAAAACGAAGAGAACAAAAGGAAATTTCTTTCATGCCTTCCCTAATCCTGTTGCTTGATATGGAGAGGGAGAGGGAGAGAGAGAGAACAGCACAGAGAAATGAGATTGTGAGAAACTGGTCTCATTTCAAAGGAGCCCTCCCTCTCTGCCAGTAAACATTCAGCAAATGTTGTGACCATTTAATTTCTATCCTCGCTCTCCCCCTCAGTCAATAACTATATAATTTCCAGAGCTGTTGAGGAAATATTCCCTGATCAGCTGAAATTTAGTGTAGACAAATGCAAGGTAATGCACATAAAAAGCAGCAGTTTCCTCATACACACTGATGGATGTTATCTTAACTCCAACTGCTCTGGAAAATTCTTAAGCATTGCTGTAGGCAGCTGAGTGAAAACACCTGCTCTGTACAGGAGGACAAAGAAGTGGCAAAGAAACAAGACAACAGGGTGGGAGAATGTGTCAGTACAAGGAAAGAAAAAACCAGTGCAGCCATATGTAAAGCTTTCATGCACACTCAAGTGCCAGTGCTTGCTATCTCATTTCAAAAAGGATACAGGAGAATAAAATAAAACTTATTACAACCATAGAGAAGTTTCCATCAGAGGAAGGAGTTAAAAGATTGTAACTATTAAGTTTAAAGAGAACTTAGGCCAGGAGTGACATGATAAAAGGTATGTCAAATAATACATGCTTTAAGGAAGGTCCCAGGAATGTGTGTGTCTCCCACTTTTTTTTTTTTAAAGAGAGGAAAATGAGGACCCAGACATTTAATGGGAAATATCTCTAAAGGGCAATATGTTTAAAACTAATACCTAATGCCTCCTTGGGGCACAGGTCTCAAAGATTTCAAAAAATAATACACGTTTATAGCTAAAGAGATTTACAGTCTTGCTACAAGTTTGCATGGTCTGTCAGTCCTCCTGCTTCAGCCAACAGGTAACTGTGATAACCAGGCAGAGAGAAAAATTTCCTCCTCGGAGCCCTCACTCTATCATCCCTCGGGACATCCTAAGCACCTCTGCCAGCTAAGCATGTGTCTCCTGAAATCCATGGGAGTTAGGTGCCCAGATCCCACAGCGCTGCTGACCATTCCCTCATCCCCCCAGACCTGTGCTCTGGTTCTGGCCGCTGCCAGGGCGGCTGAAAAACCAGGAGCCCCTGCGGTCCAGCGCCGAGGACAACCCCTCCTTTGGCAACCTGCACAGCTACTGCTCGGGTGAGTGTCAAACGGCCGTGTCTCTGGGTGCACAAGGAACGTGACAGGCCTCCCATCGAAAGCTGAGGTTGTGTTGCATCAAATCACATTCTGGCTTCATTGGCAAACGGGGCTAATTCTGCTCTCACTTTGACTTTCTCGCTAATGCAAATGAATTAACTCCAGCTATATGCTAATTCCACTAAGAATACAATTCACAAATTACAGAAGGCTATTTTGGGGATTTTCTTTTATTTCATGAAAGACCCTTAACTGTTCCAGTCTTTCAAAGGAAGCCAAAGCATTCAGATGTTGCTGGTACAAACTGCATCACGCAAGACACAGACATAAAGCGTAAAACAAGTGCTATAATTTAACATTCAGGCAACTGCTGCAAAGCCCCTACACATTGTTGCTCCGGAACAGAAGTTTAGAATTGACTCCTCTTTCCAGAGAAGTACAGGAACCCCCTGCTGGCTTTTTGTCTTGGTTTTGTTTTTTTAAATTACAGTCTCGTGGTTTGTGCAATTACAACAAGAATGTACAAACGGAGCTGCTTGGCCTAAGGAATTTCTCATGGCACGAAGTGATGCAAAACGCTATGATCCTCGCTTGTTTGTTTGCTTTATGTTTAATGTTACTGGCTGCTTCCCGCCACAAATCCTTTCTATCCTTTCCCCGATTACTCACTGCCACAGTTCACCAGCTCCCCTGCGCAGCACTTCAGGCCTGAGCTGATCACAATAACTCAGGAGGCTCTCATCCTGCAGAGCGCCCAGCACTGCCAGAATCTGGGGTTCACAGCGACCATTCTCCAGCAGCCAGGGCTGCTAAAGCCAAGCCAAGCACACTGCAGGCCTGCCCTCCTAGGTCGTGTTTTACAGTCAACCAACACCCCCCCATGTCCCCCCTGTCTTCATTTCATAACAGATTCCAGAAAGATGGCAGTCAAAGTGCAGCACTCTCTGGAAAGAAGCCAACTTATCCTCCCCATGGGCAGAAAGGCAACTAGCCCTGTATAAAGGAATATGGATTTATGCTCTCTGCTTTTAGTTCCCAAGCATGTGCAAGGAAGGGAAACGCATCTCCTGTCCCTCTGTGTGACATCTGCCTCCCCCCGAGCACCCAAGCTGCCCAGGGTGCAGCCCTCCCCACGCACACTGAGGGTGTTCCAGAAGCACGCAGGAGCAACGGTGTAACTGTGGTCCAGGGGAAGGCCAAACAGATCCGCACCGGTTCCCTGAGAAGGAGGGGGTGACTCTACCAACCAGCACATCCCAAATTCTCTGTGAAACCCAGGACACGCTGTGGGGACAGAGGCTTCTGTTGCTCTGGGCACAGGTGGTGGCACGAAGCACAAGCTCCGCTCCTCTAGCTTGACAATATTCTGCCCTGCGTGACTGCGGTCACTGCATTTTTCTCCCCTTTGTGCCAGGAGCAAAAGCAGACCAGTGTGCTCATTGTTCTCAGGGATTTACACACCAGAAAATCATGTGTACCCTCTCTTTCCCTCCCTCCATCCCTCCCACCATCTCCCTCTCCCTCGCAGAGCAGCCATCCCCTCCTCCTTTCCATTTATCCCGGGCGGTCGCACCGAGCTCCAGGAGCACATCTGCACTTCCAGCCACACCTGCTCATTACGCCAGGCTCCAGAGCGACTCACAGCAAAGAAAGTTGCAGTTCAAGGGGTGAGAGGTGAGGAGACGCGTGAAAAATACCTGGCAAAGGACCGGGATTAACGCGAGCAATACTGTGTAAATCACAGCGTTGCAGGTGTCTGCTGCTCACACCAGCTCAAAGCAATAAAGCGAAGCATAAACGAGATTCCTCCCCCAGCACAAGTTCCATGAAGGCAGGAACTGCCTGATGCTGGGACCGCGTCAGGAATTGCATTACTTTAATGCAGAGTTGCAAAATTTTACTCAGCCACTCAAGGCAAGTCATATTTTGACAGACAAGCAAAATAAATAGATTTTTCATTCTAAGTGTCCTACTAAAAGGCTGACAAATAAATCTTGCTGCAGTGGTATTACCTTCTGCTGTAGTTTGGGTGCTCTGAATGCCAGGAATATATAACAGGTATTTCTAAATGCATTTCTTCATATTCATATAGAATTGCCTTTTTATGAAACAATGAAAGATAAAGTTTTTGTCTCAGCCATACTGGTGTAAACCCCAACTAAAATCTACTGATGTTTCCATTTAGGAAGGGTGGGTTTATTCCAAGGACGTGTAATGGGATAGTAACAGTCGGCCCACTGGTATTTCTTAGCACACCCTGATTTTATCTGCTCTTCTACTGGACATAAAATGAAAAAAGAAAAAAGGGAACCACTATCAAAACCCCCCACAGGGATATGTTCTCACTTCTCTGTTTTCTGGGTCCATTTGGACTTCATGGGGATCACTGTAGTTCAACAGGAACTTTAAAAGGTGAGTTCACAATTTACATCAACGAATTTGTCATTTCCAGCAAAATCTGTCCTAATGATGGAATTTCTTTCCTGGTCATGCTGTAGAACAAAAATATTTCTGAAAGATCCCTTGGCTTTCTGTGCCTTCCTGTTCACGGACACATAAAGCTCTTTCAGAGCTGAAGCACAGTAAATTACTGCTTTGGAGACACATGACTTTCCTCTACCCCCAGTTATGCACATCAATATCAACCATAACCCAGGTGTAGTCGACTTCCAAAGGCCTACATGCTTTTAGAATCTGAAATACAGTTTTTAATTTACAAAAGAAAATCCGTCCGCTCAGTTTAGGGATTTCCACACCCTGTCCTCCGAATACCTATCCAGCTACCCAAACAGAATTAGACAAAATAAAAATCTGCTCTGGTGGTTAACTACCATCAAAAGGCTTGTTTTATCCAGCATCTTCAGAGAATAAAGAATATAGAGAGGATTTAAGCACAAAACGAGCATGGTTTCTCCGTTGCTAGTGGCCCGGAGAAGAGAACGCAGACAGCGGAGCTACCGCCTAAACACGGTGTGTAACAGATTCCCTACAAGCAGATCCGCAGGCTCACACAAAAGCATCTGCCAGCAGGACTGGCGCAGGCAACAGCCAAGGACTATTTTAAAAGCACAGCTTATGGAGTGTTTCCTCAAACCAAGATGCAAACCCCGGAAAAGGACTTCCTGGCTGGCGCGACTACAAGCGCGCTCTGGCTTTCACGGCCGCGTCCCGAGCGACGTCCCAGCCCGCGGCCTGGGTGTCCCCGAGGCTGCCATTTCAGCTGGCCACGAACCCTGCGTGTGTCCCTTCTGGGCGCCCTGCTGCCATCTTCCACTCAGCAGAGTCTCCGGGAAGGCCTCCTCACGCCAGCTGCTCGCTCTGCAGCCAGGGGACTCGTCCAGCCCGCACAGCCAAATTGAAGCGACTTCCACTGCACGCTCAGGAAAGGAGGAAAAAAAGACAGGATTGTGCTGCCTCCATTTCGAGAGGGCGGTGTCAGACACTGAACTTCAGAAGAACTCCCCTGGGACTGTTCAGGGTAGGAGAAAAATGCTGTTTCCAGTGAACTGCCTTAACTCGATTGATTATCCCACTTTACTGCCAATATAGACACATTTTAGCCCCTCTCACACAATAGTAGCAGGCCGAGTAAATGTTACAGGCTGACATGCTGTTGCCAACATGGCTTTACTACACAGGCCCTGAATGAGCCCGAGATAAAAGGAGCTCTATTTTGTTACTAGACTCAAGCCGAAAGCTATTTGTGGGCACCTAAAGTGTTTTTAATGCCACCATTTGTTGTGTATTTACATGTATCATACAAACATCCAGCCTCTTATGTGGGTGCCAAGATACAAATTTCAGTGCTTAACTGCAGGACTGCTGGAAACATGTTAAAAATGTCCCTCTCTTTCCTGTGCTGGCTTTAGAAGAAGGTGGCGAAAGCGAGGATCCAACACAGGCCGATAGACCATACTCGGCTGAGCTCCATGCCAAGGCTCTCTGTGCAAAACTGCATCACTTTAATTCCCTAGTTTTAGCTGTAGCTACTTTGGACAAACTCAAGCAGTATCTTCTCTCGCTGGGCAGATAAGTGACTGATCATCTGCGTGTCCTATCTCCCCCTCCTGCACACAGGCAGTGCTGGCTCCCTTTGGAAACCATGTTCACACATCCCCACCACTGTAAGAAGTGAAAACCCTGTGTGTTTAAAGGTGCTCCCTGCACTAGTTTGCTCTGTCTCTCTGATCTTTGTTCTCTTGGAGATTACAGCTGCAATATAAAAATATGACTTCTAACTGTTCTGCAGGATTGTTCTGCCAGGGCTGATGGCAAATAAATTAAAAGAGAAGTTGAAAGATTGAAGAAAGGCCTTCCTCAGAGCCTCACAGCTGAAGCAAAGGAAGAAAAATTGCTTAAAGGCTCCCTTTTTCCTCCTTTCTCCCAACACCTACCTTCCCTTCTCTACAATTCACAAGACTTGACATTCGTGTTCCAATAACAAAGGTTGCACACATGTCTTCCTAGCAAGTGCTGGCCCAGGAACTGATCCAGACTTAAGTGATGTGCACCTGCAACAGCCTTTTGAGCCACCAGCCTGTTTCTCATGAAAGAATTCAGCCGCTGAGGAAGCCAGCACTGCTGGCTCTGTGCTCATGTAGTCCACAAACTCTAAAGCCAAGGCCACGGAAGGATTACATGCATGGAGTTCCACCCAAAGGGAGCGAGGCTGCAACTAGCACCAATTGCAACTAAGTGCGTACCAGGGCCTCTGAACCCTGGTAAAGTGAAATAACACAGGAGATTGAAAGAACCGTGACAAAGTTACTCTGAAGTCCTACAAGACTGATACCTTTTCAGTCAGGTGTCATGACTCGTCCTGCAGGACTCAGTGGCCACATCAAGTCACTGACACTTGGCAAACCCTGAGACGTTGCAGTGGCTGGTGTCAGCCAAAGCAGCTGTGATTTTTATGAAGTTCAGGAAACCACAGAAAAACTGCAGGCTACTGCAAAACTGCCCGTGACTTAATACTCTGCATGTCTCACACACTGACTGATAATACACGTAAGCTTGTGCCTGGGAAACTCTGTAGAGGAACTTCAGAGAAAGTTGCCTACGATTGT
Source organism: Chloroceryle aenea (assembly GCA_013399075.1). NCBI lineage: Eukaryota > Metazoa > Chordata > Aves > Coraciiformes > Cerylidae > Chloroceryle > Chloroceryle aenea. The sequence continues at coordinate 101,658 of VWZY01000969.1, read as the reverse complement.
TCATTCAACAAAAGGCTCAGTCTTCTGCAGAAACCAGAAATTATTCATTCAAATGTTTGTGAAGCAGAAAACTTCATTGGTGATAGAAAATTCTCTGTCAGCCTTGGACACCAACACCCATATGTCCACACATCAACATACCAGACCTATTTCTCAGGTGACGGTTACCTGGTGGCTCTACATGCGTGCTCCACGTCCTGTCCCCATATCAGAGGTGATGTTCATGTGGTTGCACAATGGGCTGCACCACAGTGCTCCTCAATTTTGAACTCGCTGTCCCCCAGAACAGGAGAGTTTTCAGCTGAACCACTCCTCAGCCAGCTCTCACAAATGTCACCGACAGCACATGATAAGCAGAGGTGACATAGAGTGAAGGGCAAGAGATATGTAGAGCTGCCTGTCTCACTTCACCAAAGCCTTGTGCTGGACATAAGTGACTGGAATAACCTTGGCCTAGGGTACTCTTTGCCCCAGTACTTGAAGTATTAAACACAACTGATTTCCACCATTAGCTTTATTTAGAAACCACACTGCTCATTGCTGAAAGAGGAACCTCATCCTCATGCCCGCACCGAGTTATGCTCTGGGGTATTATTTGAAGACAAAATGTACAAACCAGCAGCTCAGCTATGTGTCAAATGACAAAACTGGCTTCCTGAAACCTGTTTGGTTTATGTTGTGTCTTTGTTTGCCTTTTTTTTTTAAATAGGCAGTAGGTGGCTGCAGAGCCTCCCTGTGTGCACTGCAATGTGCCTTCAGTGCACTGAAATGCAGCTCACCGGCTGGGGCCAGTTTCTTTTCTTGCCTTCCTTCCACAAGCACTCGGTCTCACTGGTGTCAGTTGAATTGTTTGTTCAACTGCAGGGAGCACACTGTGATAACAACTGTGTCCTTCAGGGTCAAAACCCTTCCAAACTAAAATGCACAGCCCAAAGACTGGTAAGAAATTCTCTCCTCACAAGGCTCTGGCACACGGCAGAAACGCGGAGAGTTGACATGAAGATGTCTGCCTCTGATTTGAGAGGCATTTTTCAAGGCTGACACTACCTTGGATTCCCGTGTGGATCAGGATCATTCCTACCTGGGCTTCCAGTTCAGGAGCATTTGATATGTTTCGGGTTCTCTCCTATCCAGAACAGCAAATTCACCACACAGTTCAACAAACACATGCAGGGCAGCAGAGGACAGACCTGATTAGAGAGCTACTACATCCCCTCATCTTTAAGAATGACCTTGATCAAGGTCAAAAATACTGGAAATGCAGAGGAAAAAAAATAGGCACTGCCAATGTCCCTGCAGTGCCAGTTCTGTGAATAAAGGACTCCAGTGTTCACTGCTGTCATTTTTGTAGCTGTTATGAATGCAGAAAACCTCAACTTATAAATAAAGAGCCCAAAAGATGCCATAACAAGCCCTGAGTGTCCAAACAGTTCCAACTATTAAATGCTACCCTACCTTTAAAGGCTGCAATTGGCAACTGGTTATTTAAAATTAATCTTTAAGCGCCGCTTTCGGAAAAATAGCTTTTCCTGTGAAAAATCAAGAGCCCCATCCAAGTCAAACACTCATTAAGAGATCTTGCCACCCTCCACTGCAGTGCTGAAGAAATGCATTAGCAGAGATATAGGTTGGCTTCCTCCCCCTTTTCTGCTCATTACCATCAGTTTTGAGAACTGATTAGCTGTGGTTGTTATTCATTAGTCACATCTCTAAAATCTGAATTATAAACACCTCTGTGAGGTCTTATTCTAATCAACCTATTCTGAGTCTTGCAATTAATACTAACACCAGAAAAATAATTGAACAGTGTACATTTAAAAACCCCTTCTTCCCACAAAAATCCAGGCTCGGGTTTGCATGAAAAGGAAGACTAAAATAAGCTCTCCAAACTCTGCCATCCTTCTCCCACATACACTGCAGCCAGTTCGGGTGCTTAATACAGGTGATACCATGATGGGTACACGGTAAATACAAAGCAACCCTCAGTGATTTTCCTGATGGGGTCAGATGCTGCCCAGCTGATAGATCTCAGGAGGACAAGAACATACAGGCGTGACAGATGAAGTGACTGCCATTGGCTGCACGCTTGCTCTGAATACTCAGCTATGGACAATAATCAATTACTTGGGGCTGCTAATGATACTGCTAATGATACTTAGCCCTCAGCAGCTCGAGGGCTACCATCCTGACACCTGGAAAATACACCAGCTACCCATGGGCAAGATGAAGTAAGAGGCTGGTACCAGTAAAACCCTCAGAGTTAGCACGAAAAACACTGTTCCTTCTTTGCTGCTCCCTCCTCCCCCAAAATTATATCAAAGAAAATATTTGCTCAGGGGTAAGCACAGTTTTTTCCCACAGGACAATATCACTTAGAGATGCTGTGGCCATCTGTGAAAAGTTGGGGGCAGCATTTTGCGTGGAGGGACCCCAGTGTGGCTTGAAGAGTATCCTGTTAGAGGAAACTTCTGCCACCACACTGGTTGGCTTCCAGAGGTCCGTGAAACTGCCTGCCTGGCTCCTGATATTACTTTCCAGGCTTGACCCATGATCCAGGGTGATTTGGCTTCCTCAGCATTATCATCAGCTCAAGATGTTGATGTCTTTCCAGCTTTTACAACCAGAGAACGTAAAAAAATTGCCACTGATTTCAGAGAGCGCAAGATCAGGGCAAACATTTCTTAGTTTGCCTCAGGCATCCTAAACCACAACTCCCCCTTTGAAGGGTTGACTACAAGGTTTGGGGTGGGTTTTTTTAAATAACTGAGGCCTTGTTCATGAAAAAAAAAACCAACAACCTACTGTTTGAACTGTACAGGTTTATTCCCTATTCCCATCCAGAAAAAGGATTCAATGCCCAGTGTTATATACACCTTCCTTTAAGGGGTTAACAAAAAGTACTACTCTCGCAGAGAACAGATCTAATTGGTACGAAAAGCAGTAAATTAGACCAGACTTAACATCCTGAACTGGGATTCTGGGCATCTGAAACCAAGTTTCCATCCCTTGAGAATCACCCTTCCTTCTGCTGTACAGCGAGCAGCCCCACAGCAACACTTTCACTGACCACAGGGATCAGTCAGCGAGATGGAACACCCTCCAAATGTGTTTACAAGTACACTGCATTTAGTCACCACAAGAAGAATATATTTTGAAGAAATTACCGGCCAGAACTCTCCGAGGAGAGTTTGTAACAGTTAGTCCTGCAGATAACTAACTGTACGTTCCCTGGCAGCCCTTTCTCGGAATGCAGGAAGCTAACTGCTGAAAATGTCTTTTCAAATAATAATACCCTCGGCAAATGAGCGCAGTGCAGATCTGCACCACCAAGTTGTTTTTGCAAACCACACGCCAAGATTACTGCTCCTCTGTTCTGGGGTTACCTCATCAGCCAACATCAGCCTAGGATATGAGGCAATGTACACACCATACCTGCCTGGGCAGCAGAGGGGAGTTTCAACAAGCAGAATGCTGTAACGAGTTGGATTTTTAGCTGAAATGTGCTCACTGTGTAGAATGAAAGGAAGCATCCTCACCACAATGCACAGTGAGGATTCATTAAACTGTTAAGAAAGAAGCTTGTGCTAAGAACCCTGCTTAGTTCATAATTCATTACTGAAGGAGCTGGCTCTAAGTATGGCAGCAATGATGGTTAATCCCTCCTGTCCCTCCCTCGTTCCTGAAGACAGTACTGTAGGAATCCTTCACAAGTGCTGGTTTTCAAAAGCTCAGTAGTAGGGCTCAAGCTACCCCCGAAGGACAACCACCTCCCACATCTCCAGATGTCCCAGCCTGCCACTAAGTGCTGACTGAGTTCGTGACATAAAGCAAGGCTGCTGGGGGCAAATACAACTTGGGCTGTACAAAACCATCTTGGGCAATGGCTGGTCCAACAGAGGTGCCTACAAGTCAAACTGCTACATCATCTCCCCCCGTATCACTGCCTGTAATAATGACAGCAGACTGTTGGACACAAACTTCCGAGAACATTCCAGAGAGGTTGCTCCTTTAATGCAACTTGTTAATGACAGGTATGAAATTATTCTTGTTCTTAACATCTGTTCCATCTAAGGGGCTGCTTTGAGGCAGTAACCTGCTATTGTGTTCCATGACACAACTCAGCTCCCCTCCAAAATGCAATAAACTAATTCTTTCCTATAACCCAGTCAATCTCCCGGCTACTCCACATAGCCAGCTAAAATTCAATAACAGAATCATCAGCATTTTCTCCACAGTATTAGGCATCAGATACCTTCATATGCATCTTAAGTGTCTGAAATGCCACCAAGAGATTGTCCTTGATAAACTGGTATCTTGAGCAAACATTTCAGAAATAAAATAATTCCTATTAAGTCCTCCAGAATATTTAATTCACCACGGCATTCCAATTCTCCCTTCCTCGTTCACCTGAGTGCTCAGATGCTGTCTCAGGCATGTGCCTCTCCTACCTTTCTCTGGAACTAGAAAACTAGTTTTGCATATTGAATCATTATTTATTTCCATGGATGTCTCTGGCTTCCTTTGACAGCTTTATCTTACTGATGAGGATAAATGTTCCTTCAAAAGCTACTGCCAGACTGCCCTCATTCTCAGATGTCAAAGGATGCGGTCGGCAGAATCTGTCAGAAATAACTCACACGGGCTGAGGGATCTGAAAATTACAATTGATAGTTTTGAAAATACAATTGATATGTGGCAGCTTGGGGTAGGTCCACTTTATCACTAGCACCCAATCCCTTCTTGCCTTTTCATTTCTCCTGGTCGCCATGGGAATTATTCATTTGAAAAACAAATTTGAAAGAAGCAGTGATATGACTTTGGTATTTCTGAAAATGAGATTGCTTTTTCTCTCTCTTCAGATTCTGCAGGTACTCACGTCTAGAAACTTTTTGAAGCATAAAGGAAACAAACAAAAGGGAGCTAATTTAAACGTAAACCAGAATCCTGTAATGGTCTGGGGCTTCTATAGCGACTGCTTCTGCTGGCTTCTAAGGCTGACTCGGGAAGCTAACGTTCATTTTTCAAAGCCAAATGCAGGCCGCACTAGCCAAGAAGGATTAGCAGAGGCAACTAGACTGATCCCACAAGTGCCAAGGGGTACAGCGTGCATCCCCTGAGCCAGTGGGGCTGGGGAGATAACTGCTTCTAGAGAGGGTGACAGCATTCCAAAGGGCTCTTACAGAAAGGAGAGAAGGTTCTTCCCCACACAGGCTACTACAGCTATCTGAGAGAAAGAGCACAGCTTGCTGGTGAGCTCCCTAGACCAAAGTTCTTTTACTGATGCTCCAGACCTGAAGCATATTGGCCTTCAGGTTTCAGCTGAGCAGCACAAGCTGACGGTGGTCAAGGAACACGATGGTAGGCAGCAGATGGTACTTGGGTGTGCTGCCGAGCTGAGCACCGTCTGGCAAAAACATAAGCCAATTTATTTAAACATTTTACATCCATAAAAGGAGGATGGCACTTTGGGTCAGAGTTTCTACAGTTCAGCAGGAGCTGTTTGGCAATTCCCAGCCCCCCAGCCCAGCGCGTGTGCCCACGCTCGCACACACACAGCGGAGTGTGGCTAAGCCTTGCTACAACATTTTATCTTCACAAGTGAGAAGATCAAGTGGCTACGGCACTTGAGAATTATCCAGTGCCTCCTTGCCAGTGAAGATAAATACAATGCTCATATCAAACCTGAGCCATTGTGAACTGTGTACTGACAGCAGTACATTCAGCTTGTGTTCTCCCAAGACACTATCTCACCATCTTTATTTTATTTTCTTTTTTAAGAAATGAAACAGCATAGTTCAAAATACCTTCTCTTAGGTTTTTTTTTTCACAAGAACTACCCCATTATACCAGATCACAGATCCATTTAGCCTGGTGTCCTTTCTTTGACAGTAGCCAGCAATGTGTGCTTAAACACTGCAAGAAGCAAGGTAAAGACAGAGATGCCTTCCCCTTGTCCATCCTACCCAGCTTCCCACAATCAGCCAGCAGCTCAGGCACCCCTTGGGCCAGAAAAAGGCACCCAGACCATCATACCTTGACATTGTCCTCCCTTCCAAGAATGTGCCCAGCTTCTCTTTTGGTCCTATTTAGACTTTCAGCCATTTCTGCAGCCTGTGGTGGAGTTTCACAGCTTCATTACCTGCCCTGCTTCTCTTGTTTGCACCGAGTGCCTCGGACTCCTGCAACATTTGCTTGTTGCACCCATTTGTGATTTTAGCTCAACTATCACACCTCCTCAGCTTACTCTTACCCAGCATAAACAGGGCTCAGCTGTTCACTGTATTCCATCAATGGAAATCTTCAGGCAGCAGCATTTGCATCTCCAAGGCCTCCATCTTATGTCCTAATTGTAACTTTACATTTTGTACAAAGAGTAAAAGTGTTCATGTGAACACTTGTGAGCTGCTGCTTGCAATGTGCCTGCACTTTTGACATAACTGGGTGGTGCTTCTGAACTGAAAATTAAGACTTCCTACATTTAAAATTTACAGCTTTTGTTGAGGTTCATCTCCAGTCGGGTGGGGTATGGTACCTGCAGTGATGTCCACCCTGCCAGAACACACGGCCTTTCTCACATTCCTACCAAGCAGAAACACCCAAGGAATCAAAAACCCAAATTAAGAAGCTATTTCCTTCTCATGGCCGGAGCACTTTGAAGCGTTTTTCAGATGAGACCACCATTCCTAACCCACAGGCTGCCCTGCTCAGGAGCCCCACAGCAGCTAGGGCACACCGTGGGGCAATCCTGTGCTGCCTGGATCTCTGCAGGCGGCCAAAAGGGTCAGCTCATCAAGTGATGTCAGCACGTGTCATCGTCACGATGGGACAGGCCAAGATCCAAGTCAGTTCCAGGCATTGCCCAGGTCACAGGTCTGACTGGATGCTCCATCTCCCTCACTGCAGCAGGTCTAGTGCCTGTCTGCACTTCCCAAGGGATCTGTTTAAGAGCTCCTAAGCTATCCTTGCAAACGAGCAGGTGCTGTTTCCTACCAGTGATACCTTGAGACCTTGGTGTGCAGCAGGTTACTTGTCATGGCTGCAATTTAAGAGCTATTTTTCAAGCGGCCGTTTTGGGATGCAGCCAGATCTTCACAAGGTCCTGTAATTTCAATAATTAAATTAATCCCAGAATTTAGCACTTGTGGAACTGAAGGAAATGAAACATGTGGCTAAGTAATGCCTGCTCACATTTTTTGTCTTGATGACATCCCTCAATCTGCTAAATAAAAAGCACACAATTCTTCACCATCAAGAATGTAAATCATAAAACTTGCTCGGGCAGCAAGCAGAAGGCTGGGAGGCTTAAAGGGATATGGCTACAATGAGAATGGCCTAGAAAAATTATCTGAATGGACTGCTCTCATCCTTGGATCTAGTTTCTGCTGTGCTTAGTTGATCTGGACTGGTGTATTTAAACAAGCTAGAAACTATTAAAAAAACTGTAATAAAAATAGTAAAAAATGTAAAAGCAGCTTCAATATTGGACAGAAAGAACATTTTGGTTCCAGACGGGGCTAGGATCCTTCTGAGCAATCTGGGAATACACAATAGTTAGGACCTCACTTCCACTTAGGGAAAAAAAACAAAAGAAGAGGGAAGAAGGCTCCTCCTGCCTTATGTGCTTCTGAAAAATCTTCCCTGGAACTACACATGAATGCATTTGGTGGAGACCACATCTCTCAAAGCCACTTTTTCACATGCATGGTTTATATGGAGTGCAGATACTCTCTGTATGCCAGGTCAGCTGCCCTGGAAAGAGAGGTTGGGAGGGAATCTGAACTCATTTGGCCCCAACTCAGGTTTGCCACCAACCATAGTCTGAACATTAACACACAGAGTCAAAATTACTTCTTAATTCCTAAATTCCAACTCACACAAATTTTAACTACCAGTTTACAATCCCTTGTGTCCCTCCGATGAAAAGGAGCGAGGCATGAAAACCAAATCTGCAGCAGACCCTTATGTAAAAAACAAACCCTGGAAATGGCTGCTGTACAAACACAAATGATATTACTAATGTGATCTGGCAGTTTTACTTGAGTCCCATAGCTGCAGCTTAATCATATCTTTGACACAGCTAAATTGCTAGGATACAATGGGACCTGTAGCTAATAACATTGCTTCAAAAATAAACAAACTCCTGCTTTTCTAAAGCAATTATGAGGAACTCCCATATATTTTACATGAACTGCATCTGCTTAACCATCCTGCTCCGAGGCAGCATCTGAAGTAACTGGCCTGTTTCGTGTCATTATGGTGGGAAGGGGTCAGGCAGTATTTTGCAGCAGGAGCTTTTGCTGCTGCTCTCAAACGCACGCTCTCGGTTTACGCTGACATTTAACACAGCGGCGACGTGAGAGAGAGAGAGAGTGGGAAGACTCTGTTCTTATTTTTAACAAGAGAAAACAATACAGTGGAGATAGCAAAATCACAATTGATAGCAAGGACACAGGGCAGATAAAAAGAAGTAGGTTTAACCACTGTGCCTAGCTTCCAAACTGGTGTGATGCCACAGAAACTCTCCAACTCCACCACCCAGTCCTGGAAAACACTGCATCCAAGCGTGGCTGGGCTCAGCAAAGTACCAGCTGGCTGACATCTCCTCTGGCACCACCACATCTGCAAACTACCCCTTGTTTGAGAGCTCCATAACCTTTCTTGCTTAAAACCACTTGTGCTTTTAGTAAATAGCAAACACTTCACTCTGTTAACTGAAGCCAGCTGATTTTTTTAGACTGAAGTGGCTAACACGAGCACTTGCATGAGCAGCACCAACACAGACTGATGGAGACACTCATCTCCTGCAAGGGTCAGCAAGAGCTGGGGGTTAAACTCATCACAACTCCCTGAAGATCCCACCCCTACCTTGAGCTTGCATGTGCTGGCTCATAATTTCTTGCATTTGCAAAGGCTGGGAGAAGCTTTTCTGCTATCACATGGATTGGAAAATGTTTGGGAATACAATATATTGGATAAAGATGTCATGAGCCATAAGCCAACCCTCTTCCTCTTTAACATTCCCAAATTTATGCTACAGACACACCCAGAGCTGGGTAGATGAAATACAAGATAATATAAAGCCAGCCTGCTTGGTCCATCTTGCTATACCACATGCCCATGGCAGAAGGCAAAAGTGTTCTGAGCATTTGGCTGTTTCTTCTGGAAACGTAAGCAGGTCCTGTTCTGGCCTTTGCTGATACTTTAACAACCACCTTGCCCCCACTGCTATGGCTATGCAATGTAGCTGAAGTTACAGGCACTGAAATCAACCATTTTCCAGATGAGTACAATGAAGAGTCACTTCACCTTATTCACTTTGGGGTGGAACACACAGAAAAGGACCTTTTCTAACAACCCACCCTGCAGGAATCATGCTAGACACTGAGGATGAACTCCTGGCACTAATGACATCAAACCAGTCCCACAGTGAAAACTGGTGTGATCAGGGTTCCCCCACCTTCCAAGTTGTACCAGTTTCCTTCTTTTTATGCCCTGTACTGAAAGACTGTCTCAAACTGGTATTTTAGTTGTGACGATTCTCCTTAATTTCAGGTGATTCTTCTTCACCAGTTGTGAATTTTTAATTAAAAAAATACTTTTTCTTTATTAAAGGGAGTTAATCTGATCCAACTGAAGTCCATATAAGCCTGCAACTTCCTCCCCATTTTTAGTGCCTATTCAGACAGGCATCAGACTTCACATGTGCGTCAAAAAGAGCTCATTTCAATGCATTTCAGACAACACAGGTACCTCACAATGGGTTTATGGTTGCATTCTTTTCTTTATTAACCATAGCACGCAAAGTAAAAGCACAAAGGCAGTTCTCAAAGAGAAAAATCCCAGAATGCGTTGGGGGGGAAAAAAAATCCAAACAACTGTTCTGCTGTTCTCTAATGTGTTACTAAAGACACCATCATCCCTCATCCCTCCAGAAGTGTTCTTAATTAAATAAGAATCTATTAAAAAATACAGTGCCCCTCAGCATAAACTCCCACCCCCACCCTTCTCTTCCAATTTTACAAGTGATCTATCTTGCATTCTCCCTGCCTAGGAGCTCATTAGAAACAGCCCCTCCTGCACATATGCATCACCTAACACAGATTGGGAGGGAGACAGACAGAAGAAAGGGAGAGAAAGAAATTAGGAAGTGAATGAAAATAGTAGGCCTGGAAGACAAGAAAGCAACTGCAGACAAAGAACCTGCCTGGTACTGGCAAGGGAACAACGATGGCTGCGAGACGAACGGTGGTACCGCGGGATTAAACCAGAAGCTAGTGCTTAACTTTGCAGCAAGGATGCGGTGTTGCTCCAGCTCAATATCAACAACAGCCAAGGTAAATCAGACAGATCTATCACATCTCTTTCTCTGGGTGGCAAGAAGTCACCATTAAACATGCTTAAAGCTTGAAAGGAAGCACCGAGCGCAGGCAGCGTGCCCGCCGCGCGTGCAGCCGCTACCTGCCGATGGCTACGCAAAGCCCAAAGACCATTCCCTGACTCTCTCTTTCCTCAGCACCCACTTCCAAATGTTGTCCAGCTCGCCTGTTGGCTGAAAAGTCCAAGCTGGTCAAACCAAAAAGAGCAATGATGGGACTCCTCTCTGAGAGCTATGGAAGTGACAAAACCAGCAAGCCAGGAGTGCTGATTTTTCCATCCATTTTCTGAACCAGAGCTTTACTTGAGGGATTAACACCTCACAGTTCATCTTAAAATCACTCTCCGTCCTGTAAGAACTTTTCCCACCTTGAGCCAGGTACCCCAAGGAGCAGTATGGCATTTGTTGACAGCAAGCGACACCAAATGAGCAGTTGCCTTTGACCTTTACTCTATGGCGGGATAAACAAAGCAATGAGTATTTCCTCAGCCTGTCTGACATCAGAAGGGATGAGGAAACAGGCATCATAGGAGTGCTGGGATGGAGACAAATTCAAAATGCAGTAAATCTGCCTGCCATAAAGCTAGGAGGGGTTGGATTCACACCAAACCTTCAGCCACCGCTTAAAATCTCTGCAAGGAACAATCTGAACTCCAGGCTTAACCAGAACCTTTTACATAACACCCCAGACACATCTGCCTAAGAAGTGGCTTTGGCCTCAAGATAGTCTCTGCCTGTCCTGCACTGATAAAGCTGCACACCTCCTGATCCTGGAGCTGTAAGTTCTCACGAGCCACATGCCTTTATTGCATTTTTTTTTAATAAATAAGAAGTTGTTTCTGCAACGGATTTTAAGTAACTTCTCAGAGCTGCCTGGCAGTCCCTCAGCACTTCGATGGGAAGATCCCTGCATCTCTCATCCTTGGGAAACTGGTCTAGCAGGGACTAGGAGAGGGGTTGCAAAGTGAGGCCCATAACTAAGCGTGACTGCAGGGCTATTTGTTTTGGAATGTTTTGCTAGGTTGCCTCCTCCGCACATGAGATCTGATCTGTCCTTCACCTAAACTACAACGGAATTTGCTCCAACACCCATTTAATTAAATAAATACCAGGCATCCCTCTTCTAGAGCAGTGCTTTCAGAAGGGGATGCAGTGTTTCATTCCAGGAGGCTCCCAGGAATCTCACTGCTTGCATATGTAGAAACAAAGGGATGCAGTCTGACAAAATATCCAGCTGATCTGAAAAAAGAGTAGCCAGAAAAAATTCTGTCTTCCCCCCTAAATAAAGATTGGTTCACCTTGTCCTTTTTTCCTGAAGTTTCAGAGTCATCCCCTTGCTGAAACTCCGAGGCATTTTGATCTGATGTTTGTTTTTTTCCAGTGTTCTCTCCTGTGAGAGTTTTGTTCTTTAAGATCGCTAAGCTCACACTGGTGAGAGAGGACAGACAGCAGAAGCTGCAAACCAGATTGAAGTCACACTGAGTAGCAAGCTTGATTAGATTTTTAATAATGCCAACATATTAAGCAGAACTGTGACAAGAAGAACAGTCTCGAAGAAGCCAAGGAGGTAGCTACAATTTTAATAAATCCTTTGCAGATCTGGGATGTGGGAGGGTGAGAGAGCACTGATCTCAGCATGGAAGACTGAGGCAGTAGCTCAGAAATTAGACCTGGTCTGTTACTGGACTAGACTGCTGGGAAACCACATGGAAAGACATAGCTTCATATTCTACAGTTTAGATAGTCAGCTCTTGGTATCTAATGTCTCTTCCTGAAAAGTATTTTTAAAAATAAGAGGGGAAAAAAAAAATTAATCTCTCAGGTAATTTTAGGAATCAACCTCAAACTCTGCATCTAGACTGATAGGATCTAAGCCTATAGAATACTCTGAGTTTTGCCACACACCTAGTTTCAAAACACAGCTTACACCAGAAGCTTGCTTCCAGTCGTTTAGCCTTTGCCAGGCTGCCCTGGGACCCCGGCGCTGCTGGCAGCTCAGGAACCATCCCGGCAGAGGCTGTGCCAAGAGCCCAGCTCAGCTGGGTGTCTATGGGAAGGGATTGCCTTGCTCCTGCTGCAGTGGCACTCCAGGTGTCCTCCCTCTTTCCTCTCCCTGATTCCATCTCCTCCCCATGTGGCCACCCTGGCTTCCTTCAATCAATACCTTGCCTTGTGCTTTTGCTTGGTCTCTGACTGTGCTTTCAGGTGGATCTGGGGAAGGTTCAACTTCTGATTTCTCCCATTCTTGATCTTGGCCCACACTGACTGCTTGCTTTTTGTTCTGTTCTGGGCTCAAATGGATCTAAGTGAAGCAAACCCTATGCCAAGCAGCTACAAAGTAAATCTCCTTGCAAAAGAAAACAAAGCAAGATCAGAAGTTCTGTCAGTAAAGCAGAATATTTTGTTTAGCCCTTAGTAATGAGGAAGCATGAGGAAAAGGAAATAAAGAATGTCAGAAAGTATTAGGAGTCATTAAAAGCAACTAATACATACAATTATACCAATGCCCACTTGCAGGTCACGGGAAAAATGCCATTTTATTTTATCAGCAGCTTAAACTGAAGGAGATACCAATGGAATAAGGAATTTGGAGCTGAACACCACTTGGGTACAAATTGCATCAGGACCTTCAGGCCTCAATGGATGCTCCAATATCAGAGTCTGAGCAAGGGATGCTGCTCATAGTGTATTTCATGCATATAAACCTCGCCTCTCCCATGAAGAAAGGCATGTAACAGTTACTTGAGTAATTGCAATCCAATTACTGCCCCAGGACAGACCTGCTCCTTCTCCGAAACACATCTGGGTATTTGCATATATTTCAGAATGAAGATAACAGAAAACATCTCGTCCAGGTACAGCACAACCTTGCTTCTAGCCTGCCTGGTTTGTTAATGAACACGAGCAGCGAGATCCTCCCCAGACAGCCAAGGAGTTGCAGGAAAAGAAAACACAGTGGCAGTGCAGGGGCTGCGTGTACCCAGCCTCTCACCGAGGCAAAGGAAGAAAACTCAGGCACTGTCTGGGTGTCCACGAAGCTGAATATTAATGGGCAGGATAGTTACTGGAGCCTTTGCTATTTAAATTACTTGTTTTTATGTTATAGTGAAGGCCAACTGACAGAAATAAAACATTGCTTCTCGTGGTACTCTCTACTTAAATCGCAGTAGTAAATATTTTTAAGAGTAGTGTTGTCAAATCTCAAGTACAGGTCCATCCCTCCAGATTGTACATCATGCTAGCTTGTTATCTACCATTTCATTATGAGCTTCCATAAATAACCCGGGAGCTACCTCTCTCCTGGGCTGGTTATTTCGAGAACTTGTTTTGGTAAAAACTGCTGCTTTTCTGATCTTTCCACACAAGAAACAACTGCTTGATTTCTGCTGAAAGCAAACTAAGTCTACATAGCTGCCCTACCTGCCTGCGAGGGTCTGTTCCATAGCTACAGAGATCCAACTTCCTTGCATTTCTCAACTTTAAACAAAAGGTAAAGACTGGTTTTCCACATACTTAGAGAAACACAAATCTTTCATAACCTGCATTTCAAATAAGCTGCTATTGCCTTTCTCCAAAAGAGAAATAAAAGTAATGACAGATTGAAAGTACAAATTTCTAACTTCTTAAAGCAGAATAAAACCAAACTGATTTCCAACCAACTCCGAGCCAGGATGAAGGAGCAGTAACTGGAAAATACTCTTTCCCTGATGCACTAAGGCTGTGATTACCTAAGATGCTTTCCCTTTCAAACCTCTCCACTCCTCTGAGTCACAAATGCCTTTGATAGTGGTTTGCTGACAGTCTCCCATATGCTGGTTGTCTCAAAACCGTGCACAGCCTGTCCAGCGAAGTGCTAAACCTCAGCATTTTGCAATCCCCCAGTTTATCTAGCAATTATACTTGCTATAAAAAAAAAAAAAAGCTGCTGTTTGCTGAAGCACATTTGTAATCATTTCAGCTATTTTTGAGTGTGTACACAAGAACAGAATGCCCTGGCATATACAGTAACTACAAGTGAGGGACAGCTCTATTTTGTGGTTGTTACATGTGCTGCTGACAAAGGAGATGCTGTGTTTGGTAACTAAATATATTTAAGGTTGATAATGGTCTTTATTCCTGTTCTCCCAATTTAACTTTTGTTTCAGAACATTCCTGCTAAGGCTTACACACTCTGTCTTCCAGTCAATCACAGCACGTGCTCACAAACACACAGGGAGTCTCCAGCTTTTCCCAGGCACTCAAAGGGTGATTAGAAAATCGTCCTGTATCATAAACTGCAGGTCTGAACCTGACGAGAGACACACGGGCTGTGGAAAGGCAGCAGCTGAGGCTGAGAAAGGGAACTGTTGCATGCAGTAGAGATAGATTGATTGCCTGTTTAATTACTTTCTCTGGTTTGCACTGGCAGAAGAGACTTTAGCTGAAATTATTATGGGTTTTGCATATGCAGGACCCCATAAACATGCAAATGTCCAAGCAGCGACACAAACTCAAATCACATCACAGGGGCTGGCTAGCCTGGGAGGTTTTCCATGAGATGTTGCCTGCTCACAGCCCAAGGGTACAGACCCACACAGATGCCAACCCAGCAGTGCTGCAGAACAGCTCAGTATACCCTCTATCCTTCAGCTTCAGAGGACAAAAATTGATGCAAGTTTTACAACTTGCAAACCCAGCTCTTCATTCTTTTCCTCCAAACCTCTTCCTACACCTTTAGATCTCTCTAAGATGTTTACCCATCTCCCCCACCCCCAAGACCTTGCCTGCAGCAGAGCAGTATATGAATTTGCCTGGCAACCTGACATAAATATCCAACCAACCAGCAAATAAAGCCTGGCACGCTCTTAGCTACAGTGTATCTGTGAGCAGCCTTACAACAAATCAGAGCTGTCCACCAGACAAGGAATTAACTCGTTTTCTTTAGCTGAATTATAATCTGAAGTTTGAGGGGAGAGGTGGACTTTTGCCTGCCTTTATTTTACATCGCTGTATGCAATGATCAGAACTCTCCTACAGACATCTCTCTCCATCTTTGTTCAGAAGATACAAAGCCCTGTAACTTCTCTACTCATTTTTAACTGGTTAGATAAGTAACTGCCATGGAAAGGTGGGGTGGGAATGAGCAGAGATGCACTGGAAAACACACAGATGAATGTTTGCTCAGTCTGAGATCCTGGGGGTGACCAGCACCCTGTCTCTCTGCCAAAACCCACCACAAGACCCAAGCCATGCCCAGTGCTGACAGCACCCCCAAGGATGGGGCAGAGCTCTGGTGCTGAACAGGATCATTTCAGAAGCAGCACCTCACAAAAGGGGTTGGTGTGCAAGAATCTGTGCAAAATATCACAGACAGCCTTTCTTGAAGACTGTGGTTCTCACCAGTCTCCACGGAGCCCCGAGCTGCCCTGGGGGGAGAGAGGACTCCCTGCCCAGAGTGACTCCTTGCGTCCAGGCTGGGAACCAGTGGCCTTTCAGAGCAGCTCCAGCAGAGAACAGGAGCTACACCCCGCACAGAAGGCAGCACCGCAGCCAAGCACTGACAGCTTGGTCCATCCGATCTCTGGGGACACGCAGTGCACAAGGAGTGCCTCGGAGGTCAGCGTGTCCTCTGGAATTCAAGCCAGCACACTCAAGAGAAGTACATCACAAGAAATCTCCATCTCAACTTATAAACGTGGGGAGGAAAAAAAAATAGGACCTGTATCCTACATCGCCTATGAGCAGAGCTGAAGGGAAGGTGTGACATTAATAATTTCACTGTAATTAAACTGTTACATTCCATCCTGCCCCACAAAACAGATTACTCGAGACCAGAAAACAAAACACTGGATCAAGTCAAGTCAGAAACACAGTTTCACTCCATCCTGATTTGCCACTGTGACTGCACCAGCTTGCACAAAGATCTGAGTCACCGCTGAGCGCAGGGGAGTCCATCCCTCTGCTGCTGCCCTTTATACGTGCAATAAAGAACCCGAGTCAGAGATCCCTTGTAAAACAGGTAGACGAGGAAGGCTGCCACGCAGTGCCATGCTTTGACACATCAGAGAAGGGGTTTTTACCCTTTCTTTACGACAAAGCCTTGCTAATGCGAATAATTTTCGATAATAACGCAGTGTGATAATCCCAGGACCTGGTCTGTGTGGGACGGAGGTAAATGGAAATGACATGCCTTGTAAAAAAGAGCACATGGAGATCAGCTGCCAGGCTGTTCCACACGTACTGTACTGGTGTGCATGGTGGCATGGCTGGAGTGAGAAACAAACAGCCTTAACCCCTGGCAGGCTGTTGTTGCTCCAGTCTGCTTGCCAGCTAAATGGTGCCTATCAACAGAGTGAGGTCAAGAGATTGGGGAACAACTCAACATTAAAATACTTCTTACAGCTGAGGCCAGTGAGGATATTGCAGGCTCAGAATTCCAAAGGAGAGGGGGAGCTTTGCCCTTCCCTCGTGACTTAGCTTTGACTTGCAGAGTCAGGCTCTTCCATTTGTGGCTGGCAGCAGGGTACACTTCTGCCTGCCTGGCTGCAGCTGATCCTTGCTATGGCATACACTGCAGTGGGTTTAACACGCACAAACCTTCCCAGCCCCCGGGATTTGCCCACGTACGCCGCTGGTATCGAGGTGAATACTGCACCAGTATCCCCCTCTATCCCCCCCAGAGCAATGGGCAACAGGAAGCAAACGCTTTCTTCTCGTGGGCTTCCACCTGGCTAAAGGCTTGACCTGCCATGCACACAGAGCATCATCTCCTTCCTCAACTATCTTGGGTTTCTGTGTCAGTACAACTTCCCAGTGCAAAACTGTCTCGATTCTTGAGTACTTCTCACACTAGCCAACAGTACAGCCCTTGGGTAAGACTCTCAGAGGGTCAGCTTTGCCCGTCTGAAGAAATGAGAGAAGCTTGCTGGCCACATCAAATTCCCTCATGCTTTGTCTTCCCACACAGGAGACAACTGGAGCAGAGTTAGGCTGCAGAAGAGTTGGTGAAGCTTCAACAACATAGAGGGAAGCAAAAGCAGAGACTCATCCGCTACCTCCATCTCTAGAGGTGGTTGAACGTAAGCAGACAACAACTTTCCCAGTAAGCCATCGTCCTCTGTCCTCAAAAGCTTGTACTGTACGTATTGGTGTTGTATACAACATAACTTCTACTACTTGAAGAACATTCAGCACGGGCTGAATGTTTGAGAAAAATCGGTGTCCTGGTTTGAGTGAGAACAGAACTGATTCTGTTCAGTGCTTTTACTTTTCAGCTCAGTCCTTCTAACTCACTGCACCCTCTGAAGTTAGCAGCCTGTTTTTGCAGACTGTCTGCATCTGGCAGCGATAACACCCCGTGGTTAGAGTTAGTACCAAGGACTGGTGCTCAGACCAAGGCCACTGCTGGACCTTGTGCACCGTGTTGGGGGTGCAGAAAGTAGAAGGCGGCACCTGCAGGGAGGAGCAGACAGGGCAGGTGACCCCAAACTGACCAGCAGGGGATTCCATCCCATAGACTTCATATCTGGTATAAAGCAGAGGGATCAGGAGGGTCCTGCCCTGCTTTGCTGGCTTTGCTTGGCTCAGGTCCAGCCTGGGACTTTCCTGGTGCCTGCTCCACAGCATCCATGGCGATGGTGACATAACTGCCACCAGGGGGGCTGGGGTAGAGACTGGTTTTGTATAGATTATTATTCTCATTAAAGCTCTTCTGGTTTCTTTTTCTAATCACTAAGTCTCTCTCCCTTACTCCTTTTCTCTTCCCCTTTGGGGCAGGAAGGGGGTTAAGAGAGAGCATCCATTACAGGTCTAAAGGGCTGACCTGCCCCTCAATCTTGATAATCAGCCAGTATGCCAACAGACATTTGGATTCTTATTTACGTATAAACTTCCTCTCCCATTTTTATTTTACTTTCTAAAATGAAAGCTTATATTGAGAGGCCCTGGAATGCTTGGGCAGGAGGCTGGTGACACAGAACAGTCCGGAGGTACAAAAAGGGAGTAGCTTTATTTATTCTTCTAGGAAGAAGAGAGGAAAAGCTAACCCAAACAAACCCTACGCATTCCCCCACGCTGGTCAGGTAGCAGAACTCACGTATCCAACACCCAAATCATCCAGCATGTCTTCTGAACACTGAAACACAAGCCAGTTTGTCTGAAAATGCTCATTTTACAGCTTCACTGGATAAACTAGAGAAAAATGCTCCAGGCAGTTACCCAACGACGATAATTGCCAAGAGCCCATCATAGAATTCTTGTTGTGAGAGTGGATAAAAGAAAGCGTTGTTTTGATCAGACCCCACACTAACGTAGTGCTCACCATCAGCCCCCGGAGTCACGCACTACGCCTGAGGTCAGGGCTTTTCCTTATCTCTGAACCAAGAGGCAACTCCGCCGGCCTGAGCACAGGCACCATACCAACATGTACCACCTCACAAGAACGCACAACACAAATAAAAATGAGTGAAACCAACAAGTTTTAATCCCGACCTCTGCACAGCCATTTCAAAATGTGATTTAAAATATGCAAATCCAATTAAAATGTTCATTAGGACTATGACAAAGAGAAGCACGTGAATTTCATTCTGCTAATTGTGGTAACCCTCTCACCCTACAGTCAAAGTTTCTTACTGAAAATACCTCAGGAACACATCATTCAAGCTATTGACAGTTTGTATTATCACAGGTATTACTCAGTATTACCTCACTGCAAGGATACAGATCTATATTTTCAATGAATATGCTCAATCCAGAGATAAACAGAGGAGCACATTTACAGCATATGCATGAAACACAACATTTCTGAAGTGGCAACAGTGACAGTAGCAGCAGTGTTGGCAGCAGGTTAGCAGTTGGCTAATTGAGCCATTCAGGTTAATGAGCTCCACAATTGTGAGGATCCACTGGAGGAAAGAAAGGAGGAAAAAAAAAAAAAAAAAAAAAAAAAAAAAAAAAAAAAAAAAGAAAAATTTTCTTTAACATCATAAGCACTGAGAGCTTGCTCATCCGGGTTTCCAGAAGAATCCTATTTGTATCAAAGAGGAATGAGAAGGACACAAATCAGAGACTAAAAAGAGCCCCCCCACACACCCCTGAAGGAAGCGGGACTCTCCCAGACACCAGCTATTTGAGATGCCAAACTGGAACGCTGAAACAAGACCCTACTGATAGCAAATGGTGCAGACTCTCCAGCTCCTTCCTTCCAGTGGAATAATTAACAATGCTGGCAAATACATTATCATAAACTTCAGCGTGAACACCCCCACTGCAAAGAACAAAGGCAGTTCACATCCCTCCCCGAGCTCCTGCCGCAGACTGGGTGCCGACTCTGACGAGTTGCTCTGTGCCAATTTAGATTCTGTTCACATTTGGAAGATTATGCTCATAACCGCAAGCTAGAGAACACTTCTTAAACGGTGACAGAAAGCACAGAAAACAGCTCTGAAAAAAACCTGCAAGCCAGCCCAGATGACCTCCTGATTACACTGTTGATTTAGCTGTACTTAGGCAGAACTCAAACAAATCATTTATAGGAATCATGCGTAGCATCCTTTATCACAAAGGATCCCCAGGTGCTGCTGGATCTTGCACACTTATTACCAGGCACCCTCTCCCTTGATAGGCTTACAAGCTGATAGAAGCCAGATAACTGCAAAAGTAACTCTTAAACACATGAAGGTTTCTTTTCTACCTCTGATACTTAGCCAGCAGCTGCCAACATGCAGCAATGTTTCAGAACTGGAAAAAAACTTCAGTCCTGGTGAAACTGAGGTGGGTGACACCCACTCTGCACTAGACAGAGGTGGTTGGGAGGACTAGCTATGCACAGCCTGTTAACATGACCAGCTGGAGCCTGCTCATCACTTCATGAATCATATCATTGTTTGGGGTGGAAGGGACCATAAAGATCATCTAGTTCCAAGTCCCCTGCCACAGGCAGGGGCATTTCCCACTAGACCATGTTGCTTAAAGCCCCATCTAACCTGGTCTTGAAGGCATCCAGTGATAGAGTATCCACAACTTCATTTGTTAGTAAAGTCTACAGCTTGAGAAGCTAGTGAGGATCCGGGTTGTTTCGGAGGCTTATTTCAACACATACTCAACAAGGCCACTTTCCAACTCATGTCTGGTGGCTCTACAGCTTTCATTTGGGTGCAACATCATCAGTACACCCCACCTCCAGGCCATTTTGAGAACAATGGAACACACTCAGCAAGATGTGTCCTACATTACTGTCAAGACTGCAGATGCTGTGAGGTGTTGCAGCTCAGGACCTGCAAGTGGAGTCTGGTATTTCTGAGCTACAACCCTAAGAGCAGACCTCTGGTTATTACTACACTTCTTCAAATTTCAAGTCCAACTGCTCTGAGAGACACCCTAACACAAGCATCATATTTTTCCATGCATCAAACTTCTACTCTACCAACATGGAAGTTTACAACAGAGGAATAATTTCTGTGCAAGGCCTTGAGGAGGGGACTCGTTTTTCCTCTCACTGGTCTGCCCTGTAGCCAGGACCAAGTCTCTGGTTGTGGTGCTGGCACTTTGTTTCTTTGGGGGTGGTTGGGCACGGCTGGGGGAACAGCTGCTTTGTATTTTTAATGGATTCTGATGAGCAAGACTGGATTTCTAACTGAAAGCCAAGATACGTACAGCACCAGAGATGCCTGGTTTTCAATGTGCTGAAACAAGTAATAAAAAACCCCAACAATCTAAGGTGTTTCACTACAGACTCTTTAAGTTCCCATGGTTGTTAAATTATTCCACAAAGTTCTCTTTCAAAGAGCTGTCACAAACCCCACAAGCATGACACTAAAAGCTGACATTTCTAGGAGGCAAGTGATGTCAAAGAGCAGCACCCTTATCCATGAGGTAACAAAACAAAGCAGAAGATTATCATGCACTGGAAAAATACATGGCTCATAAATAAGCAACTGTAAAAATAAATCAAGAAAGATTCCAACCAAATCAGAACAGATCACCCCCTTCTGCCCCTTCCAGATCCCTCTGGTTGCCAGCCTCCAGAATAAGCTGTGGCACCAGAGGTTCTCACTTTTACCAGGAATAAGTACACACAGCCCCTCTGTCAGGCAGCATGCTCTCCTTGGACAAAGGCAGCACTCCAGAGTTTGTGAATCTAGTGTTTCTGCATCTTTTACAGAGAAGGAAAAAAAAAAAATCCCTCTCAGGGAGCAGACCTGTTTTTGCCCTGACCTTTGTCAGCTAAAGATGCTGCAGTATGTTTAGACAGGAGTACCAATGGCTACGACCTGCCGTGTTTGCTCAATGTTAAGTATTAACAAGGCCTGGGCTATCTCAGCCACCAAGATCTGCCTGTGTAAGAGGCTTTCCCAGCCTCTGGGAAGGAGAGTGCATCCCAGGAACAGGGAAAAGAGGCCAAGGGGGTTTTCATGCTGCTTAGAATAACTGAACAGTAAAAGAAAAGGGGAGGTTGTGCAGAATAAATAAAAAAAATAATCCATGTGTGTAGAAAACTCAGCTGTTTGTCAGTCACAGAATGCTCATTTCCACCTCCAAGAAAGAGAGAAGATTTTGCCTTTGGAAGGAACTTCTGGATTTCTCTTACAAATAACTAACTGCTCAGGAGACAAATAAACAATGGTCCTCAGGCTCCAGTCTGTAGGGATTCATCTTTTTGGTTTCTTATACACAGTGGAAATGTAAATTTTGTTATCTGCTGCTGTGGAGAGGGAAAGTCAGTGAAAGTTTATTGCAGCACATTCTCAGGATTCTAAACATACCATATCACATACACACTGTAATGAGTTTTATTTTAACTGCTTTTGGAGATTGCTTTAGTGGACACCGAAATTGAATAACCAGCTCTGCTCACAGAAGGAAAGAAACTGCAACACTACACATAAAAAGTCTGTCATTATTTTACAGAGGGTGTTGCACCGACCCCAGAGGCAGGAGGGATGCCATGGAGAGCTATCCTCCTTCTTGGGTGTTTAAAAACCAAAAAGCTCCCCACTCAAAGAAATACAACTCCCAAACTAATCAACCCCCAAGCCACACACATCATGGCCCCATGGTTTTCACGCACACAGAGGTGCCATGGTTACCAGCTGGCAAGTGACGCAGCAGCACTAAGGTAGCTTTTCCCCGACAACACTACAGTATCCTTATGGGTAGACATCTGCCCCTGGAATTTACATTTTCAGCTTCCTCTCATTTTAAATGCTCTGGTTTACCCTCCTTTCCCACCTATACCTCTCGCTGATAATTTTGGTCCAGGGAATTGATGCATTAGGAAAACTATTTCCTTTGTTCTGAAGCAAAGGGAGAAGGGGATGGATATTCTTCACAGCTTGGGGAAAGTCATACTTCCCCCACTTACATCATCTCATTACTTGGATCCCAAATGCTGACCCATCTCCCAAATTTGTTTGTCCCACGCCACATAAATAAGCTATCCACCCATTAAGAAACTCTACAGTGACCTCTGTTTCTAGCCCCTCTTTTTTGCCACTGCCTTTTGAAAGGCCATCCAGGTTCAATCACACTTTGAGCAATGCCAATAGAAATCTTCTCTGCCATTAAATTCAGTGAGAGTGGAAAGAGATTGTGCCAGAGGCCTGGTCCTGGCCTGTCTACAAAGTTCCTAAGAAATAAGACTGTAGGTAAACCAAACGATCCAAATAAAAGGCATCACAAAAACACCCAACACAAATCCTACCAACTCTTAGCAATTTTATAATAAAGAACCACCAATATTTTAAGTCTTCCTTCTTTTACCCTACACAAGAGCCACTACCCATGAAATGCTACTTCTACTGACTGCTCTGAGCCTGCCTCATGCTCTGTGTTAGTCCATGTTCAATATTTCATTAACAGACCTCTAAGCTAGTGCTTGACATTGGCAGGTCCGAGAGGTTACTAGCTTTGCAGTTCAAAACAAAGCATCTAAAACACTGCCAGTATCTGAAAACATTCCCCACCAATGACAGGGGAGAGCAAAAATCACATTACAAATGCTTTCAACATCAAAAATGAAAATGCATCACTCTTATGTTGCTTGCACTTTGTCCCTGCTTCTGGAGAAGACTTCTCATCCTCCTTACCGACGGCATGGGGGAAGCCATCACTACAAAGAGCACGCTGGCTCACATGGATTCCACTACTAACACACAACACAAGCGTTAGCTTCCAGATGTTATGAGCTTGCTCAGCTCCATTCTGTCCTGCAGTTTAATATTTGGATGCTGTTTACATTTGTTCAAACGGAAAAAGGCATAACAATCACTCAGCCCTTAACCTGCCTATGCACCAAGAGAACTAAAATGAAAGATGCTAGAAGGGAAAAAGGATCTGTAAGATAAAAGACCACTAAGTGGCCACACATTCCTCCACCACAATTTGATGAGAGCAAAGAAACATTTTTTTTTGAAAGAAATCCCCAGATTTTGGGGGGGAATGTTTATACATTAATTGTAACTACAGGTTATGGTCACCTGACTCCTGGTCACTGCCTAACAGATGTCACCCCTAAATAACCAAGAAAACACTAACAAAACCCTCAGATCTTACGGGCCCAGCCAGCCCTTTAGGCAATGCTGCAGAGAGCCTACGAAACAAGTTTTTTCCAGCAGCTCCAGCCCATATCATGCCTTCCTCCTTCAGCTGGTCTCAACACACTGCTGGTACACAGAGCTGGCAGGTCCTGTATTTATCGACCCTTACTTTGCAAGTGCAAAACTTGGAGTTTTCTAATCTCTAAGGAGAACTGAGCAGCAGAATTTATGCGTGGGAAGTCATCTCTCCAGAGAGTTTTGTTTGCAGGGGCAGCATTGCTGTACCCATAGCTTCTCATTCCTAGGTCCTCTTCCTTCCCTGGACTTTAATACTTCAGTGTACACGACGCAGATTATCCTTTTATTCCTCATCTCTTGCACCGTTTCTCTTCACAACTGAGATTTACTACACTGATTTTACTATGCTACATCGCCTCCCCCAGTCCTCTTTCTCCACCGCCTTCATCCCCTCCCACTGGCTCACCACCAGCGAGGAGCCCCTCACCCAGCTGCACTTCCACCCACTCACCACCCACTCACCAGGCAGGCAGCGCACGTCTGCGCACGTCTTCCCCAGCCTCTCACAACTCCGTATTGTTTGGGTACATCTGCTCCATTTCGCCTCTACGCGCTCCCGACACCCACCCAGCAGCAAGGGACCGTGTTCCCAGGGCACGCCGCCGTGGAAGTGTGGCACAGAGTGCTCTGGGAATGCTCTTGGTCAGCAGCAGGGAAGGGCAAATACAAAAATAAGGATGTGTAGAAAAGGGAAAAACTAGAGAAAGAGAGAACTGCTCATTATTACATTAGCAAACCAAAACTATTTATAAGCACCACATCTATCTATCACTTCAATTACATGTTTCTAAATGAGGCTGAAGCAAGATATCCATAATTATTACTGAAATGCCATTTTTACATTAGCCCAACAGTTGTGCGCCTTCACAAAATGCAATAAGCAAACCACCAATTTATTATTTTTTGTAAATTACAGATAAATCAATCTAAATACCTCTTTCACCATAGACTGGATTTTTAACGCACAATTCCCATTTCCTTTGAACAGCATGAGCTGCAGAAAGCATCCATTTCCCTCCCATCTCCTCTCTGAGGGAGCTTTTCCCTCTCCCTTTCTGTTAGGCCTAAGAATGCTCAGAGGGAGAAAGGACATTCAAAAGGTCTGCCTAACTTGCTCGATAGCACTGGGTTATTCTTTCCTCCTCCCCTCCTCTTCCATCTGTCCTTTTGTGAAGCTCTTTTTTCCAGCCCCTTCATGCTACCTACTCCACTCTCCTCTTTTCTGCCATGATGCTCTTTGCCTCTTGTTTCCTTAGCTGGGAGAAACACGGAGGTGATGTTTGCAGGCCAGGAATGTGCTCCCTTCCTTGGGAGAGCACAGGAACAGTGTCTGGCCAGCCCCTGCACCTCACCAGCCCAGGAGCTGAACCTGGCCGTGCCAAATGACTGCAGGCTCATCCCAAATCAGTGTGCACTTCGGCCTGGGGACCACCCATACTATACTCTTGTGTCCCACCTATTCTCCCATCTGTGCGTTTTCACGTTTGCTATCCTGCCATTCTTTCCCTCCCTTGCTGGTAAGACCAGCTTTCTTTCCAGGCCTCCTTTTCTATCACTGCTAGGAACACTTTTCCATTCCCCTGAAAGCACCAAGGAGTTTTACAAACCACAGACTTTATCATCAGACTTCATGGAGAAGGAAATGGAAGTGTGAGGAGGTGAGAGACCTTTTCCAAAGGCAAGCAGACCATGACAAGCTCTCCTGAACACAGAACCATACAGGTGCTGATTTGCTATTTGCTAGAGATGTGGTCTAAACATTCTCTCTCACCACATATAATTCCCCTGCTTATGCTTTCAAAGGTTTAAGCCACATCCAAAGTATAATCTATTCTAGGGCAAACTTTTTTTTTTCCCCTTCAAATTAAAGTTACAGCACAAGAAGTTGTTTGAAATGGTTGTGCAGAAGCCCCCCCAGACACCCCCCACTATCAAACACTTATTTTTCCATCACTCTCCACACAAAGAGCAGCAACAAATTCCTGTATCAGATGATTACTTTGTACTGAAAACTGTATTAAAGCTCATTATTAAAGTTGATGACATTTTAATCATCTAAAATAAAAGACTAAAATCCTGTATTTGAGTTGCAGTGGCACTTGTTGTTTAATACACAGCACTGGCTTAAGTCACAGAGAAGTGCAGGAAAAATGTGCAACTATCCCATAGTAAGGCTACTACAAGCTTTCACTGCTGCCCACAGCCTACCAGTCACACAGCAGCCTACGGCCCACTGCCAGCCCATCTGCTTACCCAGCTCTTGTTCTGGAGGTGCCCTATCTGGAGACAAGAAAACAAAGATCAAACTTCAAGCCAGTTCCTCCCTCAGCCTATCCCAATCCTCTCCAAAGAGTCACACAAGTCAAGTGGCTCAAATCAGCGAGGCCCAGACACGAGGAGATCTGAGGAGATCCGGTACGCCTGTCATACAACTCTGTCCTCATTTCATGTTTATCTACTGCCTTTTCTGCCTGTTCAACCAAATATCCTTCTTCAACCCACGGCAGCACATTTCACTGGGTGTCTTATGAATGGAAAAGTCCTTTTAAGTTAAGATACCTGCTCATCCTTTCCCTGCCTTTCACACCCTGCTAATACTCTGCTTTCTTGGTTAGGCTTCCACAGCTACCCATTCTCTTCTCGCCTCTCACCCACAGGGAAATACATACAGCTCAAACCAAGGCATTATTACAAGATAAGAAAAAGCAAAGTAGTAATGTCCTGTCCACACAAGTGTCCCGTAGATATTCACATGGTCTTTGACTATACCCAAATCACCCGCACCTCCTGACTGGCTTTGTAATTCACATCGCCAGCTTTCTGGGGCAGGAAAGTGCTGCCTGGAGTGTACCTTGAAACACAAGCCAAGCCTGGAATGGATATTAATTTTTCAAAAGCAGAGACTAGGACCCAGCTACAGATCACAGCACCACGGGTTGCCAGGGGTTGGAAGGGACCTTGGAGATCTTCGAGTCCAACTCCCATCTACATTTGCACATCACACAGGTGCCATTTTATGTCACTTGAACCCATCCTAAGACCATGTCCTCACAAGTACAGCACGAGTCTGCATTTTGTTTTCACCAGTTCATTTGCTGCCCGATCAGCCCTACCAGCCAGCTCACTATGCAGCTGGAGGAAATTCAGTGCTTGCACGAGAGGGCAACAGGAACAAGTGTCCAGAAGTGGGGTCTCCACTGCTGGCAGTACTGCAGATCTGTGCCAGATGAAACAGTGACTGCAGCCAAAAGCCCAAGGGACTTGCCTTACCACTAAGGATGCTGTTCTACGCTTGTACTGAGGAAGAGGACAGTAAATGCGAAGGGAAGGTAATCTAATTCTTACGGAAATATTTTGAGAGAGAGAATTATTCTGAAGTCATTTCCAGTGCTAGTGTTCTAGCTCTCTGCATCCCTATTTCTGCTGGGTTTTTTGCACCTGATTTGATTAAATAGTCAAGGACGGTATTTGCTCATTCTGAGACTACTGAAGGCGTGAGCTACATCTCCCAAGGACAGGCATTTTCACACTGTTCCAGGAGCATTCAGTACATGGCACCAAACCTCATCCTTTGGCACTGGTGTGTCCTACAGATGTCCAGTTTACGTCCCTGTATCCCAAATGGAGCCACTGACAAACATTTTTTAAAAATCAAAACTTCATCCAGTACACGCTGAACACAGAGAAATAAATGGCATCTGAATCAAATACCAAATGTCTCAAAGGGTACAGCATTATCTATTCCACTAATTGCAGTTCTTAATTAATTGTGACAGAAAATACACATAACAACCAATTACAAGACACACGCAAAGTGAAAATTGCTATTCACATCAGGGCAGGCAGACAGTTTGCAGTGAAGGTAACTCAGCCTCAGCATTGCCTCTCTCAAAGCAGGCTCGGTAGCTGTTGGGCAGCAGCTCTCCCTGCGAGACATTTGGTGGGATGCTGCAGCAGCAGCCGGGGCCACTCCAGCAGCCAGAGCTCCAGGGCTGCACTGGGCTGGACAGGCAGGTCTGGAGGAAGCACCACTCTGCCAGCTGGGTGGCTGGCACTTTAAGGTCTCCCGGAGGATTTCTGTCAGGAAACCTTGCTTCGTATGCAGCACAATCCTGAAGGGCTACCCATGCTAGGATGCTCTGTATGCAGGCTGGGCAGAAACTCACAATGAAACTTTGAAAATACAATTCCAAATAAAGAAAAAGGTTGGGCTGGCCTATGCAGAACAATGAGAAGCAGATGCCCATGGTGAATAAAACCCACTTTGGCTAGCTAGAGCTAACGTGTGGCAAACGTCATGCTGATGGCAGGTGAAAGCAGCAAACCTGTGCTTCTTTGCTGACTAATTTCAGTTTTGGCCCAAATCATCCCTTTCCTTTCCCAGGGGTGCCATTATTGCATTCTTGGGTTGCATCTCTTAATAAAATATAGCTTTTAAGAGACAGATCATTTCTTTACCTTTAGGGAATGCCTGGGAAGTCTTTTCATTAAAATGCTAATAGAACAATAAAGTTTAACACCAGATTTCCCCCATTTGAGTTTGAAAGCAAATGCTTTGGTCTAATTCCGATCAAAACACTGTCTATTTTTTCATTAAAGTTTTATTCTGATGTATTTATTATTGAGGAGCCTATGAGGAGCTGCATTATATTCCAGAATGAACTGAAATGAACTTTGAAGCAAGAAACAAAGCCTGCCTATGCAAGGGAGCAAACTGCATAAGGAATTAAGAGATGAGGCTTACTGCATTTCTAAGTGGTTTGTCACTGTAATACAGCAGTCATTTTGCTGTTCTTGGGGCTACTAACTGCACTTACCCCTTCGGTCCACTTTATTTGGTGCATTCATTAAATAACAAAGCATCAACACTTAGCATGCACATTCCTGAGGTTTCCTAGACCAGCTTAGATTAATCTACATACTAATGCAAGAGGACACATTCTGCAACACAAACAAGCCCTGTGTCACGTTGAGTTACATGTTCCCTTGGCTTTTCCCAGCGTGTGGGAGGGTGCAGGCTCTCTACTAAGCTCCTGCTACCCAAAAAACGGGCGAGAATGCTTCCAGCTTCCATCGTCCTTGTCAGTCAGTAACAAAGGAGGATGAAAGAAGCTCTTGGATTAAAACTGCTCTTTCTCCAAATAGCTGTAGATCAGCAGTGCCCGGTGCTTCTTTTCCTTCACTACTGCAACGGCCCAAAGATATAATTTGTGGGCCAGCCATGCAGAGCCAAAGGACATGAGGAGATTTAAGGAAGATTCAACACTCCCGACACATTTTCCCTTGGCTCCACTCGGCCTGTTTGGAGTGCTCTTTAAGAACACTGGGTTATGAGCTCTCGATAACCAAACACTTAAAAGAAACCACAATCCCTGCACTTGCACACGCAGGGCCACGTGATTTTTCTCTTGGTAACCCTCTCCTTTCTTTTCCTCTGTCTTTTCTCCCCTTTCACTCTTCTCCCCATCCATTCCAATTACAGACTCACTGGGACAGAGCCCAAACTCCCAACCTGACATCCCTTGTGGTCCACCCTACAAAGGGGTGAGAGCACACAGCAAAGTTAAGAGAAAAAAGGGAATATAGCACGAGCACACTTTCCATTTTGTATATTAAAAAGAATCCACATCCTCCTGCGTCACCTGCCCTTATTTGAGAAATTTATTTTCTTCTGGTTCTCATTATAGTTTTAATGAAGCAAGAAAAGCTTATTTAAAATCATTCTCCTACAAATGAGCTGACTTTAAAAAAATAGTAACGCAGCTTACCGGCCAAGCCTAAGAGTGTATTTTCCCAGACCCCCACCAGGAGCACAGGACAGGGGAGGCAGATCTCTGCTGCCAGGAGACACCTGGACAGCACAGAGGGCCTGGCAGGACTGCCCCATTTCTGCTCCACTGGAGGAACAGGAGGGCAGCTCTGCACGGTGCCACCCCAAGGGCTGCCAGGCTGGTGAACAGGAGAGGACAGGTCCTGCCTGGCTGCTCCTCCCAAAACTGTGGGTGCAACCTGGCCTGGCCTTCCTGGCACCTTCTGTCCTCACTGATTCTTGTTCTCTTCGGTCTTCTTCATCAGAATTCCTACAGAGGTGCCCGAGATTCAAGTGCACAACGCACCCCTCTTTCTGTCACCTGTCTGGGGCACCATCGCTACCCCCACGATTCCCAGGGAAGAGCTGGTCCCAGCATGGGCAGGGTCACCTGGGGGGCTCTGCAGGGCAGCAGCAGCGCTGTGCCTCAAGCTCTGGGTGCTGTGGAGCACGGGTTGGCCACACTCCAGAGCCCACGCTGGCTTCCTGGGCAGAGAGAAGAAAGAATTTCAGCTTTGCCAGCGATGCTGGAAACTGGGCCTGGGAGAGAACTGTACAACGTGCTCTCCCTTTCTCCAGAAAACTGCCTTTTCCTTTCAGGCAAAGATTTAAAAAAATTAAAGCCCTAACTACAAAGGAAAAAAAAAAACACCAAACCTTTCCATCTCAATTACTGCACAAACATTCCTTCAAAACTGTTAGAGCTACATGAAAGGAAAATAAGCACAAAAAGAATTTGAATAATGCCCGTGTCTAAGGGTTACTATCTAAATAGCACATACCCCAGCACTTATGAATCACAAGGCTCTTTCAGGTATAAATCTCTCCAGAATACTGTCTTTTAACACCTCATGATGCCTCCATTTGTTTTTAACCCTCCACGCCCACTTAAGGTCACATAATGTCAGAGCAGTAATAACACCACAACCCAAAATCAGTACAGGGGTTGCCCGGCTTACAGGAGATCCAAGGTGTTCTGAAGTGGGCTTTTTACAACAAAAAACCAAACCCATTTAATAGTTTAACAAAATCTCAGCTGGCACTGAGTAGACGTAATCTTATAAGGGTCTTTTGTCTCTGCCTGAACTCTTGGAGTACAGAGCACTCTTTGCTGTGATAATTGGTTTGGCCGTCCATTCCACCCATCGGGTGATAGAAAACTATCAATCAGCCTAAATGCAATGTGAGAGAAGTCTCTTTAGCCAATTAGCTGGTAATGAGAACATTAGCCACAGTATCTTCTGCAGAGGGCACCTTAGCAATTCCAGCCGAGCCCACAAAGATGACAGTTCTATCTGGATGATTAATAGCGAGCGTGTGACACTGTAGGAATTCTACACGGTTGTGGGAAATCGGGGAGGAACGATCCACTTGATGCTGTTAAATATTTTAAGACGTGCAGATGATTTTATATTACATTCTAATACATACACTTATTCTGTGTCTTGACATGAACTCTCCTGCACCAAGAATAGTTTTTAAAGCATTCGGACTCTTCCAGACAAGAGGAATTGGATCAGTTCGAGTCACTGGGAGGAGCAGTTAGAGAACGACAGATTTCTCTTTATAGAGCGCAGGTTTGAACGCTAGGAGGGCTAAACTGTCACACTGTTTCTCCACTTTCACCTTCAGCATATTCCTCTGACTCCACTGAGTCACCTTCCCGGGTGGCAGGCCAGCAACAACCACCCTCCTAACACGCGAAGCGAGGGGAAGTCAATATTTGGTTTTCCCAGAAAGATTTGGGGGACAGAAAGTACTTTCCATGTGAGCACGCGTGCAAAGGTATATTCAAAAGTGCTCTGAGCTCAATAGGATTGCACCCCCAAAGTCCTTCCTACCAACCATAGTGAGGGGAGCCGTGTAACCTCAGCTGGACCACGGCACCAGCGAGGAGGGTATGTGAGGACCCCCAGCCACAGGCACTGCTGCCCCGTGAATGGGCTTGAGAACACTGTGGGGGGCACTGCCAAATGCTGACAGACCCCATGGTCCGATGCCAAGTTTCAAACCCCACATCCCTATCGCTGGATTGCCCAGCAGCTTACCTACACTACAAAAAGAAAAAACAAAACCAATCCAAAAACTCTACCAGCACCTGAATGGCTTTAATTACACCAGTGGAAAAAAAGAGAAAAATCTTTAAATTGGCACACTGCGAGGCTATATTCCAGATTAGCCT
This sequence comes from Chloroceryle aenea, assembly GCA_013399075.1. Classification (NCBI taxonomy): domain Eukaryota; kingdom Metazoa; phylum Chordata; class Aves; order Coraciiformes; family Cerylidae; genus Chloroceryle; species Chloroceryle aenea. Next base: position 69,700 of record VWZY01000969.1, on the reverse strand, counting down.
AATTGGAGTTAATTGCCAAACCAACTTAAACAAATTGAGTTTCCTGTTGTGACAGAAGGGTGCTTGTAAGAGAAGTCTACAATGGGGCTGCTATTGATACATCAATTTATTTACACTGCAGCCTTGCCTACACAAACAAAGCCTGAGCGAGCCGTGTTGGGGCAGAAAGAGGGGAAAGGCAGAAGAGATTAGTGAATGGTGTGGTTATTGGAAGTGACAGGCAATCAATAAACTCCAGGTTCAGAGGGTAAACTGAACTGACAAAAGTCGGCCTTAGTTCACACACCAAAATTTCATTTGGGTAAATCCTCTGTGGAGCAGGAAGGAGAAAAGTAACCACTCAGATGATCTGAAACTATTTTTCTTCTCTACTCTTCCAAATTGTTACTACTTCTTTCCTCCTTCCTCTTACTGAAGATTTGTATTGCAAAGTGCTTAGGTACCATGATGCTAGGCACACCACAGCCGAGATGGACAAATGGGCTTGCACACAGCAAGTTTTGTACAAGACAATTAAAATAAATCTGCAAAAGGGGAAAAAAAAAACCACCAAACCCAAACACTCTCATTACACATAAATCATGATGACTTAAGGCAAGCAAAACTAACTTTTCAGGAGTGAATGGGCTTTCCTGGGCGAGCCCTGCATACACAGAGATGGCTGCTCGGAGGCAAGAGAAAAGTGACAGCACTCATGACAGGACATGACTGGGATTCATCCCAAAGGGTGCCAGGTGCCAGTTCTGCACCAGCTCGCCCAGCAGCAGCCCTGCCGAGGCAGCAAGCACTGGGCAGGGGCCATCAGAGGAGGCCCAGAGGAGCTTGGCACCAGTGGCCTTGTTGCCAAGCTGCATGAGGGAAGGAGACCTCCCTCCAGCCTTGGCTACAGGCTCAGGGACCTGTTACACAGAGGCAGAGACACAAATGAAAATTTACCTCGAGTTGTTTTGGTTGTTTCCTTGAAACCTGTGGATCCAAACTATCTTTTATCAAGTACACTTCCATGCTTTTATGTAATTTTTGGGTTGTTTTTTTTTTATGTAAGGGCAGTTAACCAGGTAATATTGCAAAGGGAGTTGTTCAAAACTCAAAATTAAAATGGCACTGACAGTTGTGAATTGACAACATGTCATCTGTTAATTAAAGGTAAGTGACAGCTGTAACATTGGCTTTCAGTGTACAGTGCAAAATTATTGACTGTGGCAAGCACTTCGAAGAGCTCTCTTTTACCATAGTCAGCAGGGTTAAAGAGGCAAGCCCACTATTGGCTCTGCAAAGCACTAAACAAATTTGCCAGATACTTACTAACAGACGGTTTCTGTTGGCTTGAAAGGGCCAGTGTCACGTCCCTGCTCGGTGGCACAGCAGCAGCTGTGACATGTCAAGGCAAAGGACATGAGTAATTCACATGGTACCTGAGAGCAAGCAGCGCAACCTTTGGTTTAATGGAGCGCCCAGCAAAGCACAGCTGCCCCTCTGTTAAACTACTGCAGCACATGGATCCACTCAGATTTCAGCTGCCTCTTCCTTAGCAGACAGGAGAACAGTCTTTGCCCCCAGATCTTTGCCTTGGCACTGACATCCTCACCAAACCCTTTGGTTTCCCACCACAAGCAGAGATGCTGAGGCAGAGCCACCCAGCACCGTGGGGAAAGCTCAGCTCCCCTTTGGTCCAACCTCGGTGTTTTATCACATCACTCCAACTGCAGGTTTACATTCTGCACTGTGACAGACTGTGGACTTCTCTGTTTGCTCATCGTCTTCTGGTGAAGCTGAAGAAAACAGAGTTCTGAGCTGATCTTTCTAGATTATCAGGAAACCCTTCACTGCTACTGCTCAGTCATCAATAAACTGTCTGCTAACAATCATGAAGTGGCTTAAGTGGATCAATTGTCATTTATTGGTAAAATCTTTGTAAAAATATCTCATTTCTTTCATGGTACGTTTGAGTTTCACAGGCTTCCTCTGCATATCAGGTCCAACCACCAGTTCTGAGGGACGATTCAGCCCACCCCACCACTGCCTCTCCCTCTGCAGATATTATCTACCTACCATTTGTTTTGAGACTTGCAACTGGGAAAAGCTGGCATCTCTGGCACCCAAACAGTAGCAGCTGAACATGCTGCTCTCATTTACACTTGACAGGTTATGTGTTTTCCTTCCAGATCCAGAACTAACTGCAATCACCCACACTGCTGCTCAGAGGCAGGGTGAGGGCTGTACTCCCCACGTCCAACAGCAGACCCAAGTCAGCCATAGGGCAAACACAAGTCCCCTGCACCGGCACTTTGTCCCTGGCACTGATGGTTTACGGATAAAAATCACTCACTTCTTTGCAGTGCCTAGAAAACCTTGCTCAAGATGCAAATATATTTAAACAGGGAGAACTTAAAATATAAGAAAAATAACCTACAAGACGACTTCACAGCAGGTTAACACTGAACATTAAGCCACCAAGCACATGCTTTTAGCTTATCACTCGAGTCGAAAAAAAAATCTTGTGCTCTATTTGGGAGAAGTGAGCCATAACCTAATTCTTTTTACAAAACATGACCACAAGATGGCCAGTTCCTGGAGGTATTGACCCTCTGGCTGATTGCTCACTGGGACTGCACCAAGCACACCAGTGCCTGCAGGGTGTTAAGCAGCCTCCCCCTCCCCAAATACTCAGGAAGGAAAGCAGGGAAACAATAGTTGTAAAGTGATAAATGTGTCCTAATTAGAGAGGGGGAGGCTGAAGCCCCACTCACTGTTTGACTGAGGGAAGGATGAGCCTCACGATATATTCCAGTATCAGTGATTAGTGGAAGATTAACAGCTACGGAGACCACAGCAAAATAACTTCACAGTGTTAACTCATTTCCTAATCACAGCTTGGAGCTCACAGCACAAGGAAAAACATTTTTGCCTCCGTGTGTGCCTATAAATACAAAGGAGCATCATATTCTCTTTCTTTCCCCAGGTATTACCGCATTTATCTCCAGAACATGAATGGCTATTATGAATTATCTCCACCATCCTGTGCTCTCCCTCTTCCCTCCTTGCTTCCCTGTGCAAGGGGGCTGGGAGGAGAGCAAAGAAAAAGATAGCACCGTTGGATTCCTTTTTTTTTTTTTCCAGCTTTTACCAGCCTTCAGAGGTCAGGACGCTATTGGCTCCGCTCTGTGTGTGAGCTAGAGCTGTTCACTTAGCAACAGAAAGCAGACGGCAAAACTCTCTAGTTACGTGTGTGCGCCTGTGTGAGAGGAGGGGAGAGGCAGTGAGAGAGAAAGGATGCTTTAGAGGATGCACCCATGCACTCGGCTGCTGCAGGCAGAGGGTCCCCTCCACACAAGGGCTCTCCACCTCCAGGGATGGCTGCAACAGGTGCTGGTGCTCTGCACCCCCCGAGAGCAGCCTGAGTGCTCAGCACATTGCATTTTTTACCATAGGAGCTTAATTAGAGCCTACTAACACCAACAGACAGGCTCAGTAACCGCTGTATTTAACACAAGGCATCAAGAGTGTCTTCTCTGCCTGAAACGGTGAAGAGATAAAACGTGACGTGTTAGAAGAAAACAAGAGACAGAAAGGAATGAAGCCAGGGCTAAGGTTACACAGAAAGGACAAATGAGTCGCTTAATTTGTCTATTAAGGCAAAGAGAACCCCAAAACTTAACAAAATGTATTAAGATGCTGTCTGTAGTGTTATTCAACCTCCAGAAGATCGAGCTGGTATTCTATCTAGCTACTTCTAAACAAGTTTCATACTGAGAAGGGAAAGAAATAGCAGAGGAAGATGTAGACAGGAAAAATATGTATTCCAGAGATCTTCATTCCTTTCCGAAACACAGGAGGCTTGTGCTGAGAGATGACTGAGTAGAGAGATTATTTCAAGCTGCCCTTCAGAGCGACAGGAGAGATTTCATGCAGCTCATTCCACTGGGAACACAGAGCCTGCAACCCTCCCATGCGACTGGCATCAGATATTTTCTGTCCTGCCACTGCTACGGAAGAGCTCTGAGCACACACCAGGGAAAGCATCATTTTCTTCTATGTAAGGCATGTCCCCCTCTTCCCACCTTATCCCTAACTAAATTAGCCATGGAGCCAATGTAACTGACCCTATTCTTTTTCTCATCTGCTCCGCATTTCTGTTCAACTTTATTTTTTAAACTTACTGTAACTTCCTCCCTGTGTGGTGTGTATTGCTGCTAGTCTTCCCACCTCTGATCACCTACCCTCTCAAAGCAATCCCACTTTGCCTACTGACATGCAGAAGCTGAACAACTACTTCAGTTCTTCAAAAGCTGTAAAGAGATGGGGTCAAAAAAACCCCAAACAACCAGGGCCCTCTTGCTATATAGAATGGGAGGCTTGAATGCAACCATGTGTGTTGTTTTATCCTTTTCACCTCTTTTGTGTGACAATTCTATTAGGTTTTCCTTATATTCAACAATACAATGGATATGTAATACAGGAAAGGAAACAGCACTTCCCTAGATTCAGTATATCCAAAACATATATGTAATTGTTAAAGAGGTACCTATATTTTTCAAGGAATAGAACTACATCATGGGTTCCAGGCTTACTTCTATTATTCCCTCCACAGGATGGCTTCACCTTGCCAACAAAGCCTACAGCTTATAGGAACTGGGGAGAGGTGGAAAAAGTTGGCTATCTAGAGTAGCCCACTCGTACTGTGAGGAGCAGTCTGGTGGAAAGGAGAAGAATATAATTTTATAAAGAGATAACCAAGAGGTTTACCTGCCAGAGCAGGACCAAGAGCATAGTAAAATGCCAACAGCTCAAGGATGAAAAAGAATCCAAACAACAGGCAGGAAGCCCAGCTACACCATGCAGTGCCAAAAGTGAAGTTCGGTGTTGTACGGTTTCAAAAGATGGGAAGAAAGAAAAATAAAAATCAAGTATGAGAGCTGGCCTCCAATGAAAGGAACTACAAATGTGACCTGAAAGATACTGCCCCAAACCTCCACCTAGACGGTCAGGAGGTGTGGAACAGACGCGGTACCTCCAGGGGAAGCAGCAGCTCCAGGGAGCACGACCTCCTTGGGCACCCTCAGGAGACCCCTCAACATGGGGCATGGCCACTGCTCCATGCACTGCAGAGAGCGAGGTGGGGCTGGGGAATCACCCCCTGTCCTTTCTGGGCCTCCTGGAGCAGCAAAGTGCTCAATTTTCAGGGTACCCTGGTGAAAAAAAGAGAGAAGCCATCCCTGCATAGAGCCTCCTTCAGCAGCCAGCAGGCCCGGGGTCCTTCCCACCCCCTCCTCTCCTCCACAACGGTCTGAGTTACGAAACAAGGCTGCGTGGGAGGAAGCTGCTGCCTACCTTGCTGCATAACCCATTCCTGCACGGAGCAACCTCTGCAACCGCAATGCACGGTTTCACTTCTGTCGCTCTGGCAGAAAAGCAGAGCCTAGAGCTGACACCAGCCAGCGGAGCCCTGCCAGGCTTGGCCCTGCTGGCCTCATCCTGCTCCCACACCACGGCGAGCAGGGACCTGGCTGACATGCTGGGGCACCTGGGCTCTCACCCATGGCTGCTTCACAGTTACCTCTTTAGGCTTTACAGCATTTCCAACTGGATTCACCAAACTGCTTGGGTTTTGGGGGGGGTTTGTTGTGTTTTGGTTTTTCTTTTAAAATTCTTCACCTTCTTTTTTCAATTCAGATATATTTTTGCTCACTATTTCTGCTTTAATATTCAGGTTTTCTTCATTCCTGCCATTCTTCTGCTTTCTCCCTCCATTTTATTCTTGCATTGATGACAGTTTTTAACCTTTATTAGTTTTTGACTCATTGCTAATCCACACAAAGAAATGAAAGGCACTACAGGAAGAGCTATGAACATTTGTCCTGAAAATGCAAACTTCAATGATCTTCTCACTTTGCTTCCCATTGTTCCTCAAATTTATGCACTTGCTCACACGAGATCAATCCTCCTTTACACAGCCTGAAAGAGCCTAACAGAAGTGAGTCCCTGGCACTGTCACCTTCCCTGTGCCTCAGCCAGACTCTTCCCAAAGGCAGTGGGACTGGGAATGCTCCCTTCCTGAATATTGCTTAATTCTGCAGACTTTGTAATTGGAAGAGATACTGACCACCTTCTCCAGGATATATAAAAGGCACAATGTAGAAGTCAGTCACATTGAGTGAACCCTGGACACGGGTGAAATACAAACCAAAGAAGATACACAACACATTGCATTTTTTAACCAGAAGATGTTCTATGCATCTCCAGTTTGCATTCTGTTGGTCTGGCGTCACATAAACATGATGACTGGCATTCCAAGAGGCATATTCCATTCCCTCAAACTCTCAAACCAGAGCAGTAGCCAGTGATTTCCCCAGGGGTTTTCCTGGCTTGACCTCTGCAGAGCTACTCTGGGAAGACACAAATACGTGGCACCATGGGCAAAGGTGCCAAGCTCCAGGAAAAGGAGCAGGGATTTGAGGACCACAAAAAGTCTATCTGAGAGTTAGATGGACTTTTTAGAAGGTGCCTTTAGACACTTTTTGCAGGAAGGTTACTTGAGGCATTTGAATTTGCAGTTGTCTTCTACTAATGCCTAAAGAACTAAGTGGAAAATGTAAACACGTATTATTCCCAATGGGATACATTCATAACTTCAAATGAAGTCATTTTTACAATCTCATGAATGTGAAATCTGTTCACAATACCAATGCAGGTAGCCAAGATGAAAGCCCAGACCCAATAATGTATTTAGGCTTCTGACATCCCATTTCCATCTATCTGCACATAGTGCTTTAAGTAGAGAAGAAAACAGAAAGAGCTGTGGTACCAGGGCTCCAAGCTCAGAGCCACTGGAACCCTTTGCCAGTCAGTATGTCCGAGGCCTTTTCCTCATCTCATCTATCTGCAGCAGCAGAGCTGGAAGTAACCACTTCTATCAGAGACCCAGCACCCACCTCACACGTAGCGCTGAGGTCCTGGGAGCCAACAGCAACCGCCCTGCAGAAAGCAGGGACTCTGGTTTGCTGAAGGCATCATCTCCTATTTGATGCTGAGCTCAGAACCCAGGAAGAGCTGGAGCCACGAGTAGTTCCTGCCTGTCGAGATGCAGCATCTCCCAAGGCAGCCTGCTCCACAGGGCTTGCAGGAATTCCGCTCCTGGACATCTTTCGGATGCAGCAGGTCATTCTCTCCCGCTGGCCTCTAGCCGCCTCCGCATCCCCCAGCAGCAGCAGTGCTCCAAGTTTCAAAATAAGAACTGGGTGTCCTAGTATTCAGGGTGAATCATGGCACCCTGA
>VWZY01000969.1:38547-62411 GCA_013399075.1 Chloroceryle aenea | reverse complement strand
GCCTCCGCATCCCCCAGCAGCAGCAGTGCTCCAAGTTTCAAAATAAGAACTGGGTGTCCTAGTGTATCAGGGTGAATCATGGCACCCTGAGGTAATTTGCTGTTGCACCTCTCAAGCTACCAAGCGATGCCCAGAGGACCAGACGACAGAGTTCCTTGATCTTGCTCACACCATGAGGAGCAGTTTCATTTGTTTGGTCCCCATCATGAGCAGCATGACCCCAACCCTTCCTGTATTCCAACAACCCTGATCACACCGAGGTGGTCTGGCTGAACAACCTGCAGATTTTGCCCTGTCTCAGTCCTCCCTTTCAAGGGCTGAGCTCTGAATCGGCATGACCCGAGGAAGAACTGTGTCTGCTAACAGCCCATCTTTTAATTTGTATTTTTAAGTTACCAAGGTACTGGAATAAGCAGGGGGGGGGAGTCATTAAGTGGTTCTTGTTTTGTTTTTTAACCAACACAAGCATCACATTCCCTATATGCTTCAGCAATTTCACTGTAGGAGACGAATCAATACTCTCTGGAGTTAAATATTCTCATTTGGTAAGGGAGAATAGGAGATTTGCCTTCACAAAAACAATATATACTTCTTTAGAAGAAAAAAACCCCAACCTTCCTTTCGTCTAGTTTCTCTTTTGTTGATAAAAAACTAAGCACACTAGAGGAAAGGGTTTTGTTTTTTTTTTTCTTTACAGAGAAGCTTTTTATAAACAAACTTGCTCCTTTCAACACATGGAAGGAAAAGCAGAAATGTATGCTGAGAACAAGAAAAAGCCTACTGGATAAAAACATTTCAGAAATGGCCTGGATTTCTCTCTCAAAAACCAGCTATCTTCTGTCCTTCCCGAGTGGTCATGGAGGAACAGCTCAGGTCAACAGGACCCCACAACAAAGCACCAACCCAAGTAAACGTCCTCGCATGTGATTCAGTTTCAGATGCATTTTAGGAGGGTTTTTTAGGGGGTAGTGGGGGGGTATCACTCTTCACCTAATCCCCAGTCCCATTTAAGCCCACACCAGGTTGCCAGTTCAATCTTTCTGCCTGTGATGAGCAGGACCGCTAGCTCTAAGCTCCCACCTTTCTACACCACTCATCTCAGCATAACTGGTTTTGTAAACTAAACAGAAAGGTTTATGGAAAGGTTTACTTAGTGTAAATAATCTGGAATTCCTAGCAGCCAAAGAAATTCCCCACTGCTTTTAAAGCTAAGGATTACTTATATTTCATACACATTCTCTTTAAGCAACAGTTTGCTTTTAAAACATCCATACTGGTTTTGATAACAGAAATTGAGCCAATACACACAGAAGGAGGGTGTTTTGCTGACAGACAGACAGCTGGTAAGCAAAACATCAGGATGTGATCCTGCTAACTGGCACACCCCATACACAACCCCCGAGGACTTCTCAGTAAACATGACCCAGCACTAAATCACCGGGGTTTATTTGCTTTTGTAGGGGACTTTCTTCTTGGAGGGCAAGGGGGGGTGGGCTTTTCCTCTGCTTCATTTTCTCAGAGCAGCTCCAGACACTTCAGTAGGGTCACAGCTCTTTTTGCAAGGTGGATCACCAGACCCTATACAAACCAAAGCATTTTAGCCTTTGACAAGCTCTCACAGCACATTTCCAGCACATCCAGGGCAAAGGATCCAGAGGGATACTCCCTTTTCAACTAGAACTCAGGCCTAACTGATGGAACTCTGTTAAATCTGACAACAATATGTAAATAGCAGCATAACAAGGGGAAAATAAATAAAGAAAGCTCAATTAGTCAACTCCTGGCCTTAAACTTATTCTGATTACTCATTAATTGCCCCTCAAAAAAAAAGAGTCTTCCAAAATTATCATAAAATCACATTTACAAGCAATTGTGAACCATTTTGTAGAAGTGCTGCTTTGTGTCACTTGCATCACTGGCAACAGAACGCCAGCTGAGAATCTCTCTGCTGGTGTCAAGTGGTTCCACCAAAAACGAGACTTCTTATTTCAAAGCCTCAGCAGAATGATGGCTCTTATCATGGAAAGCAAATTCCACGAGGCAGAAGAATAATGGCAAAATGCTCCGTGACTGGCAGAGTGAAATCCAGTCCCACAGCCGAGCCAGGAAGGCAGCAGCAGTAGGTGGTTATCAAGAGGGTTTCATCAGACAGTCGAAGGCCATGCAAAGCTTTATAAATCAGTATGAAGAGTTTACAACTGACACACCACTGAACAGAGAACACTAAAGACTTCCCCTGTTCTGTAAAGCTGATTTTTTGGCATCAGCCTTCCTGCAGCTTTTAGATTTTGCTTACAAGTGTTAAAGAGTGGAAGCAGAGAGAACCAAATAACCCAGGCTCAAAGTCGAGAAAGCATGAATTAAAATCTGTCTCCATGACTGAGGGAAATTATCTGTTGCTGATAATATTCCTCAGATAATAAAAGTCAGGATGTGAAACAGCCTAAGTATTGCAGGGGAACCAAAACAATAAATCAGGGCACCAGACAAGCGTGACGTCCTCTACTACCTGAAAGACAGTTTTGCCCATCTGAGGTCGGGCCTCACTGCAGGGTCCTACCCCCTGGGGGAAAACCAAGGGGAAGGTCTGGCCACGGATGCCCGTACCCCAGGCAGCCCTGCCTGGAATTCTGGCACCCACAGTGCCAGCATGAGGATGGAGAGAGGACCCATGCAATCAACTTCAAATGGAGCAAAACGACTGCAAGCAACTGCTAAGAATTGGAATTCATCTAAGGAGACAGACGTGGCATCTTCCTGAGAGCCCAAAATGTGGCTCCAGTGACAACTGCAACAGTTCAATAGGTAATGTTTTAAGTTTGAAAAGATGGGAACTAAAAAGGGCCCCAAGTCGCATTTATAGTTACACATTAACTTGTGGAAATGTTACTCAGTTGTAGCTGAAACCAGAAAATCCCAAACAACTGATAGCTGGCAGAATAGGCTGGAACAGCCACATCCGACAGTACGAAACCAAACAAAACCCAACTGAACAAAAGCAATGGAATTTTAATCACCCTGACCCCCAACACCTGCCAGTCTCTTGGTCGCTGAAGAAAACTTCCTCTCCACCATTTAGTACCAAATGGAGGGAACAGAGGCACAAGCAAGAAATCCACACGGAGGAGGGATGGGCTCAAAGGCCTCCCGTATATATTACTAGCTGAAAACTATCCCAGCTATGAAGGGGGGAGGACTTCACCTCCCAGCAGAAATGCAATGAAGCAGGAGGAGCAACATCCAGATAACAATCCATTTTATCTTTATGAGCAAGAAACTTCCATTAATAAGCCCCAAAGAGAAATTCACAGAATGTTTTTGTACCTGTAATTCAAAAAACGATTCCTCTGCTTCAAACAATATACCAGGTTTTTCACGCCCTGTGCATTTATATATTTTTTTTTTCTAGGGGAGAAAAAAAACCCAAGAAAACAAGAGAGGGAGAGAAAGGAGAGATGAGAGAGACAGTCAGTTCTCATTTTAATAACCTGATTCTTGGAAAGACTGACCCTCCAGAGAAGATAATTAGCAGCCAGGCCAGTAATTCTCTTTAGTCACACAAGTACAGCTGTTAACCCTTTCTCTAAAACAGAGATAAACCACTGAGATAAAGAGTAAGTATAATTGCAGTGTGGATCTTGTGTGTGACATTCCAACAGCCCATCATTTTCTTATCAAGTTTGACTTGTCCTTCTGCATCAGGCAGGTGATGTAATGTTAGAGTTTAAGATGTCATCTCCGTGCAAGGAAATCCAAATGAAGAAAAGAATGCAGTAATTAAGGAAAAGCAGCCCATAAAATAAATAAAAGAAAGCTTGTAAAATGTTTGAAAGAAGGAACATAAATGTTGCCCTGCATAACAAATCTTTAGGACAGTTTGGAAGCAATTCACATCACTGATCCACCTTAATGTGCTAATCACAGGATACCAAGAGAGAGACAACGTAGTAACAGATTTAGGATCAAACCACCCTCCCTGCCTCCGTGCGTCTCCGGTCAGGGTCCAAATTATGTATTGGAAAAAACACAGGCTTCCAACAAGAAAAATAATTCCCATTAGACTTGAAACAACTGGTAAATCACACCAACAGAAGTAGCATAGCACAATGACATGTGCTCTTACCCAGCTTAACCGAAAGGACAGACACGGTGTGCGTGTCCCACCTTCACAGCCACACTGAAACTTGCAACCAGAAACAGATGTGCTGACCCATCCTAAGTTATCTGGACATCAGCAACATTTTGGTGCTACCTTTACTGACAGAGGTTGCTGTGTTACAAAGCAGCTTTCATTACTGCCTGGATAGTGGAACCAGTTATTAAATGGCTACTCTAGACCCTGGCACTTGGTTAAACTTCAGTGACAATAACCTAAACTCATTCTACGCAGGGAGTTTTGTGGTTCATCAAGAACCCCTTTTTATTTGAACCCCTCTGAGGGCTACATATCCCTTCTAGTGCCGTTCTGCTAGCAAAGCATCTTGTCTAAACTGCTGGATCAAATCCAGAAAAAATGCATAGTAACCAAAAGCCATTACCATCTGGTGGCTGCTCAACATCCTCCGTGGACATCCAGCACTGGCTGAACAGGTGTCCACATAATACCAGCCATCACAGTTGTCACTGGTTTGTAATCCCATTTGCAGACTTGACACTCGGGCGGAATATTGAAAGCCTGTCATCCTTCAGCTGATCCCCCCCGGCATGCTTGTGAGGAAACTTCCTCCCTGCTCCTCTGCCTCATGCTGCCGAGTGGCTGCTGGTGAATTCCGTGCTGGATTTCATTTGCTAATACTTCCATTCTTGTTCATTTGAAAAGAACGAGCAAACAGCGCTGACAAAAAGAAACGCCCTTGGAAATCCAGTGTTGTGCAAATACACAGGGGGTAAAACCTCCCTCTCACCATTCAGGCCCCAGAAGCACCAATATACCCCACAAAATGGGACTCTGTCACGTAAGCAGCAGTGAAAACAGCTCCTGTTTATGCCCTACAGAGAAAGCATTTTCCACCTGTAACTTTAGAGAAAGGAGAAATAACAGACTCTTGCCTTGGGTTCAGTGAGCATCTAAGAAAAATTAACATTTGCTTTGAAAATGGCTGACACAACCATAAAGTCTTCTTACTAACCAAAAAAACATATAAGTCTGATTGACAGACAGATGTCCATCAGCTGAAAAAGAAAAATAATATATATTAAAAAAAAACCCAACCCAAAACCCAACACACAGCTTAAGGCAGGCTGTAGATTTCACTAATGTCTGTGAGGTCACAGAAGTAGCCAAGTTCACAAGCATAACAAATTACCAGGAGTCAGATGAGCCACAGTAAGTAATTGTTTGTGCATTTCTAGATCATAGCAAATATGAGGTAAAGGCCCATTAACTTGCAGCTTTCCCATCGAGGTATAAACTAACACACTGCACCTGGTATTTCCTCACACACACTCACTTCACTCTTCTGCTGAGCAGCTTGGGAAGCCATGAATTTCCCTCAGGCACAGGACCCCTGAGCTCGGTGCTGATCACTAACCCCACGTTATGGCCATTTCAATCCCCCTGCCCACCTAGCAGAAGCACAGTGAACCTTTGAGAGCCAGGCTGCTGGGAGCAATCCTGGGGAGCCTGGGGGGAATGCCCTCCAACAGTTTTGCAGAGGTGAACATCCAGTTTCTAGCTGCTTTAGTTTGCTCCCGTCAGCAGTCTGCAGAGAGCAAGAGGGACAAAGAAACTACACTCTATAAACCTCTGCGCCGAGTTCTTTGTAACCAGCAAAATCAACTACAGGTACTACAGTCTCCTGTGGACTTACATCATTAACCTTCTCTACAATTAGCACTAGGAACATCCATGGCAAGTTGCCAAAGAGCAGCCTCTGAGCAAAGGATCAGCATCCCAGAGTCACGCTCTTTTTGACATGCGATCCATCCTATCTAAATATTTGCCAGCTACCATGCCAATAACTCCCTCCTGCTCCTCAGGGCCAGCTACTCTCCTTGTTCTAGATAAACGTGACCAACGTTTCCACGTCCAGAAAAGCAAAGCTTTCTAACTGATAGAAAAAAAACCACTATGAAACTTGCTGAAATGATAAAATATGGTTACACTACAAACAGCAAGAGGAAACCAGCTTCAGAAATGCTTTGGCAAGGTCTAGAAACTGAGATTCCTAAAGCGAATCTGGAATGGCCCAACTTAGTAATTAATTATTTCACCACAGCAGGTACATACCTGAAATCTTAGTCTTGTGTGCAAACAGGTAAGGCTTTGTCATGCTGTTGCCCCAGCCTCAGAACAGAATTCTTCCCTTTACATCATGGGAGCTGATTACACCAACACCCAACTGCAGGGAGCAGAGCGTGTGGATTGGGTTTTTTTGGCCCCATGTATACAGACATGTGTTAATATATGTCTGTATACACACAGACACCCCCAGGAACGCTCACGTTACACTCAGATAAAACATGAGCAGAACAATGAGGATTTTGTCATCTGTAATACACTCCTGATATATATAACCCTGCAGCTTAAATAGAAGTTTAAACCCGAATCTCTCACATGCATAAAGCTATATACTTATTTATAGCTACAGCAACAGGGAGGCCGCTGAGAAAAGTAGAACATCTTTGGGAAAAGTGGGTGGTGATAATGCAAAACAGAATCCACTTTTCAACTTTACTGGCATCGCTGGTCTATGAAAACTGGGAACTTGAATCCCCATTTTCTGCCCATTTGAATTCTCTGAATCATCTGACACAACACCTTTGAGATTCCTCATCTGTCCTATCCCCTCAACTGCGCTTCAGGAGCTTTGGCTGCGTTCTGGCCATCAGAAAATTGCAGGAGGAGGAATGGAAATAAAACCCAACACACTTTGTATTCTCGTACACGCAAAAAAAAACAAAACCCAACAGAAAGCAGGCGGTGCTGGGTGTGAAGATGAGTTGAGTTCAAAGCTACCTTGCCCCACACCAAGTGAAGATCTCTGAACTTCACTAAGACTTGTGGAAAAGCTGGGACACCGTCACATCTCACAGCTGAGGGTACCTTACAAAAGACATAACTGCCCAGCCTCTCTCACTGTGCAATATCCATGGCATACATTTTGCCTCTCATTTCATAATCCAGGGGAAGGGAACAAGTTCACTATTGGGCAAGTCAGTCACTTGTAAGACTAGTGACTCAAAGTTTATTACTCACCAAAAGGGCAGCAAATACTTGAGAACACGTTGTAGGCTGCTGGGCTGTAGCCAGGAGCTGTCGTGTGTCCCGGCACGGCAGCATCGGCTGGAGCTCGGGACACGGGCTGTCTGCAGCAAAGGTACACGCCACAGGAACTGGCTAAGGCTTGATGGCAAATGCATTGTGGCTTATTCACCTCCATCTTCATCCCTTATTTTTTTTCCTCTAGCTTTTCATCTGTAAGGATCTTCAGGGAAAAATACACATGTCCTTCATTGTTACACAGTTTGTAGTAAGGGGTAAGCCATCACAGGCTGTGGTTCAATGTGTAAATCATGTGTCTGTCATGGGCATTTGACATCGTACACTTCCACACATAACTGCACCGACTGTGTAGAAGCTCCTTCCATGTGCCCTCAGCCCTTGGCAGTTCCTCTCAGCTCACAGGAACTGCAGGAAAAATAAAGCTGCCTCTGCCCCCTCACAGCGAAGGTGCCGGGAAATGGGAAACAATGAAAGGTCTCAACTTGCTCAACACTGCAGATAAAACTGCATTTCACTGCAGTCACCACAAGGCCTGTCACTTTCTTCAGCAGCACCAAATTCCACCTCTGTGCACGCTGCCTTGGCTTTACCCGGGCACTTACATCATACCAGCCATGCTAGTTTTAACTACACCTTTAAAATACTACAGGACGATTTCAGTATTCAACACTAGACTGAAAGGCTCCAAGGGTGTTACAAACATGGAGCAGACCTCCTGTGCCTGCCTCGTGTAGGTAAGAGACTTTGCAAAGGCAGCAGCTCACACTTGGGCAGGCTGTGCAAACCGTTCAGAAATTGTGCTGACCTTTTGTTTAACTGCAGACTTAGAAGGAGATTTGTAAAACATCCCTGCTTCTAATGCGTTCGGTTTGTAATCAAACAATTTGTTCATAGCTCGCCCGAATCGGTCAGGCATGAAATGTTTTCTGCAGATGAGGCAGATAAAACAGTTGTATTCATTCCTGTTCCCTGACCTTAGTTGGGCTGCTGGGATTTTGCATGTGGAGTCAGGCAGAGAGTGCACTTGAAGAATGGGGTTAAAACTAAGTCAGCCTTTCTGTTCTCTCTCAATGATTTTCGATCGATTCTAACCTCTGCTATTGTCAGCTCAGCACAGATCCACTGTGAAGTTTGCTTTTCCCTGCCTCTTGCATTACAGCTGCTAGTGCAAGGACTTCGCAGGGCTAGAACCATCTGACAGTTTTGTTCAGGCAAAAGAGACCCAACATTGCTGCTCCACTGGCACGGCGATGCTAATAGGAGTAAAGTCTTCATTGTGTCATTGAAATTAATAGTTATGACTTGCTGGATGTGCTGGGGAAAGATCTGCTGAAACAGAGAGGATTGACTGGGTGGTTTCACCTTGGGAGCAGCTGCATTTCAGTCTGGAACCCTCGCATGTTGTAGTGATGCTCTGAGATACTCATCTGTGGGGCCTTGCGCACATAGAGGAGAACAAATGATCCTTAAATATAGAGATGGCACAACAAAGGTTGTCTTTCAATGCAGCAAACACACGAGGAGGTGTTTCCAGGTCCTCTGGAAGAAGTGGGAAGCCACACAGATGCACACTACGGGTCTAGTGCAGCACGCAGACCACCAGCTAAAATGCTTCATCTACAGAGGCAGACTGGCAGCGTGACAGAGCATGGTATCGTGACTGTGGGGATAAAAATACAGCTGGGGGATAGATGAGTTATGTCCTACTGTCTGAAATCTCTGCAGCACCAAAACTCAGCAACCTCTAAACCTCTGCATTCCTCATTAGAGTAATGCAAGCCCAGTAACTCTGCTTGGACTGGTAAGGGTCAGAATTTAACCCAATATTTCCGAGTTGGCTTTTCTTTTTTTCCCTGCTGTCAAAAGTCACTTGTGATTATCCCACAGGGTACCATCAGCCAAGTGAACATCCAAAGGAGCCCAATATTAATGGAGACACAGCTTTTCATATCTCCCATCTATATGGGAACTAATACAGCCGTGATCTTTTCTTTGTATGTACAAAAATGAACAGGAACCAGAAAACACTGATTTTTTTTAAACTATTTTCACTCACACCTCTGCCATTCCCCTGTAGAACAGCCCTGTGTACATCACCCACATCACCCTCTGCTTCCTCTCTTCTTCCCTATGCCACTGGTGCTACCTCTACATGCTTCCCTCCAACCCACTAAACACCAAGAAAGAATCAATTAAAACAAAGCAGAAGATGAAGCGAAATGGAAGCAAAATGCTTGCCAGGTGTCACCAGGTGTTTCACAAATACACTCCACACCTTGCCTTCGGTTCTTCTGTTTCAGCCCCATTCAACAAAGCATCCTTATTAGGATACAATCCAAACAAGTAATTAAATGCCTACTTAACTGCTGTCATTAATACAGATGGTTTAAATCCTTTTCTGAATGAAACCCTTTAACCATAAGCTCTTCAGGACAGAAAGAATGATTTAGTTTTGGCTCACACACAACTGAAAAAAAAAAAAGCTAGAAGAATGCTCTTCATGGCTGCACAGAGGCTTGCTGACAGCACACAGAAGAAAAGGAAGGATCTTCCCATTTCCTCCCAACTGTGCACTTTGGATGTTAAAGAAGGAGCAGACAACAGAAAACACTTAGGAATCTCATCAGCCAGACCACTAAGCATATGCTCAGAGAAAATCCATGGAGCTGCCATGTCTGGAACAGAATTACAATCATTCAGTGTCAGGGTCTTCACTTGTACAACAGGGAAAGTGCTGCTCAATCCATCCCAAAAGGCATTAATATGATTTGTTGCTTGCCCAGTGCTTTGACATCGAGAGTCTTCTTTATGCCAATACTAAAATTACCAGAAGCTCTTTTTTTCCCTGAGTCTCCAGAGTGCTGTTGATGGCCTCCTACTGTGGGTGGACTACCTCCTCCTGCCAACAGCCGAGCCCAGCTTCCCCCAGTGCCCTGCCCGTGAGCAGCACTCCTACAGGAGGCAAAGGGGCCACCACAAACCAACCACAGATGGCTCAGAGCAGTCTCACGGACCCTGCAGCATTCCCGAGCCTCGCTGCCTTTAAAAGGGAGTGTGCTCAAGTCAGCATTTTTTGAGTTAGGAATTGCAATTCCCCTCCCTTTCCTTTCAATCATTTAATTAAATCTTTGGTAAAACAACAACAACAAAACACCCCGCCCTCCCATCTTCCATTTCCACAGCAGAACGTGGGGCACACGTTGGGAAGAGGCAGCCGCCCTCCCGGCTGTGAACGGAGGGAACTGGAATTCATGGATGCAGCAAGGCCACCAAGACTAGGTGTACACTGTACACACAGACCTCTGATGGTGGCGGTGTGTTCCGTGTCATTTTAATGACGCACAGCCCTGCTTGCTTCCCCCCCCTCTTAAAGCTTTATGTAGGAGGCATAATTATGTAATAAAATTCCTGTTTCTGCAGCATTTGCCCTGTACCAACACAGAAAGGCAGGCTGTATTATTCTTCCCAGCTGGTAGGCACTGAATTACTAGTGTTTTAACCCTCTTTGCACTAACCCCTCAGTTTGATTTCTGACTCGCAACAGCAGGAGAAACAGCCCCTGATCATTTCTGTTCTCTCTGCTTGTGAGGTCGATTCTTGGCCTTTGAGATCATTTTTATCAGCTCATAAAACACCTGCTTGTTAAGGATCCATCTATTTCCTGGGGAAACTTCTAGTCACTGTGGTGGAGCTGCTTCCAGGACTGGTATGCCTCAGCCTGGGGACAGAACTACTTGACCTGGTTTTACACGGTGACTGCACGGAGAGGGACGGCACGCAGGCTGCCAAAGGGCAGAGGCCCAACCGAGCGCTACATTCTGCTGCTCTGCTGACTGCAAGGCCTCTGGAAAGGCGAGACCCTAGGTATGTGATTGATACTGAAAGGGTAACTTCCTTTGACGTCCTGGATTCGTTCCTTGAAAGAGCAAGGGCCGGCACGCTCGCACGACATCCTCCCTTGCTGCGAGGAGCCTGGTTGCTAGGCAGGCTTTGTTTCTGAAGAGCAGGGCACGGGTTTGCTTTTCAGTACCCTGCTTGCTGGTACTCGGGGGTAGTGTCGTTTCAGAAGAGCTGTTAAGCAAAACGTGGGCTGAAAGCATACCGAAGAGAGGAGCTAGTGGCCAACACACCTTCCTGCTGTCTTGGTGACCCAATGGAGAGCCCCCGTTATTCTAGAGAGGGCATCCGCACCCAGATGGCAAGATGGCGATCTCCCAGAAACAAAAGGCCTTTTGCACTCTCAAATTTACACTTTTTCATCCAAAACATTACAGATACTTTACAATGAGCCAGATGCTACCAAGCTTATGTCTGAATGGGCAAGCGTTTACAGTTAATTACCAGATAACCCCTCTTGTGGGACTGGAAATCCCACAGATAACTTGGAAAGGGACTTGGAACATGCACACCACTGAGGCAGCCTCAAGCACGATCACATCTTGATGTGTCCCTCTGGTGCCTAGCACCAGAGGCCAAAGCATGCCCCAGGACAGCTGGGCAAGCAGGTGCAGGGGTGCTCATGCAGCTCCTCGCACCATGCCACAGAGCAGAGCCTGTTCCAGTCCCAGTAACACTGTCCTGGAGCCCCAGTTCTTCCAAGCCTGGGAGAGTGAACTGCCAGCTGAGCTATATCACATCTGGCCCCCGCTGTACTTCCAGCTCTCCTCCCTGCAGTGCAGCAGCTCCCAGAGCCTTCTCACCACCTTTCCTCAGTGCAGGGATTCTGCCAGGTCAGCTAGAAAGAGGGGGCAAGATTTGGTCCCTGGATGAGGCATTTGTTACAGAGAAAACTAGCCACTAGCAGGAGCATGCCCTGGAGCAGAACCTGCATTTTGCAGGCTTCAGAGGACAATTATGCCCTGGCGCTGTGCATCTGTATATAATTTCCACAATTACAATTCACAGCAGCTTTCTTACCAGAGAAGATGGCTGTTGCCACTTCAACATCACTCCTTCATCAACCCTGACTGACCTTCATTCGAGCAAGTCTTTCCTGCTACCTGCCTGGGGTTGACTGGAAACACTCAGCAGCCTAATTCTGGGATACAGGCACCTCTCTAACTGTTTATTCACACAGAGCTGTGAACACGATGCATAACCTTCCCAATAATCTGCACTGAGCAAGGCCTGCTGAGTCACTGCCTTAATTTTTCTGTAGGCATAAATTCTCACAGCCCACCACGAGCACGGCGCAAGCGGTTCCACAGCAGCACAGAATAACCAAGAGAATAACCTTAGCACGACAGAAGGAGGGGTGCTCTGTCATCACAGCCTGGATGCCTAGAAACAAGATGTTGAGGGCAAGACCATCTTCCCTGAAGCCTGCCCCTGACTGGTCAGCCTTGCTGCTTCCACCAGCTGTACTCCAGGAGGGCGAATGGGGAAATCCCAGTCCCATGGTGGTTACTGGTGTCCGGGGCCATTTGTGCTGCTAGTTAATGGAGCTGTCATCTGCTTACCCTGGGTCAGGTGCTATAAATACCCTTTTGCTTTTGTCAGCAGCCTCAGTTAAAGTTCCCTGCAGCGTGGCCCTCCAAAGAGGCTCTGCACTCTTAAATAAAGTTATAGATAGAGTTGTAAAATCTTCAGCTCACTTCTTTCATTCCCCTGACCGTTTGTTATGTAAAAATGTTAATTGAAGGAGGAGGGAGAGGAATGAAAACATCTTTCAAAATCAGGAAAACAAATTTTGTCCTTTCTCATTCCCCTACGCACACACTTAAGTAAAAGGTGGCTTTTTTTCCTCCGAGCTGTGCCACAAGAGTTGGCATGAGACTGGGGAAAAGGCAGCAGAAGAAAAGGCCATCTGCCCTTGGCCCATAACCAGCTTGGGAGGGGTGGGAGGGGGCAGAGCTTGAGAAGGTTTTTCCTCCCGTGAATCTCCAGGCAGCCACAGGAATGTATCTCTAGGAACAGGCTGGCTACGTCAACTGGATCCGACAAGTCCAGAGCAGCGCTGCAGCTTGTTCCGACACTGTGTCGGAGGGGGAGAGGGAGGCAGAGTGTCAGCTGCAGAGGCCAGCAGCTGCCGTGGGACCACCGCTCACACCCGGGGCCCAGGCCAGGGCACAGCAGAACATAGGGACAGCTCCGGGGAGCTGAAGGGGTGGCTTTTGTTTCTGGAGCTGCCTCATCGCCAATCCAGGAGCTGGAGCTGGGGTTGTTGCCAAGGCTTGGCTGTGGTCATGAAGAAGCTTGGGTAGGGCTGGGATCAGGCCGAGACATGAAGC
This sequence comes from Chloroceryle aenea, assembly GCA_013399075.1. Lineage (NCBI taxonomy): Eukaryota > Metazoa > Chordata > Aves > Coraciiformes > Cerylidae > Chloroceryle > Chloroceryle aenea. The sequence goes on along the minus strand of VWZY01000969.1, from coordinate 48,956 downwards.
CGGGTCCCTCGGCAAGCAGGGCTGGGATAGCAACGTTTCCACTTTCTAATGATAAGTCTTATGAACTTTGTATAACAGGAAGATCAGTGTGTGGGTGTGTTTATGTTGAAATTAACTTCAGTTTAATCACATAGGGCAAATAGCTGGTTTTCTGTCTGCTTCAACAGCGTCTGTTTCCTCCAACCCAAAACATTGCCTGAACTTGAAGGGTAATTCAGATTAAGGGAGGACGTGAAACTGAAGCACAACTGTTGATTCTCAAGGACTGCAACTGTGGGTATCTCCTTGTGGAACAAGAATATCTTGATCCAGTTTGGTTTAGCTTAGCTAAACTGGATGACAATGTCAGTCACGCGTCTGAGACGTCCCCGACACCATCAGTTACTTACATGTCTAAATTCTTACTAACAGATGTCATTTCTCTTACGTACAGTTAATGGAATAGGATTTTTTTTTCTTTTGAAGTGGTAAAGCAAAAGGAGATTTTACTCTTCTATCATTTTGCTGCATTAGTCCAGGGTTATGTGCGGTGCCAGGTTTTTTGTCCTCACTTGAGAGTGCAGCGTGACCTGCTGAGAGGATGCAGTTGTTGCCAAGCTTGGTCAGGGCTTGGACCACTGTGCAAGGCCAGCCTGTCTAACCTCAGCGCCTGCTGGCCACACCAAAGAGCACATGCTGCCAATAAGGCACTAGATTAACACTAGATTTACTCTGCCTTTACTTGACTAACTTCCACAGAGGTAATGTCATTATACAACAGAGAAAGTGCAGGGTGAATTGAATCCAGCCATCCTAAGAGGGAGCCCACTGGAATGGTCCTTCCTCTCAGTGGCACTAGAGGAACTCTGGAGTGTCCCTGGACAACAGGCCCCTGCAGATATGGACTAACACTGGTACTGATGACTTCCACCTTGGCCCAGATGTTTAAAACACCCTCCAAGAAGATAAATTTATATTCGTTCTACAGATCCCATTGATGAAGTGACCTGATGCACCAAGAATCTAAATGACATGCCCAAACCTATAAAAGCCAGTAGAAAGAAGGTACAGAATACTGAGTCTCTTTCAGAAGTCACCTGAACGCTCTCACACCATTGGTTCCACATAAAAAAGCCAAATAAAATCACCAGTTATTTATATTATTTTAGTTCTTCTAATCTGGAAAGCAAATCTAGTAATTAAAATACTTTTACAAATGGGAAAGATCTGATTAATTAGCACACATCTGTAGCTGTAAGCAAGGCTTAGCCTTTACTTTAAACAGGACTGTAATAAAAGTTTTTATTGTAAATATATCTGTGGGCAAATGCATTTCTCCTGCCGAGGTTAAGGTGCAGGAAAGAAGAAGGGAACGTGTGTAATTAACACAAATGTAATCAGCAGAAAATGATGGCAAGGGAAGACAAATGAAAGTACTTTAGAAAGGCTGTTGGTAATGGTGTGCTCTTTCAGGTAAAGATTTTTTCCATGCTTCTCTTCCAGGTTAGATTGTGATTTCTCTCTCAGTAAGTTTAAAAAGCCTGGGCCAAATTCTTCCTCAGCATAATTCCACTTGGATTGATTCTATCAGGATTAATTTAGCCTAGTGCTTCAAAATCATGCTTCATTTCTTTCTCAGGTAAGTCTGAATATAAATGATGAAACTGAAGAATGGGCAGAGCAACACTAAATAACTTGAAAAACAACGCATCTCATCTCTCTGGCTGTAATCAGGCACAACTCCAACACGAGCTGTACCTGTTCACAGGGAGGGTTCTAATTCCCTTTTTGAGACCCACATTACCTGCTTCTTTTTCCTGTTGCACACTTGCTATTCTTACAATTACCATTTGTAAGCACTAGAACAGAAAGACATTAGAGATGTACAAATAAATACAAATTCTCTCTTTTTTGGAATGACTCTTGGGGCCATTTGTGGCTTGCCAGCTTCACTGTGGTACTACAGTCAACTCCTGCTGTAGCTGCAGCCTGGCTGCACAGGAACAGCCAGCTGGAACCTGGTGGTTACAAAACACAACTGGCAGGCAGGTTTGGGCAAGCGCTGTATCCAGAACAACTTTTACTACTTATTGTTATGCTTTCTTTTTCAAAATAGAATTCACAAGATTCCATGTCAACTATGTCCTCCTAAAGACCAGGGCTGTCAGCTTGTTTGTCATCTCCTTTTGTCTTAGTTATTTTACATACTCTGGCTTTGCATTTTCCATAACGGCCACTTCCACAGCTGGAGTTCACCATGTTACCAGAACTGCCAAAAGTGGAAAAGCCTGTAAGCATTAGAACTGAATTTTCTCTCCAGTTGAGAGAGGATATCCTACTGACAGGTATGTGTTTAAAAAAACAAACACGCACAAACCCAAAACACAACAAACAAAAAACCCCAATCACCAAAACAATCAAACAGAAGCGAAACAACAACAGCCAAACCACTCCAAAATATTTGCCAGCTTCAAAAGAACTGTTCACCTGAGAACGAAGGGTGCCCCAGCACCACTCATTTTGTTTAAGTTCTGGAAGATGTATGGCCAGATAACGAACAACCTTGGAATATCTAAGATAGCCATTAACTTTTTAAGGAATGGTGGTGAAATAAAAACCACTCCTAAATTTTTTTTTCTAAGTCACATTTTACAATGCTACGTAATATTTTTCCCTTCTGCTATGAAAAATAGCCACATGTACAAACTTCCACACATGGAAAAATGATCTTTGTAGGAATCGAGATGAAGACTGAGACCACAGGGGGTGAGGCAGAGTAATACAGGGAACACAACAGAGAAATGTGTTGGGCTAATGATTGCCCCCTGCTACCGTGCAAACAGGCGGCTCCTCACTCTGAGGTTGTTTGGGCCAAAGGGGACAAAGCCACACACATATGCAAACTTCTGCTGGTGCTATCCCAGAGGAAGAACGAGCTCCACTCCAGTGAAAATCCCCCAGGAGGGGAACGCTACAGGGGGCGGAGAGCAGGAAAGGGATTAAGTCCATAAAGCATCTGCTTGGTACAAGTACACACCAAATTCCCGCAGCTCAGATTCCATCACTGCTTTAGTAGACAGGGCCTACATTTGCCATTTCACCTAGAGAGAAGCCTAAAACATGGGAAAAAAAAGAGAGAAACTGTATTTTGTAGTCCCAGAAATGGGCAGTGCGTGCCCTTCCCACCTTAATAAACAGGGCAGTTCATCATCAAAGGCCCTTCTGGAATGGGGCTGAAGTTGTTTAAACTACAGCTCCTTCTGTCAGATTGACATTTCCCACACTAACCTTCCCCTACTTTATTGCCAGGTGCCTTTCTGCAAAACGGGAAGCTTTGCTTTGAATGCCCACTCCAAAGAAATCTAGAGGGGCAGTAAAGTTAAAGCAGAAGCCATAGCAACAAAGGGATAAACTGAAGTGACTGCTCCCATAGGAAAAAAAATAGCCTGAGAGTAGCTGTCCAATGAGGTTTGCTGTGTGAGCATAAGGAACGGGCTGGGAAGCTGCAGCATATAAAGAATTCCTGCTGTGTTTCCCCCAGTGTGTCTCCTTTATATTCAAGAGAGTTGACTAAACCAGTTTCTGAATGCATTAGCTTTTCACATCTGGAGCCGCGGGTTCAGTCGCGCGTTAGCCTGCACGTCTCCATTTCACCCCTAAAGAAAAAAGCATCCCCACAGACGAGCAGGTATCCAGAGGAACCCCACAACAACAGAAAATAATGCACCTCAATGTCCAAACAGAATCAAGCTACACGTTTCCTTCTGAACTTCACACAAACTGCAAAAATCTTCTCATTTTTGGAACAACTGTTTTGAATGCGAGAATGTACAACCCCAGACAAGTACGGATGAATGTTTGGGAGATCTGAAGTCACACTTAGGGCATGAAACCAGTTAGCAGCTCACAGCTACTGAAAAGAGGAGCTCCCACATTCCCTTGCCATCTCCTGTCTCACTCCTCCCAGCTGTAGCTCAGGAAGCCTATTTTGCATTGCACTGATTCTTGTCCTATCTGCCAATGAGCCATTTTAACTTGTTAAAAGGGTAGAAAGTTGGAGGGGGCAGGCAGTGGAAGGAAAGCTCATCCCAAACTAGAAGAATATATAGGAGGATCATTCTTTGCCCCATTGTGACATGCTAATGTCCACCAACAAAAAATCACAAGGCCAAATATAACCTGACAGAAAAGCACCCCGGAAAACACTGATTTTCATGAGTTGTGTCCCATCCAGAAAGGGCAGCAGAAGCTGCTTCCAGAGCAAGGCTATTTTCCAAGCATGGATCAGAGCTAGACATAACCACTGCTGACTTTTTCATGCAAAGGTGACTGTTTCACCACTGAGCTTTTAGAAAAGGCTTTCACACAACTACACCACAAATACCTGAACACAATGTCAAGTATTTACTATATGCCTGGGTTTTCTTTATCTTTGGGCACCACCATCCAAGTCCTTCCACTTCAGTGGATGTTTCCCCACACTGAAGGTTCAGTTGGACCAAGCACTTTTGGAAACTCCCCTTGGAAGGTTTCCCAGTTCTTCCTGTAGTATGACTGTAAGACTCACCCCATGACTAGCAGCTTTCCCCAATAGCCTCTTCTGAGATACTCCAACAAAAAACCTTTTAGGAGCAGAGGTAACTTACAGTGTACCTAACATTTCTCCCGTTATTCACTAGTTTAACTTTGTCAAAGAATTCTAATATAGTCTGTAAGTCTAAAGTTTAGACTTACAGAAAGCTGGTTTGTGCCTCGGGTACTTTATAATGACATCTGTAATGACTTTCTCAACAATTTTCTTAGGTACTTAAATGAGGGTCATGAGTTTATAATTCCCTGGATCACCCTTATCATCTTTCCCACCTCAGTATGAGGAACACTGGCAATCTTCCAGATTCTTCTTATTATAGCTGTAATAAATTAAATCACATTTATTTGGGGGCTGTTTTTTCCTGGGAGATAATTCAGCTAATACTAAAGAAATTCACTACTGACTTCATAGATTAACATGGTCCAAATATTAAAAATATTACATACACCCATCAGTCAGCCTCAGCCTGCTTTAAAAACAAAGGCAGCATCCTGACCTCCAGTTTGAAGACAAGGAAAATGAAATATGGACCAGGGCATCACGAGGCCAAGCTACGAGCAGAGTTCAAGTCTCACACTTGTATCACACTGCTAAATCCCATGATTCAATGAGGTCTTACTAACAATATCTGAGTATCTATGCTCCTGCCAGCCCTTTACCAAATGTAATGCTAAGCTCAAGAACTATCCTTCTGTATGGAAGACCAGTGTAAAAAGTATTTTACACTCTAATTTTCTCTTCTTAATTGTCCCTTGAGCCTCCTGAGCTATTCAGGCTCATCAGCTCTCCAGTGGATTTCTAATATAATTCTGGAAGAAATTACTCTTTATTAATGTATTTGTCCTTTTAACTTCCTTTCATCCATCTTACTCTCTAGCTTTCCTACAAGAGCACATACTTGACTCTACTTGCATGACTCCTGTTATTTTCCCATCGCCAAGTTATTTCTCTAGCCTCCAGAAATATTTGTCCCTTCTCATTTAAGCATGGTTTAAATTTTTTTCTCCTGCTCTTTTCTCTCCCGTTTCACTAGAAAGACAAGCATCATCATCCTGTGTGATGCTTTTGTTCATATAAATACATCTAACCACATTCAGCAGTATCAAGCTGATGAATACCTGATGCAGAGAGAACCTGCAGCTGTCAGTTCCATGGAGCAGGCAATTAGGTTCTTCATTTTGGGGTTTTTTTTTGAGCCAAATCCTCAAAATGGGCTACACCACAGCTGTTCAGTGCAGCCAAAGACTAAGAGAGAAGCTGGTCTTCCTCGCATTAAGTCATTGGATTACTCCACCTTGTTTTAGGCTCTTCTCAATTAATCTCCTGTCTTCTATTCTGGTAATGGCAACCTGATATTCTTTCACTTCTCTCTCTTGCAAACCCCCTTCTTGATGCCTAGCATCACACGAACATGAAAAACTTCAGCCTGTGTAGCACCTTTTATCTAAAGGATGCCAAAGAGCTCTGGAAACTCTACACAGATTCGTGCAGTGGCTCATGGATGAGCAGAGGGATATACAGCAGCTGGTTATTGGCACCTGGAAACACGGTGCACAGTAGGATGGCAACTGCAAACTGACAATGGAGCGAGAAGTTAGGTGAACAAAAGAGAATCACTGCACCTGGAATTGGGCTGGATATTACCATTAGCACCCTTTTTCTAGGAAAAGTGTCACGAGATAGCTACTAAAAATATTTTTTGACTTCTTGAGTAAGCCTTTCATCCAAAATACACAAGGTGAAATTTCAGCTCTTGCTCAGTGCTTGGGTACCAGGGGAAAAAGGGAAGCTCTTCTGTGTGAAAGCTCCAGTGACATGGCAATAGTAAAAGCCATCTCTACAGCTTGCTTCACAGTCCTCCTTGGAGGAGTTTTCAAGGTGTGATATAAACCAAGAATCCCAAGGAATGCATTTCAGTGGCCCCTGCCATACAGGATTGCAGACCTTCTGGCAGTGCTGTGGTCCCATGGCTGAAGGACCCCAGAGCACACACACACTCAGGAGCACAAAGTGGCCTCCCTGGGACAGCTGATCTTGTGACTTGCTACACTGATGTCTGCGTCTCTTGTAGCCAATGCTGACTTGGAAAAACTGGGTTAGACACCAGATACAGTGTACCTAAACCATCAGGCTGTAAAACAGATTCAAAAGCTGCTGTGAGCAGTTCTGCCACCCATACAGCAGAAGTACAGCAAATAGCTCAAGGTGATATCTTGGCCCGTTATCCTAATTTAAGTCATCTCTACTTACATGTCAGACCACTAGGCTGTGTAAATAATGTTGAAGTCGCTTCAAGCTGCAGAACAGCCCAAGACCAGGAGCGTGCAAGAGCAGTTTTATTCTGCTCCAGCCTGTACCTTTCTTAAAAACAGACCCTGCATGTAAGCCACCCTTGTCCTTTATCCTTCATCACAGAGGAAACCCCACAACACCCAGACACAGATTCGTGGCATTTAAAGCTGTAGGTACCCAAGTGCTGTGCTCTGTAGGAGTGTCACTGGTTTTCCCTCTCCCTGCTACAGTTAGTCATACTCACATCTCCCACCAAACAGTGACCTGTTCAGCATAAAAATTTAAAGATGCAATGAGACTGCATTTCACAGTACAGTGTAACCACATCCCTTCCTGAAGATAGCTACTTGGAGACACAAAATGAGCCACTGAAATGGGCCAGCCATATTTACTTCTCCAATGAAAACTTGAAATAAAACTCCAGATAGCCTTTCTCTTTTGTACTTCAGAAAACTAGAACCAACCCATTACAAAATATTACTGTTTGGGGTCCTGGCAGATTCCTTACCCACTCCTACAAGCTATGTCCTGTATCGTTTACAACCTGTTTACATTAGGAGGCAGATGGAGCCATTATTACCCTCCTGGCCGATTTTTTGCCAGCTCTTTAAACTCATTTTGAGCTGCTGCACTTGCTATCACTGCTTTGATCCAGAGACTGACAGCACACTACCTACTGCTGCAGTTTTACTGTCTGTTCTGGAATTTTTATCCCTGTTGTTTCTCTGCTTTATAGTCCTTCACACTGAAACACTCCTGCAAGGGAGCTCCTGGAGTCTTTTATGGAATGCATTACTTTTCCCCAGGTTAAAACAACCTGTGTCTTCTGTAGTTTGTTCTCTGCCAGTATCACAATATTCGTTGCCCAGACTGTGTCTCAGACTTGCCAGTCCTGTCTGTTCTGCAGCAGCATCACAATCTCTGGCTCCTGGACTCTCTTTCTACTCAGTCTTTACAATCTAGAAAAGGAGGGAGTTTTGGTTGTCACTTATGACCATCAGTGAATGAGCCATTTTCCCTTGTTTCTACTGCAAGGCAGGATGGAAACACACAGATGAGGCCCAGGCTCTTCCACACTATGACTAGTGCTTAATCTCACCCTGTGCAAAATAATTTCCAAATTAAGGCTAAGTGAAAAATAAACTACTCAGTGGAATAAACATCCATATCGTCCATCCATTTAAGTTACTGCTGCCAGAATTTTTCTTCTGATGTGAAGGAAATAGGTCATCATCCCTAAACTGGCCAGTGGGAAATGTACATTTTTAATTTGTAAGCATGAAGATCTATAGCTTGTCTGGAATAGTAAAACCTATTTCAAACTTACAGCTAATACTACCATCTACCTTGTATTATTTCTTCCTAACAGTTCCTACCTTAAGGAAAAAAAAAAAGGCAGCTAGTCAATCTTGGGAGATGACATGACAAATGACACACATTTCAATAAGATTTAACAATAAACAGCCACCTCAACAAAGAGAAGCCTTCCCCCACCTCCCCACTAAAGCAGAATCAGACAAGAAACTAAGTGAGACATGTTAAGAGAGAGGCTCTCCAATTAACGTGTTACAGCTCCTTTAAAGCAGAGACCAAAGGGGGCTGCTGCTCAGGATGCTGGAGGATGCAGAGCAGTAATTGTCACTTAGGCACTTCACTCCCCGCCGCCCGGCTCCCTCCCAGCCCGGTTTATCTCTTGCCAATTACCGCTGTCATTTGCATTTCAATGTGTGCCACCGGGAGCCAGGGCACCAGCAAAGCCAACCTTTTTTATTCCCCTTGAGGCAGGCTGGTGCCCCGCCACGGAATTTGGGTACCGGAGCTCTTGGCAGCTGGCTTTGCTCCGTGGTGGGCTCCGGGGAGCTGGCAGAGCCACTGCTGCCATGCCTGTGCCCACGCCAGGCTGATGGCATCGCTGGGGATCAGGAGGACACCACAGCGAGAACCCAGAGCCTGCAAGAGGCCACCGAGGGAATTTTCAGGATTCAGCCGCGGAAGACGCACACGCCGGGTACAAACGGTACGAGTCGTGTCTCTGATGCATCCCTTGATGATGGTTTCCCATTTCCTACTCAAAATCCGATCGTGCCACAATCAGGCATGACAGGCAGGACACGTGACAGGCAGGACGCGTGGACTGCACCGCTGCTCTTCTTCAGCACCTCTACTCTTGTGGCACCTCCGAGCGCTGGCTGCGCACCAAGGCCCACGATGGCAGGTGCTGTACAGAAGCAGAAGAGCAGCAGCCGAGGTCACACACCCTCCATACAGGAATGGCACAGGAGATACCCAGGTCCGAGTCAGAAAGTGCTCTCCAGAAAGGAGAGGGACCAAGGCTGGGAAGGCCCTTAGCCATAAACCCCACGATTGTGCGCCTGATACAAACGGCAACGGGAGCACCCAGCAAGGTTAAACTACAGGGGTTGTGTTCAGAGAAACGGGACAGAGAGAGAGAGAAAAAGAAATATCCCTGCTGCTGCCTTCTGCAGGAGAAGAGACAAAGGCAGGGAAAAGTATGTCATGGTAATTTAGAAGTGACATTATGAAAGCCTCAACAAGAGCTTGTTGAGATCTCCAGAAACAAAGCTATTATCTTCGGCAAGAAAGAAGTGCATTGGCTCGGCTGTCTGAGAGGAGGAACTACAGGCTGTGGCTAAGCCACTGCCATGAAAGATGCCAGAATTCAAAGCCAACATTTTCACTTTGACGAAAAGGCTGTGGTGTATCACAAAGGAACAGAAGGGAGGGTCATGGGCTATGGACAGAAGCTCAGGTTTTTTTTCTTTTCCCTGAACATGTGATTGCCCTGATATGAGGTACTGAAGGAGATAAAGGATACCCACACAGGAAGCTTGACTGCAACAAAGAGGTTTCTCTAAAGCACAAATTGAAAAAAGAATGGCAGAGATGGGAAGAACAAGGAGTGGACAGAGTCACGGGAGACAAAGGAATCCCAGCCAGGGAATGGAAAGCATACCTGAGCAGGTTGAAGGTACTGGACTGGTCAAAGAGGAATGAGGATAGAACAAGGGTTCTCAGCTTCTTGGCTGGGGAATGGACATGCTACGCCTCGGTGGTGTGCATTACCTGACTGCACAGAGCTCAGGGTGGATGTGAGAGGGCCTAGGATGAGACTGGGGAGGCTGGAAATGCAGAGGGCAACTGCTGACTGCATGCTCAGTGGAGGAGAGGTGGAAGCAGCACTGGCAGCCACTCATACCTGTTGCTTTGCTCCCCTAGACAGCGCAGCTTAAGACAGTATCAGGCGAGTTCATCAATACTTAATGGATTCCCTTCCCCAACAGCTGAAGCCTGCCTATTTGCAAAGTACCACAACAGCAATTTACCATCCTGTTTTAGAGGGGTTTCAGCTCTTTAAACAATCCATGTACTTAATAGTATTTGGAGCTCAGGGATCAGTCTTCCTAGCTGACAAAAAAAGTCAGCGCCGGCTCCATTTGTCAGCCCGCTCTGTGTCACCTCATCACCACAGGAGGTGCAGCAGATACCCCCGAGGAGAGGGAAGAACAAGATCTAATTCAACGTGGCC
>VWZY01000969.1:1738-22407 GCA_013399075.1 Chloroceryle aenea | reverse complement strand
TCACCTTCCTGGAAGGCAAGCCACAGCATTCCTTCCTTAGCATGATTTCCCCTATCTCCCAGCAGCAGACATCAGACTAATCCTAAGGAATACACGCAGCAGAGAGGGATTAATAAGAGCATGTGCTAAGATACAACAATTAACAGGCTCGCCAGATGAAAACAGAAACTGCATCATGATCAAAAATCCTCAGCCCTGACTCTTCCCGCATGTCAACAAGTAAACTAATATTAGTTGTAAAGAAAGCCACAAATCACAATCCACTGTGCCTTCTGAAGTGCAGCCTGACTGAAGAGAAACACCTACAATGTGAACCTGGATGCCTTTGCTAATGAGTAATGAGAGGTATTCAGTTACAGGCTGCCACAGACACCTCCCCTGAAAAAGCCCAGCTCAACAAACTCCTAACTCTGGAGAAACCAAGAGCCCCCTCTATCCCTCAGTAACACTCCAGACTCACCTAGACACACACACTGTATTTTTATTCTTAGTTAGTGAGCCACAATTTGTAAAGCTATGACCATAAATTTTCATAAATAAATCTGTTTAATTTCTCTTTCCACCCTGGCTTAATGAACAGTTAGACACTACTGACACTGAAGCCATTACCACCTCCCTCTCCCCTTCTCCTAATAGATGGCTCTCTTAGCCAGTTCTCCTATTTCTCATTAACATTTTTTCTATTAAACCCTAAGCCTGCCTACAGGTGAGTGAGTCCTGGATCTCTGGAAGGTGGTGCAGATATCCGTACAGCCTGCTCCAGGTCCTGGAGGGATCAGGTCCTCACTCCAGATTATCTGGGAGCTACTGTGCCTACCAGTTAAACACAACATTGTCTCTAGACGCTGAAGTTCCAGCATCTAGACTGCAGGACCAGTGTGTTTGCTAGCAAATATTGCAATCATTTCTCACCAAGGGGGTGGGGAAGGAGGGCTTTTTACCAGTCCTGTTTCTGAGTTACAGCACTTAAGGAAAAATAATTAAGACTAGAGCATGGATTGTTTACTCCAGCATAACTGATGAGTCAGGGGGATTTTGTGGGGGAGGATTCCGAGGATTCTGATCTGAATTTCATAGAGAAGTAAGATCTTTGAACCAGTGGTGAATGCCAGTTGTATTTGGGCCAAGCAGCATTCCAGGTATCATTAAATGCAGAAATAAGCTCTGCACCTAGCAGACCATTCCCACTCTCCTGCTATTCCACCAGGTATCCATTTTTATTCCTACAAAATAGCCAATGATGACTCATTTTTTCGAGACTTCATTATATAGGGAAGCTTTGTCCCATGTGGGTCCACAAAGAAAACAGCCCAGACCTATCTGTCTACATCCTAACACGAATGTAACTGAGAAAGGGAGATCAAGCCACATAAATGTTTCTACATTAATCTGCTGCATGTCATCATTTTCCCATTTTTCCCACAGTCCAATTTTAGAAATCCTATTTTTAGTCTATCAGAATTTGATCTTTTTCCATGGTCAGAAAGGAAAGGTTGGTCACAGCTGAGATTTGCTAATGTTTTCCTACAGAATCTGGGGGGGAATATGCAAATAAATCTTTTTTAACCTGTGGTCAATATCTAACTCTAAAGAGCAACAGAGAATAGAGTTCTCTTTTACACGTGTATCCACAAAGATGATCATGATATGCAAGCAATCTCCAGCTAAGCACTTTCCAATGTGGTCCACCAGATTACAGTTAGCAAACTACACTTAATTATTCCCAAGGTACAAAGGTGATCTTTTTACACAGAAAATGACATTTACAGCATTTGCTGGAAGATCTGCTGAATTGGCTGCTGAATTGGTAATGGCATCAATTATGTTTTCATTAGGTAAATAGAGACATCAGTGTATTTGGCAAATCTGCTATATATTATTACATGACTTTAAACTAACTGTTCTTTTCGGTTGCTTCTCATAAACGCAGCCTCAGATTTTGATTCTTGCCTTTGTGAATCACCACAAAGCAAACTTGGTAATCAAACCCACCGTGAATGACGCTGCCTCTTCACTCTGATCAGTGCTGCATCCCAAGTGTGAGAGATGCTTCCCAAACACAGCCACAGCCTCCCTGTTCCAGAAACTACTGGGAAAGGTTAGAACCTCGAAACTTCCCCTTTGCTTTCTACTGCAGCAAGATCTGTACAATCAGAGAGGCAAATCACAGGCCAAACAATTTCTCTCTTTTAATCCCCATATATCCATTTCCTCAAGGAATTTTACTACCAAGCACCCTCGTATTTCCCACCCGTGTCCTCCTAAGGATAAAGAGCTAGTAGAACCAGGTCTCCAGCAAACCCAACACACACTTAAAACTCACTGGTGATGGCAACATGTCTCAATCTCTTAGACAGAGATCTTAGAGCAGCAGAGCACTGGTTTATCATTGTATTACTATAAAAACAACTTTTCTGTTTTACTTAAACTTTCTTCATTGTCTTTGACACTGAAGATGCAAATGATTCTGAAATTGCAGCTGGCAAGCAAGAGAACTTCTCATTATGGTATCTCATAAAACACAGGTAACTTAGGTAAAGAAAAGTAATCAATTTTGCTTAGTTAGGAGAACAGTGCACTCATTAGATCTGAAGATCACAGCACACACCTTCACTGCCTGGCAGCTGGGCATGGACAAGACCCAGCTGATCTGGTGGCTGGAGTGGAAAGCAGACCATTTTCTCCTCCTCTTTCAAGCTAAAGGGACAGGGAGAGCTAGAGCTTGATGTCCTCAGTCAAGAAAAAATTAAAAGAAAAAAAAAAAGGAAAATCTCATCAAGGTCTTGCTGAATTTTAGCCAGGTAAAAGTGAAAAGAACAGAACTGAAAACAGCAACAACCTGAAAGAAATTAACTGTATATAAGCAAGTTTTGTTACAATACAAAATATTTCCTGGTCATAAACATCTGTGGAAATGACACGTTTGTGCTGCATTATCATCTAAATTACCACTGTTAAACTACTCAACCCCTTCCTTACTCTGATACAAGAGTCACGGTGAAAAAAGACACAAAGGAAGATGTTTGAAGTGATGAGCAGAGGAAAGGAAGTGCAGATAGGTATCAGACAAACTGTAAACGTCTGCAAACGGATGGAGTCAGTGCAGCCCTAAACCGTGGAGGGTCCGCAGCCTCAGCCTGCTCCCCCTCACTCTGAAGGCAGAATGGGTGATATCAATCAAAGTGATTTCAATTTCTGATTTTAATCAGGATTGAAATGATCAGGCAGGAAACGCTGAGGTGAATAAATCAGTTTGGGGGTATTTCTGTTTTTCTAGGAAAGGGTCAATTGTTGCTGGCTGGTAACTATTAAAACTCGTTACTTGGCAACTCTCTAAGTCCTCTGCATTACATCTGATGCTTTCTCTTGCTATGTGGAAGGGCTGCACCATTGTATGAAAGGGATATTTCTTGCAAGACAATTTCTTTCTCTTTTAAACTTTGTGATTGCTTACAAAGCCATGCTTAGCTGCAAAGTGAATACCAATAAAGCAGAGCAAAACTATTTTTTAATATGTTTTTAAAATACTTTCGGTGTACCTGTTATGCAAGAACAAAAAGTTTGTCCAACTGGATTTTCTCAGGATTGAAAAAGATTTACAATGGAGTAGCTACTTTGTCTGTTGCCCTATGGGAAGCAGAAATCTCCTCCTGCTCTCTCAACAATCAGCTTTCAGCCTCAGATGAACTAATTCCACTGAGTAAACTGATGAGGACACCACAGCAGTATCAACACAGAGGCTCCCATCATCCTGGTTTGAACTTTAGGGCCCACTTGTTCCAGATTATTTCTTAAGTGTCAACCTTGGCTGGTTCAACTCCTTTAAAACTTCACTATAAATACGGTGCTCTGTTGCTTTTTTATGGTTGGATTATTTTAAGAGGTGACAGTAACTTTAGGCATAAGCTATCTTATTTCCACATCTAATCTGTGTTTAAAAAATATTTTCAAGTTTACTAATTGAGCTCATAAATCTGAGTTATTAAGAAGGGACTGAACAAGAGGTTTAACTTTTCTGTGAGGATGACAGAGCCCTGGGACAGGCTGCCCAGAGAGGCTCCAGTCTTTCCTCTGGAGATTTTCACACCCCAGCTGGACACGTTCTTGTGAAACTGCTCTAGGTGACCCTGCTTTAGCAGGGGGATTGGATCTGGGTGGTCCCCAGAAGTCCTTTCCAACCCCTACAATCTGAGGTGGGGGAATAATAATTTTTTCTCCAAAAAAAAAAAATCATCCCATGCCAAACAAGGGCCTGAACATAGAAATGAGCCCCTGTGACAACTCCTAAGTCAGCTGCAGTTATTCTTTCAGGAAACAAACCCCCCTCATCCACCAGTTTATTCTGGTCAGTCTTAAATTGTCCCCTTGGAGTAACGACTGTCAGTAACCAGAGGGAAAACAGGATAGCCTCAAAAACTGGGGGAAGATGACTGCTCCATGGACCTGAGGAAAAGGTGCAATAGGATAAGATATTCTAAATCTCAAGATCTTGTTGTAAAATGTATTGTCTATTTTAATTCCTTCTGGGAATATGGGGCATTTGAAAAGCCAGACACGCAGTGCCCACGAGGGGTAGTGATGCTGCTGGTGTTTCTTCACTATGACAGGGACCAGGCTACTGGAAACGTGAAAGCAACCCTTCAGACAACTCCTTAGTGATCAACATCTATGGCATACGGATTAATTTTAGTCTCCCTACAATTGTGGAGTAACGGATCACTCATGTCTGCAGAAACAAGGCGGCAGCTTTTTCCAACAGCCAGTCTAATCTGTTTTCCTAACTCTGGCAGCTCTTCAGAAGGAGACAGGGAGCAATTTCTACCATTGCCAGCATAATCCACCTTGTGTGTGGTTTATTCTGAGTGAATTCTTCCCGCACTGACTCTGCCTGGTCTGCTTTCTGGGGCTGAAGCTGAGTGAAGAGGGCACACAGATACAGAAGTCATCAGAGGCTCAAGTACACAGGGAAGCCACAAGCCTTTCTCAAGCTATCAGTCCATGACAAAACAGGAAAAACAAAAGCAGAAACACTGTTTGCTTTAAAGCTGTTGTCAAATCTTTCTCACGCTGCACAAAGTGAGAGACCATGCAAAGGGCATTAAAAGAAACCACTGCAGAATATTATTAAATGAAAAAAATAATCAAATAAACCCAAAATATTCATTCCATTTCCAGCCATGGGTTAAGATTCAAGAAACAAAAATTGAAATCCTTCACATTAAAATCACTTCCTTTTCCATCAAACCCATCTCTCACTTTGGGCTGCTGAGCAGCAGCACACCAGGCAATGCTAACAGAGAGTGTGCCCATCTCCTCCCGCCTCCTAAGCCTGCACACAGCCTGCCCAGCTGGCTATTTTTATGCCCAGGATGGCGTGCGAGCTCAGGGTTTATTACCAATGTTTTCCCCTCCACACGGTAGTAATCCCAATATTTTTTTTTTTAATCTGGGGGAATGGGCTCCAGATGCCAACAACTGTAACATCTCGCACTTTGTGAGGGATTTAAGTCATGTATTCACTTCCCTTAACTTGCTTCTGAAGAATAAACTTGATTTCAGGATTTGTAATCGTTTGGGTTAATTACTTTCAAGCACTTAGTGTGCTTGCTCATATGAATTTATTGAACTATTAAGTGCTTTTAGTATAAATACAGAAGGAAACAGCTTTTTGATGCCTTTATTTGTCCTCCAGAAAAACAACCCAAAACCCTGGAAATGAATGGCTCGACCTAAAGCTGGGCACATGCTGACGGGAGATCAGTGGGATTCTGCTTCTCCACATGACCCTTCCTCAGCAAAACCAGCAAACTGGGGTGCTTGGATGGATCTGACAGGACGAGGGGGAATGACAAGCCACTATTACAGCCTTCTCATTCCTTTTTACCTCGTGCTGCAGGCAGGCAGGAATGGGCAGATTAATGCCCTTTTTCTCAGTGCTTCCTCGTTTGCTAGATTAAAACAGAGAGGTGTTACTGCTCAGAAAATTAGAGAGCTGGCATCACCTTGAGAAAAGGCAGTGGAACAAAAAGTCCTTTTAGTTTTGCCCATCAGGGTCTCCACACCGTGACAGGCTGTGCAGAATTAGCCTTTCCAATCAGTGCCTCTTTGCTACAAAAATTCTAGATGTTGATTTTCTTGGCTGTCCTGAAGAAAACCTGTAGCCTTCATTATTACTGTGGGGGCCAGAATATATTTCTCCTAACATCACACCCAATGAAAACAGCTTCACATACCACCACTGGGAAAGAGATTGCCACTTCTCCATTCCCACACATCCTGCTCAGTGAGAGGAGGACGAGTTTACAATCCAGTTTTCACAAAAGCAATGCAGAAGTTTCAGCCAGAACAAAGCCAACACCGCACGCATTTTTAAATATAGCCTAGTTCTGAAACTTCATCTCCCATCTGTGACTGAGCCATGATTGAGATAAATCCATAGGCCAGTAATAGGGGGTACCAAGTGGAAGCAGCCAGTAAAAGCCCATTGCAGTAACAGAGAGAGTTGCACTGTGGGTTCCCCCCTCCCCCTTCCCTTCCTTTGGAGGGATTAAACTAACAGAGAAGTGCCAGGATGAAAGGCCTTTGCAGAAAAATGAATTTGGAGGAAATGAAGACTTTTTCCAATCACATAATTTTCTTGAGGTGTCAGAACCCTCCAATTCTTCAAACTTCCACCTTACAAACGGAAATTAAAAGTATGGTCCCAGTTGTCAAAACATACATTTACCATAAATAAATCCATTAGTCACTGCAAGGTTCTCTCTCTATGAATTATGCTGTCTATGAGCAATTTCAGCATGAGGCTACTGAACCATAAGACGAGCTGCACGTCTCGTCCCCGATACTTAAAAAACTAATGCAACATCCTCTGCTACACAGAACGATAGCCCTAAAGCAACGGGGCATATTTATTATTATAAAGCACTTGTGGAAGTATGTTTTCTTACTAAAACCCGAGCCATCAGTGGGCATCAGCTGTGCTGAATGGAACCAATCTATAGCTATTGATTGCACATAAATATCCACACACACTTGGAATGAATGTAGAGGTTTACTGGGAGGAATTAGAAATACAGTGTGTGCTTTTACGTCAGGTATACCACCCAGAACAAGTAAGGCTCACACACAAATACTGAAAATTCTGAAGATTTGGGTCTCTGCCCCTTGAAGGGCAGACACTAGAAGGAAAAGAAATGTCAGGTTTGTGCTCATAAATCCTTTATCCACTTGCTTTCCATCAGAGCCCGACCCACGCACCTCAACAATCATTTGAATCTCATCTCTCCCAGACTTGCACTAATACCTTGCATTCCACGTGTGGCTTTTAAGGTCTGCATTAGGTTTCAATATCTTACAATTTGTGGATCTTTAGCTTTCGGGGAGGAGCTGTGGGGGGGTGCTCCCAGCAGAGGTGCAGATAACTTTCAGAACTTTCCCATATACAAATTGCTTTTCTTACCTGCATGCTCCCAAAAGTGTGCAGGCTGTGTGTGAGAAACAACAGCTCGGGATTTTTCAGTTCTAGAGTCTAGAAATAAAAACTGTACACAGGGATTACTGGGAAACTGAGCCAGGGAGTGCTGACATCTGACCAAAAAAAGAGTTGGTAATAAAATAATCTTGATAACTGGCTCAAACATAAGCAATGAACCTGGTTTTGTTGTTTGGGTGTTTTTTTTCTGTGTGCAGTTTGCCAAAACTCAGTTTATTACAAGAATTCGCATAGTTCTTTATGCAGGTATTGGGTTCTGCCTGTCAAGAGCAACTTCCCAAGATATCTCCCCCAATTTATTCTAAATATTACCACAAAGCTTCCACCTCACAGATATCTCTTACTTTTCTCACATGTGCTGTATCTCAAAGATTAACTAAACGGAGTTAAATGACCCCTTTAATACCTCATTATCCAAACGATCTCTTCACAACATAACAAAGAATAAAAGATTGATTTATATTGATATTTACAGAACAACAAAAGCAATACATAAAAACACAGCTGTCAGCAAGAGAGGAAAATAAGCATGCTATTGCTTAATCTTTCCAAAATATATGAGACCTATTCAGTTAAACAGTCCTGGGAGAAAGAAAAGGGTCTCTCCCGTGGTCATCCCACATACTAGGTGGGAAACGATGGATTTTCCCCGTGCTCTTGCAACACTAAGCAACTATATCATTCTTTATCTCAAGGCCAAACTCACCCTTTTTGTCACAAAGGCAAATCGAATTACCTAAACTGAGTGCAGATACTTCTTGGACAAGTCAAATGTGCTGAAAAATGCATAGTTAGCCACATGTGTCCTTCCACCACCCTCCTCTGATGACAGCTCTGTGACACAGGGGTGAAATTTCAGTCTTACAGATGTTTACTAATTGAGGAATGTTGCCATCTGAGTATTATGGCTGAAGTATGGAATACCACAGATAAGATCTTCCACTGTCAACTACCCAGACGATCTCTCCACGGCCACAAAAGGCATCCTTTTGGATCATACAAATCTTATTACAAAGCACTGTTAAGAGATTTTAAGACATTCTTATGGAAAACCTCCGTTCTTTTGCCTGAGACAGGAATGGCCCAAGCTGTACAGGTTCAAGTCGGTCTGATGAAAGAGGGCATTAATTTTCAAGCTTGCCTGTTTAACAACAATGACCTGAAGTGGTACCCACCCACCACACACACTGTGGCTGGATTGCTCAGCCAACAAGAGGACACGACTGTGACCATGGCTTATTGCATTATCAAGTCCATAAATCTTCTGAAAATCCAAGCTATTTGGTGGTGCAGTTTGACCTCAGGGATAGAAGCTCATTCCCTCCCTTCCAAAAATATGAGACACTACCACCCAAGGGAAGGGAAATCACTCAGAGCTGTTGAGCAATACAAAGCCTGCAGTGCAATCCTCAGCGTTTCTCTCTCGCTATCCATCAGAAAGCAGGAATACAGCCAGCCATCAAACCACTGTACCCAAAATACTTTCCACTTGTTCCTCTGGTTTGAGAAATACACATTGCCTTCTACCTGCCACTGCAATCAAGTTTGTAAACTGGTTTATATTAATATATATATGGGGGAGAGGTAAATAAATATGGAAATGTAGCTGGTTTTAGCAAAACAAAGCTAATCCATCAGGAGAAAACCCACACCATTTACTTAACCAACTAGAAGCACATAAATAGGATTTGGACAGAAAGGACTTGAAATGCACACAGCTGACTGTTACTAATGGGCAAGAGGGTATGGTGAAAATGGTTTTCATGTGGACTGCAGTCTTTGGTGACTTCCAAGGAACGTGCAACAGGTAACCAAGAAAAGCAGGCCTGCTGTCTGCAGGCTTACATTTGTTGAATGACTCACAGAAATTCATTATCTGTGCCCCTGGAATGTGTTTAGAACTCCTCAAGCCTGAACAACACAAAAGTGACCACCTAATTTAACAACAGTGCAGAGAATCAGCACGTAATGCTTTGATGGATGTAAGATCTGGAAAAAGCAGGAAAACCCAATTCCAAAACAACTGTTTTGCCTGATGTTTGCTGCCAACATCAAGTATGGCCCTGTTAAAAGCACTAGCACTGAGCTCTGGCTACTCAAGTGAGTAAAAACTGAGTTCATTACTGGTGCATGTGCTCTCATCCACCAGCTGTGGCCAGTGTTTGATGAAGCTCAAAAACACAGGCAGAAACAAAGTTCTACTCTCCAGCCTGGTTCAGCAAGTCCAACACCCTCTTCCATATCTCTGCCCTTGTGTTACAGCTGATGTCTGCTTTGCTCCATACTCTGCCTCTCCCAGCCTGAGTTCTGTCCATCTCCTGACCCACACTTTCTTCCTGGCCTCCTGCTCACTTCCTCAGGGCTCTGCATTTCTGCAGCACCTTTTTGCTTCTGCTTCTGAACCAGCGTGAACTGCAGTGCAGGGAAGGCAAACTTTCCTACCTACCACTCCTAGGATGAATGGGATGGTAGTTCTTGAAAGCTGGGAGGAGGCAGTGAGGGAAAGACCTACCAAGATGCTCCCAGTGTAGGTGGGAACGTGCTCTGACATGCTCTAGGCTTGTACAGGCACCTTTCAGTCCGTCTGTCAGGGCTACAAGGAGACAGACTACTTCTTCAGCACATACTAGCAAGCAAACACTAAACACATAGAAAATGGGCATTTTCTCACCCCACGGGTAATAAAGTAGCTAATTTCCCTCTCCTCTCTATTGCCATTGCTGCTCGAGGGGTGACAAATGGCAGCCCACAATGTGCAGTTTAGTTGTACTATGGTTTCTTATTGTAATGGTCCCAAGAACTTCCTAAAAGAGTGGGGAAAACTGTGTTTCTCATCTGCACTCAGGATACTAACCTTTACTATCTTTTGAAGCAGAAACAGGAAAAGCTAACCAACCAAAAAATACCCCACCAAGAATAGCAAGAATAAAACAAAAACCAAACCACCCCACAACCCCCCCGCAACCACTTAAACCAAGAGCAAAAGCAAGAGAAAGCTCTTACCCAGACTGAATACATGCAAAATTCTGACAACGTGCATTATAAAAGTAATAATATATGGATCTTGTCTGTAGAAAAAATAATTGTACTTGGTATCACACTAATAGATCTTTTATACAACTGTGGGCATTTATTTTCTTCCCTTCACACAGGAAGCACATTCAATTATCAGCTTAAATATTCAATTTTAAAACATGTAAGAACTGTGTCTTTGTAAAAAAAAGGGGAAAAAAACATCTCTGAATAATACAGCAAATATTTCATGAGTTTGTTTATGCTGCATTCCTCTACAGAACCCTGTGTAGGACTGAACTTTTTTTCCCCACTTACTGACCTCAGTTATCTTCCTACATTACAAACATCTAAGTTTGCAGACAAAGTGCTTGGAAAAGCTTCTCTTAACTAAAAAAATAAGGGGGCTCACACTAAAAATAGAGAAAAAATAAAGAGAGAAGGTTAAAAGCTTTGTTATACATGCTACCATTATCTGAGATGACGGGCACAACTTGGCCCTGCCCTTCCTTTCACGGGCAGGTTAGCCAGTCCCAATCTCTTCTGATAAACTCTTCATGGGACTCTCCGACATATGTTCACCATGTGTTCACCATCCACAACAGATAAGTCAGGGATTTGGGAAGTCAATAGCTTTGAAACCATAAACAATGTATTCTCAAGTAACCACTAGAGAAACCTGACATATGGAACACGCTGAGTTAGAAGCACCAGTATCACTAATGCTGCTGCTGACCTGCTGTGCTAACAGGTTGGAGTCTAACAAGTGAACTCATTCTGAAATAAAACATCTGAGAAAGGACAAGCAAACAGAAACCCACCAAACCTCCCGTCACTAGTGTATTTTAACATTAAAATCACCTACCCTAATCAGCACCCAAAGTGCAATTTCATATAAAAAATTGATCCATTCAGAGAATGACAATTTCCATCACCTTTACTAATTCTCATATCACAAGCAGAGGCAGCAGAAGTTGCTTCACCTGTGATTTTTTTTTCCACCTCGACTACTTGAATAAAAATTATCACATTGCCCAGAGTTGGGTTCAGATAAAAGGAAACTAAAACTACATTCAAGACTCTCTGCCTTGGACACAGCAGCTCACTTGAGTATTCTCTTAAGTCCCATATGTAAGTCAAGGTCCCACATTCCATGGACGGCGAGATCTTATGTGGGCCTTCCAGAATTATTTTACCTATTTCATTATTCTACATGAAATTAAAATAAGCATAAACACATCTGAGTAGCCCAGGAACAAATAAATAATTCAATTACCATACTGTAAAGACCAAGTACCAGAATTATTTATCAGAGACATTAAATAAACATAAACAAAGTTTAATGATGTTCAGAAAGAAATTGGGAAACAAAAGGACTATAAACACAAGCACTTTTTTCCCCACCCCTTATGGGAAGGATAATGGTCACCTACCCCATACAAGTCCACGCTGTGGCCAGCAGGATGTCTTCTTTGGATTAAAAATGCTTTCCTCAGCCTTCTTTACGCTCTGGATCATCACTTCATCCTCCCGAGTAACCGCACCAGTATTCCCAAAGGCAGCTCCAATATTGCTCTGTTGGGTGATCCACAAACTGCTCGAAGCATTTTGCTCCCAAATGAACTACAGCAGTGCACCACGACTACCAGGCTTTCAACCAGGAGCTGACATGAGGCCTGGCAGAGCACAAGGCCATAGTCATGAGGGACAGGCAGAGCTTATTTCACAGCTTTGCTGACATGGTACCTTCTGCTGCCCCTTTCCTCTCTTCCCCAGTACACTGTGTTTGCACTTTCCAGAGAAAATAAACACTCTTCTTCTTCTAGACAGGTAATTTTCCCCCTAGCTTAATGCCACAGGCAGGCTCCCCAGGCCAGCACAAGTGGAGGATTGCAGCTGGGAGGGAAGAGGAGGAGACCACCCCATTTAATGGCAGCAAACTGTTAACTTGCTTCAGCTGCCTCACCTAACTAACCCTAAAGCAGTAACATCTGAGGAGACCCCAGAGCCCTTACCTGGCCAGGTTTTCCAGAGACTGTAGTGTTCTCTACCTACACAAGAAAGTTCTTGTATTGTATGCAGTGTGCCTTGAGAACACAGATGTTTCAGTTGGCTAAACTACTTAAAAGACAAGTAAACATAATACATTCTAACTACTGGCTTTAAGCAGCACGAAGTTTTCCAGTAAAAAGACAAAAAAGCAAGTTTGCCATTCCTCAGGAAACAGTTTTTCAGGATACTCGTGTCCTTGTTTGAACTGGGACAGAGTTCATTCTCTTCCTAGTAGCTGGTGCAGTGCTGTGTTTTGGATTTAGTGTGCAAATAATGTTGATAGCACGCTGATGTTTTCAGTTCTTGCTTAGTAGGGTTTATACCAAGTCAAGGATTTCTCAGCTTCTTGTGCCCTGCCAGGGAGAAGGCTGGAGGGGCACAAGAAGCTGAGAGGGGACACAGCCAGGACAGCTGACCCAAACTGTCCAGAGGAATATTCTACCCCATATGACATCATGCCCAGTATTTAACTGGGGGGAATTGGTGGGGAGGGGATGATCAGTGCTCAGGGACTGGCGGAACATCCTCAGCAGGTGGTGAGAAACTGCACTGTGCATCACTTTTCCTCTCTGTTACCTTCCTTTACATTGCAGTTATTATCACCATTATATTTTATTTCTATTTCAATTATTAAACTGTACTCATCCCAACCCAGTAGTTTTACTTTTTACTTGTTTTCCATTCTCCTCCCCATCCCACCAAGGGGAGAGGGAGGAATAAGGGAGCAGCTGCACGGTGCTTAGTGGCTGGCTGGGGTCAAACCACGACAACTTGGGATTTTGACACAAAATACCATGTTCCTTGTATTAAAATATCCATTGCAACTATAAAGAAAGGTGGTCTATGTCAAATTCCCACAGCTCCTCTCTGGCTGTACTAGACTGCCATACACTTGATCACAGTAATAGGTGAGGGAGGGGTGAAGCTTTCAAGGCCACTACTCAAAATCAATGTTGGTTTTGCTGTTCTCCATTCACAAATCTACATTATCCCTACCCACTGCTGGCTTTTCTCAGAACAAAAACGTTACCAAGAAGGGCAGCATGCCCTGGTGGGAACAGAAAGTTTTGGGGGTTGTTTTGTCATAATTGAAATGGAGGAGAGAAAAAGAAATTGACTCCTTGTTTGTTTTGTACAAAGTACAAGACATATTAAAATGTGTTAGAAAAAAAATAAGCCCTATAATCAACTAACTCCCCAGGATGAAAAAATGTAAAGCCAAATTCTCTCAGGCAAATTCTCAAAACTGCAGCAATCCAGAACAGTATCTCAGGCTACAAACTGGTTAGCACAAATTAGGAAAAAAAAAGAAAACAGAGCTAGCACTGCACCCCCAGCGTGGTATCTCCACTTTTACTGGAATGCCAAATCCGCAAGCTCAGCCCAGAAATGTGCTGTAATAGAAGGACCTACAGATTATTTTGAACCATGACTTCATATCCAGCCATGGATTACATGCCAGAAGGCTCCAGCTGATTTGGAGCTTGACGTGGCCACCGTTCTGCTCCTGAAGTCTCCAGTCTTCTGCATGAGCCCGCTAACAGCTTCAGCACTACACTACCTGCTTGGACAATAACTAAACCCATGTCTAATGAATAGAGACACTGCTCGCCAAAAACATCACTGCAGATTGGTCATTTAATGTCAGTAGTTTTCCCTATGCTGCCTCAGTTATACTCTGGAATGCAATCCAGAGAAATCAGAGCAGCCGCCACCAGCTTCAGAGACAAAAATCACGGCTGAAATGTAACAAGTTTTTTAGCAGTCTAAAGACAACTACTTCCAGCTAAGATAGTCATATTCTTACATTATTTACTCAAATACTAGAAGTGTGTAGCCATGATATTCTACATAAACAGAAGTGGTAGGAAATGCTACAAATTTTCTTTTCTCTAAGTGCTCCTTAACGAGGAGAAAAAGCTCCAGTACTTTCCAGAACTTCTCCAGCATCTCATCTGCCATAACCGCCTCCCTTCCTCCTTTAGATTAAACACAACAACGTGAAAAACATCACAGTAGATTAGATATGAGCTAAAGGAAAGAGAAAGAAGCTGAAAACACAGAAAACAGGTGCATAGCAATGGTTCTTAAAGTTATCAGACAAGCACATCCCTTTTCACCACCAACACTGATCCCAAATCCCTTCATCTCGCAGTGCAGTTTAGAAAACAGGGCATATGTCCCTTGCACTGGTTTAGATAAACACACACACATAAGCATATTGGCTTCGAGTTGTGATAATGCCCAGGGTCAGAGGGAGGTTAAGGACCAGTTCTCTGCTCTTGACCATGGCACACAATACCCAAGGACTTTCTGAGCAGGTCTGAGGTTTTCCTAAAGCAGCATGTGGACAATGCAGAAAAGCTGCACCTCTGCTGCAGCACCCAACAGCTGTTCCTCCAGATCTAAAGACCAGAGGAAAATGAAGTTGAACTGCTTTACTAAACCTGAAATCCACATAGTTAAAGCAATTTATGGAAGAAACTGAAGGAGAGGAGGGAGGAAGGGAAGAGGCGCAGCTCAACAGCCTCACCTTTTAACAGTTAAAATGCAACTCCACCAGGCTTTAGCTGTTGAGAGCTGAGAACCTCACACACTACCACAGAGCCCTATGTGAAAACCTTACACAAAGTGGCCTTAATATAAAAAAACCCCAAACAAACAAAAAAATGAAACACCACAACACAAACCAAACCACCCACCAAAAAAACCCAGAAGAAAATCCTTGAGCTGTTGGGCCTTCTGGTTTTTTGAAAGTCAGAAATTGAAACTGGTTTTGTAGTCCATGTGTGCTGTGGTTGTACAGAACTGACATCAAGCAAAGAGCCATAGATCACCTACACTCCCAACAGCACTGCAGCATTAGCCTGGGCAGTCACACAAGCCTGCAGAAAATGCAAAGTTCCTACAGGCGGACGCACTTCCCTCAGCTCAGCTGGAGATTAAAGTAGTCTGATCTCCTTGCCAGTTTTAACTGTATGTGGTGGCAAATAAAATCAATATGAAAGAGGGAAGTCTTGAGAGAAGGCATCTCAACCCCTTCCGGTAAGCAGCACATTTCAGCAGCTGCTCTCTTATTAACTGCTCTAAGTTTAAAAAAGACATTTTCTCTTCACCCTTATGAAATTTGGTTTCAAGGACTCAAAAAGCAAACAGGAGCAGCCTGGCATGGCTTCTGAGCTACGAACATTGGGAAACTGAAATGTGGGAGGGGGAAGCAAAAGAGTAATCAAAGTTACATGTTTTTCTGATTCACCATCTTGGACAAACCAGGAAAATAAATACTTCAGATTGCTAAGACTCCCAAATTCCCACTGAATGTTCAAGTACGTTGCTTATCTGAGCAGCCTATGAGATCCCAGACTGGAAAACTGATTACAGGGTCATAACTTCAGTCCAAAATCATACCTCACATTTCAATTCCCAGAACAATACCGTCGGAAGGATTCTAGTCAGCAGTTCCAGCTGTCAGACCTGTCCTTAAACCTCTGCTAATCCAAGCACATCTCTCACATGAATTATACATACTGGAGTAATACACAACCAAACATCATATACATTCAAGGCTTTAAGTACAAATGAACTCTGACTCCTGTGCTACTTACTGCCTTTCCCGTTTGAGTGTCTGCATTCAGGAGCAGGACCATGGGCACTGACAGCAGCTCAGGTTAAAGGCGTGCTGGGGGTGAGCCTGGTTTAGCTAACAGCTCACAGCTGGTTATCCTCAGAGAAGGGTGAAGTTTCACAAGAGGATTAAGGTGTTGTAAAGGTGTGCTGCCCACGGAGGGACAGGCGAACAAATCATGAATCTGATCCAGATGAAAACTAACCCAGAAGGAAAGAAAGAAAAGAAAGAAAAGGAAGGAAGAAGAAAAGTGCCTGTCCTCTCTACCTGCTCGGTGAACCAGCTGACAGCAGAAGTGCTGGAGCAAGGGCCTACAATCAGCATTAGCAAAGGGAAGCAGTGAGAAAATGCAGGCACCGAGCAGCCCGTGAAAGAGGAGACTTCCTCAGGGGCGACAGCTCCAGTTTACACCAACTTCAGCCACTCGTGAAGCATTAAGCTTCAGGTCAAGCTACTGTAAATTTAGGGTCACTTAAATGCAACCGATTGTTCTAACACAATCACACAACAGTATTTTTGGCTCTGTGTTAGCAGAATGAGCTCTGGACGTGTTCCAGACAAAGTTGTTATTCCTGAACTTGACAGTGCCTACAACTTCACTGCAGGACTTTGAACACGTGCTCTTTGGTCCATCTGAAGCTGAGATTTCCCTGTGCCTGGCTACTGCACGTCAAAATACAACTCACCCTGCTCCAGCCGTGCCTCATAATAACCCAACCCACTCTATTTCAAAGGGACACACTTTCTATCCCAGCCTGCAAAGGTCACCAGAGGCTAGCAGAGCTGGAAGTGAAGAGTGTCTCCATTCCTTCCAGTTTGCTAAACTGAAACCTATTGTGCTGACTAGCTGCAAAACGAGGTCAACACAAAAACTCCTTGTCCTAAAAGACAGTAATCACACAGGAGCAACAAGCATGAGTTGGTATGAAATGGAGAAGAAAAATGGGAGAGGCTGGGGAATAAGAAAGACACTGAGATCCACCCTTATAGGGAGGGTGAAATAAGAAGTGTTACACGATGACTCCTCCTATGATGCATATGAAAGAGAAGGAGCATTGCTGGCTTGGGATTTAATTCTGGTATCATCCCTGTTTTGCATTTACTACTGACTTTACCCCAGTGTGAGCAAGATCAGACACATCTTATTAAGTGAAGAGATGCTTAATCCTACTTAGTCATCAGGCATGAGTAAGGGCTACAGTATTTGACCTCTTGTGGAAAACAAAAAGCAAACATCTGAAGCATCATCTTTCTTTTTCATCTCTGCATGCTGGAGAAATAGACATCTGCTATAGTGTAACTGAGGAGCTCCTGAGCACTTACGTGAGTTAAGCAGCAATCTTATCCCAGAAAGAACACACGACATGTCCCAGATTTATCAACACACACAGGGAAGCATTAAATACAGCAGGTGTAAGCTTCAGAAAACTACTCACAGGGCTGATAGCATTCTCTGGAGCTCAGCTTCATTAGTGACATTGTCCACCAACCACTAAGACAAATTAAGCAGTTATACTTTTCACTCTGGATACCTTTTTCAACAAAAAGGAGAGACTAGGGGGAGAGGGGGGAACTGCTTTTCTGGGGTGGATTATCTGCCAACAAGGAAGAGATATAACCAGATTTCCATGATTCTGAACGTGTCATTCCATCCCTAGACAAAGGAAGCTGAAAGGACTGGCCTGCCAATCTCCCTTTCCCCAGGTAGAAGGGCAAAGTGACTGTTAACTTCCACGAGGCCAAGCACTAGCCCAGAGTGAGTAGAAGCAGCAGTACTGGAAAATACCATATCTTCCAGATGTGCTTTCTCTATCTTTAATTCTGAAGTGTCACGGTATGCTTTGGCAGGGGAACAGAAAAGATGATCTAACAGGTCATCTGACTTCCCTCACCAATTTCTGTGATTTCTGACATAACATTTTAAGTTAATACTCAGTTTCCTAAGTCCTGTTTTTAGGGTTAGCAGTGGTCAGTATGGCAATAACTGTCGAACCTGTAACGATACTAAGTAAGAAAAGTCCTCTAGAGCTTTTAAAAGAGGCAAAAGTAGCTCCAGCCCCTTTATCCTTCACAGAGGAGCTCAGATGCAAATAAATAAACGTGCATTCCAAGATCAGTCTTGTAACTAACATAAGAAACAGAGGTGATATGACTTGTAATATATATATTTTGGTATTTATTATACACATGGTTGTTTATTCTATTCTAAACATATATTATTTAGTATTTATCTTACATATAATGTGTGTACACACACAAGCACACAGTATCTCTGAACCACACACAGTAACATGGACGCAGAGCCAGAAGACTCTTACACTTAAAGGAGGAAACAAGAAGGCAGATTAGCTCACAAAGCACTGAAATAGTGTATTGACACTTCCTGCAACCAGCCCGAAGATGAGCAGCGGGGTTTTGGACAGGCTGCAATTTTTCCCAATACTTCCTTTGAAAACCAAGCTGAAACAGCATTCTAATAATCCAGTAATCCAACTCAAATGCACGGAAAACAACTTTGGCTTTTGACAGATTGAACCTGGGGGGGGATCCTCCCAGACTTTTATAGACCATTTGAATTTTTGTGCATGTACAGGAGCAAACTAGTTCTGAAACCCACCACTCTCCTCAGCCAGTGGAGGTTGAAGTATTCATAAATCCAGATCTTTCAAAATTCAGCAAAGGGAAAACTTGGGTCTGTAACAAGTTGCAAATTCAGAGTAGATTCATGAGATACAGATAGGCCTATGCTCCTTCAAAGGCTCCCACTGATCACTGCCTGTCAGTTGACATAGCATCCTAAACAGTGGAAACTGCATCATCCCTTTCATGAACTCCGGGTGCAGACTGTGGGGGTGGCCACAAGGAGCATTGTACAGACTGGAGAGTTTGCACTTCATCAAATGAAAACTCAGACTGCCTGCCTTGAAAAAAATAATCTCCTAAAGACATTTTTTACCCAGCTTGGTGAAGGGCACCTCAGTGCGTGTGTCAGCAACGGCTTCTGGGAGGGTTTGCTGGGTGCCTGCAGCCCCAGCTCAGCACACATCTCTCCCTCCTCAGAGTTTCTCACTTTGGAGACACACACACTGATCATACTTTCCTTTGATTTGCCCTGATAAGAATTAGAAATAGTATTTCTTGCTACCCTCATTGTATTTGTTGTCATTTAATCCTGACTGCTTCATTGGTGGGTTTAATAGTCCAAGGGAATATAAGAATATAATAAAGGAATACAAGGGGGAGTAAAGCAGCAGCAGATCCCTACAATTGTTCCCCTGTAAACCTCCCAGCTGGAGTTTACCAGAGAATAAAGAAAGGGGCAAACTCCCAAAACGTAGTTTGCTCTTTTCTCATGCCAGTAGAAAATGTTAAATAAAGCAGAACTCTTTTGGTAAATAAAAACATGATGTACGTAAACAGTGAAACTGAGCAAACTGTTATGATTGCTAGAAATTAAGATGCTGCTTTTATTTTTTTTACTGTAAAAATCAAAAATTACCCAAAATACTTTTTGATTGCTTTAAAAGGAGCAATTTCTCAGGTTTGAAGTATTGCTTTCATGTACACATGAATGTTCCCTAATGTTCTTAGACATTAGACAAAGATCATAATTAACACTCTCCAAGTGAAACAAAGCAGATAATGCTGCTAAATTTTTTGGCAACATTTGTGTACACATTCTTAAAAAAACAAAAGGTTGACAGCCATGGGTGCTTTTTCATACAGTATGAAAATTTCCCTTTTTAAAATGAAAAGCTTAACACGCATCGAGTACATTTAAATAGCTGGAAGATTGGAGCACCAAAAAAAAACCCAGTTATGATGAATTTCGTAGCAAACTACCCGTTAATTAGGCTCTCTCAGCTCTTCGAGAGACCCGACATGAAACAAACTAATAATAGACAGAGCTTGTAACTGCATTTCCTCCTTTTGTTAGGTTGTTTCCCCAACTTTCACATTATAGCCCAGCTTTGTGTATCTGTCCTAGATCTTCAAGGGAAGGCAAACAAACCAGCCGCTGAACTAAAAATTCTGCCTTTTAATGCCTTAGCCTGGGGTTTGGGAAGGAGGGGAAAGGACAGCCCAGCACTAGGCAAGGGCCTGGAAGAACAGGAGCTGTTCTGGATGCGTTCACAGCGCACCGTAAAATGCTTCCCCGGAGCCAAGTCATTCTGAGGTCTCCTGAGCCTCCAGCCCCTTTCCTGCATCTTGCACAAATGACATGGGATGTGAAAAGGGATTTGAGGACAGTTTGGCTGGCGGAAGATAGTCCCTGCTCACGGAGTTTAATCAGTGACTCAGTTCCTGCCCGAGAAGTAGATGGAAACCAAGGCAAAGCATTGCGGTGCGGGGGCTGGGTGTTTAAGAGCCACGATCCCGCGGAAAGGCACTAGAAAGAAGAGAAACATGGTTGTGCCTTGCTCGCAACATCAGGAAAGCAACAAGATGTCAGTGAGGTTTTTCTGCTTCCTGTTTGCGAGGCAACCC
>VWZY01000968.1:37822-48724 GCA_013399075.1 Chloroceryle aenea | reverse complement strand
TTTTTCCCTTTAACAATCGTATTTTGTAGCCAAAAGCTTTGTGAAACACCTCATGAAAACTAATTAGTTAGAAATACAGGTAACCATGGAACTGAGAGGTGCTATTGCTCATAGGATCTCATAGGGCCTCTGGGTCTTTAAGTGGCACCATTTTCATGCCATCTAGAGCTGGAGGATACACTTCCTTTTCTGTAAGAGTGCTAATCCCAAGAGGCTGGTTTTGCAAACCGAATTCTCCCTCCCTCCCTCTGACCATGGCAGATTTGCAGTTATCCCAGAATCCCAGCCATTACTACAGCTTTACAAATGAAGTGGTCCTCTGAACTGCTCCTAAGGCTGAGAAATGAGTGATTCCTTGGAGAAGCACTTCCAGATGGAAATCACTGCTCTCTAATGTGTAGGGTTTTTGTTGTTTCTCCTTTATCTATGTGTATTCCTGAAATCTTGCCTCTTGGAGATCTGGTGGTATATTTTGCATCCTTGCTGTCTAAAAAAATGGGACAAAATATGTATTTATTTTCATTAAAAAGGAACACACTTGAAAATTCCATCAAAATACATCCAAGCACCAGACAATGAAGATTGACAGTGTACTTTTCCATTTCCTGACCATGGTGAAAGCTCTCTACAGCACACTTGGGATATCTTTCTTGTAGCCATACAAAGGTACCGGATAATATTTGGCATTTTCCTTTTTAACTCTCAAGCCAATAGGGTAAATTCTTTGGTACATACTATAGAAGATCCTTCAGTGACAGCTTGTTACTGCTTTTTGAGGGGATTTACGTGCCTTTGAATAGCTGGAGTTCTGCTTCACAAGTCATATGAGGCTGGCCCTGAAAGGAAAGGTAAGACCAAGTGTTGCCATGGTCTCCTATGAGTATAGAAAATACATATTTTTGATTTTAAAAAGCAAAGTTCTTCTCACTTTTTACTGAGCTGCAGTTGAGATGGTTTTAATCAACAAGTTAAAGGAAGATATTTCTAAATGCAGTAGATGAAGATACCAAATGTTAACATTTCAAGTATCTTGGCCTCATACTTTTCATATTGATATGTAGCTATGCAGTTAGTGGTGGCTTTTTCTTTTGGACAGTATTCTTCTTGGTGTCTAGGTATCACCTATCGTGAGCAGGACTCACTGACTCTTGCAACTGGTGCACAGACTGCCACTGACACTCTATTCACTGGCTCTTTTAACATACTCAATATGCAAGCTGCACCTTATTGTCAAATAACTGTTATTTTCTCTCAGTTTTGTTCAATCAACTTCTGACAATAGGGAGAGTGTTGAAGAACAGTGCACTTAATGATGTGAGACATATAACTAACAAATTCATTACTGAGCCTGGAAATCTTGTGAGGGTGATCTGTTCATGAAAAAAAATAAATATTAAGGCTTGTGGGAGTCTCTGCTATGCAGATGTCTTTCCCTCAGTACGCCATCTCATCACTAGCTGCAGTATACTATAGACATAATGAAGACATTTAAAATAGCTAGTTTCTGTTGCCATCTAGTACACAAGTATGAAGCTCTGAGTGAACCACAGACATGCTTGAGGGTATCCTAAGTGTGGACCATGATTCAGATAGATTGCCTTTCATTCAAAGCTACCTAGTTTAAATCTTGCAAGAAGGTTTCTGTACAACACTACTGCAATGAAAAAGAATAATGGAATAAGGTACATTTGAAGGGAGTCTTTGAAGTAATTTCATCTACTTCCCTTCTAAATGCAGTCCCAAATTTTATAGTTAGTTTAGATTGCTCATGGACTTGCCTAATCAAAGTCCGAATATCTTTAGGAATGGGGACCTCAAAGCTCTGTGCAACCACTCCTGTGCTTCACCAGCCTTATCATGAAGACTTTATTCCATATAACTAGGTTTTGGTAAGGGGAGAAAAAATTGACATAGTAATCTAGATGCCATTTCACAAGGAGAGGGCAATAATTACTGCATGTAAAACTCTTGCTAATGCGCTCCAGGAAAATGGTTATCCTTCATTACCACGGGACACACCATGGAGTATGGCAGCACAAGTTAAAATGGGGTCTCTTTTCCATAATACTGGCATTGGTACAGAGTCCTTGATTTTTCTTGTAGAAGACATTTCCCATTATCTCTTAGAAAAGTGTTACTCTGTATGATTTTTGAAGTGTGGTAATCCATGAAAAATATTTTGAGACATGGCTGCCTATAAACAGCATGAAGACTAATGTCCCACTGAGCTATCAAGTATTATGCAGAGGATCAAGTGTCAGTTAAAAAAGATGTTCTCCACAGGTGGCTTCACCTCAGTTGTGAAAGGAGGGACATGACAGATTATTACAGATATACATACATACATATATTGTCTAGTTTAGGTCCCAGTACACCCCACTGAAATTCAAATGAGGTGAATGAAATTGCATTCTATGCAAATTTGTCTCATAATGTCAGTACAGAGGTTTTGCTGGAGAAAAAGGACCATATAAGTTGCTGATCTATTTCCTCTGATAATTATTTTCTCTTTGGTTTTACATAGTCTTAACTACACTGACAAATAAATAAACACTTGACCAGAAAATATGCATCCTTCTAAGCTTGCATGTATTCAGAGATATCTAAAACTTCTATTTCAGTAGAACCTACATGATTAACCTTGGCAGATATTATTGTGTTAATTAGTATGGAAAAATTCAGATGGATGTGTTTGTCAATATCATAAATCAAGAAATCACTTGTCTTCTTTGTAGGTATATATCTACCTTATAAAATTTTATTAAGTCATACCTTCAACTTTAAAGAGGGAAAAAATATATTTAAATATATTTTCTGCATATGTCTTTTGATCCTTTTTTTAGTACTTACACCTAAAAGGAAAGAAGTTGGAAATGACAAGAGGAAAAGTAACTTTTAAAGGAAATAAAAGCCTTTTAACATATATTTTATGCATTGTATGCTATTTCATATATACCTGCTCTTACATGTTTCCCCACATATCTTGTAACTTAGAAGGCTTGTGCACTTGCACAGATCTGAAGTAAAAGCAGGAGAGAGGAGAGCATGGAAGACAAAAACTATATATATTATGGTAGTAATGTCACAAAAACTGGTAGAAAAATCAGTTATATCTGCAATGACTTTCCAATACTTTTTAAAACAGAGAGTTATTCTAGTTGATGGCATCCCTTCAGTTCCATTTATCATGATGGTCTCACCTAGCCTCATTAGAATTTATGAAGTGTTGCTCCTATCAGTTGCATGATTTGACTACTTACACATTAATTTCAGAATGAAGCTTTTCCTTATAGCATGACCTCTATATGGAGTGAGTAGTCAGATGAATAAATATTTTGTAGTATTCTAGTTTTTAAATGTTACTACACAATGTAAATGAGGAATGGTATTTGGTTTGTAAACATATATATTACTTATTGTGTAAAGAACAGAAAAATATCAAATGAAATCACTCTCTGACTTAAAAAAATACACACCTACTGTAAGTGTATGACAGTCAGATTTCTAACTACATTTGCCTGTTCAGGGTACAGTCCCTATAGGCAACAGGAAGTGTACACTTAAAATGCATTCTTTGGTGTTCTAACTTGAGTATATTTCTCAGGACTTTCCAAGTTGGTTGGGCCAAGAATGATGCTACAAAAATTCAGCCCCCTTACAGGGAAAACTGAAAAAGCCCTGTATGTTAGTCTTTGAAAAATTCTTTGGTCCATTTATCTAGAATAGTAATTCCTTTCCAGTCATCTTATTGCCCTTGAATGAAATCCTGAAAGAAAAAAAAAACGAAACAACTTGGACATGGAGAAGTGAGAATGATTTTCCTAGAAAACATGAAAAGGTTGTGTGTTAGACTCCATATAGGAATATTTAACAATTGTTTGCTAAAATGAGTTAAATTTTTTCAGGTTTTCTTTTCTTTAAATGAAATTGCATGTTCACATCTGGACTTGGGAGAGTCCAAGCATTTCTTAACTGTAAAGCTCTTAAAAGTTTTGCTTATGGGTAGTGCTAAGTATCTGAGTCATCTTCTACTCCATAGACATACTCCTTAACTTTAAACAGAAATCTTTAGGCCTATATTTATAATCTCAAATATCATGGACCAACTTTCAGAGACACTGGAAATTCTCTCACTAGAAAACCTATTCCAGCTTTATGCAATAGATACTTTTGTTAAAAAATAATGGCTTTCAGAGGCAGGCTAGAGTAGAAGACCTCCAGATGTCCATTCACACCTTCATTATTCTGTAATTCTACTGATATGAAGGAATACTGGTATAAATATCATGTACTACCAAAAATGAATAAATATTGGAATTCAGTCTGTCTCTCCCCACACATGTCAGAATAGTATCTGGTCAAGATCAGGGCCTCTTTTTACAATTACTTACACATGCAGAAGATGTACACATAGGAGTGAGGAATTTACAA
The DNA here is from genome assembly GCA_013399075.1 of Chloroceryle aenea. Classification (NCBI taxonomy): domain Eukaryota; kingdom Metazoa; phylum Chordata; class Aves; order Coraciiformes; family Cerylidae; genus Chloroceryle; species Chloroceryle aenea. Next base: position 44,293 of record VWZY01000968.1, on the reverse strand, counting down.
TCTGAGATGTAATTTGGTTACTGACAGCAAAATACTCTGTCCTATTAAAATATAAAATCTCTTTTATTTGGTTTTAAATTCTTGCACTGGCACAGACTGAGAGGTAAAATCAAGAGAATTACTTTGATCAAAGATACTTTAGCTGATAAATGGGTTTACTGGTTCTATAGCTAAAGGGTTTTCTTTTATGATTAATCTTAAAAAATAATGCAGTCAGATGCACTATTTCATTTTCACCAATAGTCACTTTTACTAGCTCTATGGCCAATGTTGTACAGAAGCAACTGTGAGAATTCAAAACACAGAAATATAATCTCTAAAAAAACATCTAGTGGAAGTTATTCCTTACCTTTTATTACTCTCCTGTGAGGCTGGGTGGTTTACAGGAGTGCTGTCTTGTAGTTTGTGCACCTAGCTCCTATCCCAGAGGAAGTTAGAGGAATACTTTGCTGTCCTTGCAAATACATATAATCTAATTTATTGCAATAGGGTTGTTTATAAGAATTATTTTACACAAAGGCATAAGTTCTTCCAGAATAAGGCCACTTGGCTGATAAAAAGGATATCTTGTGGTAAATGAGTGCCAATGGTGTCTTGTAAGTCCTGTTAACAGGCCAGGAGACAGGTAAGAAGTGGAATAGAATTACCAATTAAAATTTTTCAGTCAAATGCTGTTGTTTCTTTACTAAATATGTAATGTGCTGTTTGGTCCACTGTATTTCTGGTTATTGGGTAAAAGTCTATTTTTTCCTAGTTGGGAGAAATTGGTTTATATTGTACCTCTTACCCATTAAAAAATGGAAGCCACTAGTTTGTCTGCATTTCAATATTTAGAAAAACGAAAGAGCTACAAATTCCAGTACACTACCTTCCTTCACTCCTGTGACTGGTATCTGTGAGCAGAAGTATCCTTTCACTGTCTGAACTCTATGCCAGCATTTTTCTTTAAACTTTTTTTTGTTAAAATATTAAATTAATTTTTATTTAATATTCTAAAACAGTGGATACAGTAATTCTGTGATACATTTGGTCTTTAATATTCTAATAATTTGCATTTTTGATTAGGAGGCTATTTTAATTCAATAAACCTTCCTGAGAAAGTGTATGGGATAACTTGAATAGAGTTGATAGAAAGGGAGTTGTTGCTGTACTTCATAATGGCTCTGTAAATATGTGGAGGTTTTTAAAAAGATCCAAGTAAGTATTAAAAATACAATTGAGAAAACCTGTTGCCTGCTGGTTTAACAGTGCTATAACAGCACAGAGTGCAAGCGGTATATATTGTGCATGTGAACTGTACCACTGAAAGCTGCAGAGGAGTCAGGAGAGGAAGAGCACATGCAGTTGACAGAAAAGATATCTTGATTCAAATTCTTGTGAAATTTTCGATTAAATTAAAAACTTTCCTTAACAGGAATGTCCATTGTTCTAATGGTGCAATACTGAACATTGCATTAGCTGTACAATCTGCAAAAATGGTTTCAATGAAAGCTGATACACATACATTCAAGGAACTAAGTACTTAATCAATGTGATGTATATCCTGAGGCTACCACATTGTGATGCTTTTAAAAAGGTAATTGTAAGCTATAATCAAGAACTAATTGCTGATGAAGCAAGAATAACTTTTCTAAAATTGCTTTACTTATTGAATTTAAACATTTATAACAACTGCAAAAGCACATTTTTTATTGTTTTTATTTTATTTCATTTTTATATAGAAAGGAAAATTACTCTTAGAGCTTGTCTGCTGTGTTTTACTGGAACTTAATTTATTTTGCCTACTTTGGACCTATGCTTCTACACACAAGTGAGCTGTTTCTTCTTATATTCTTTTCAGACTACTCCATCCACAGAATAGGGAGGAGAACTGTTTGAAGCATAAGACCAATTTCCTTCATTAGTCAGCTGGCACTGGTGGCATACAGATAATTTTCTGTACTTGAAACAAAAATATTATCTGATATGAGTCACCCAAGGCCCTCCTTGTGGGTGGGTAAGAGAAGTATTAATGCTTCTTTGAATGAGAAAAGTGATAATAATAGGCCAAGTCTCAAGAGAAAAAAATGGAAATGCTTATAAATGCCAATTAGTAATGTGGAACATTTAAATAGTTTGCTGCCCAAGATGAGAACCCCCTGGAGGAGCCTGTCTGCTTTGAGTAGTGATTCTTCAACATGCTTTGTGAGTGTGTGTGTGTAAGTGATGTGCGTATAAAGGGATGGTCCACATCATTTGTGGCATTGAAGGGATGTTATTGATGTGGCATTGCTTCCCTGATTGACTAGCAGTAGTAATATTCATAGTTACACAAAAAGCATGTCTGAACATGGTACCACTATGGAGTTTTTTATACTTGATTACCTGCTGAAGAGCTATGATTGGTTTTGTCCAAGGGCAATGTCACTAAAGAGCCCCTGCCAAATATGAATAATGATTAATCTGATTGAAGAGAGAAATCCAAGGGAAATTACTTCACAATACAGCCAAGATGGGGTGTTACCTCCTTGACTTTTGCAATGTCAGAGAGCAAGAATATTGTTGCTCTAACTCTAGCAAAAATAAAAGTAAATTGGTGAAAAACTGAAGTAACTCTTACCTCTTGGAGAATATATGGTTTTTAGGGACTAAGCCAGCCTGAGGTTAGACTTTGGGGAATTACCAGATACTTTTCATTGTGTCACAAGTATTCCTGACATTTTTGCTTTCCTGACTGTCACTTTAAGTGCTCTAAATATCGTAAATGTTCCATCTTTTAAAATATGGAGATAACATGAAAAATTAAATAAGGCTGCTTTGTACTTTCTCTCTTAATGGTTTGATTTATCAATTCATATTGAACCTCGGGGATGAGAAGGAAACCATTAATATGACTTTGTAGCTCCTACATGCTTCACTTCATATTGCTGTAAACAACAAGTACATCTTTTAGCAGGAACACATACAATAAGAAGGATTTTTTCATTATTAAGCATCTATTATTCATTTTTCAACCTTTAAAGAATAATTTTTACTTTTTCTCACATGGTTTTATTCCAATTACTTTTCATGAAAGCCCTCCTAATGTGAATTAAGAAAGGAGAAGAACACATACATTCAGTCTTGGCAACTGACTGTGGTAGTATGTCATCATGCCTTCAGAACAGTGAGGTTAGCACTTTTTCTTGGTGTGCTCCAAACCTAAGACTCAACCAACTTAAGACTTTTGACACCACTCCCTCCAAAAAATGTGTAGTTGCTCCTACTCACACCTTTATGTATGGCAGAACAGATCCTGCTTTGATAATATTTCTAATATGGTATTTGAGTGGCAGCACAGGAAATCAAACCCATGGCTCCTGAACGCAGCAGCATTGCAAAGATCCTGTTCTTTCACCCTTTTGTCATTTCAAGGGTTTCTTTCAATGTTATTTTTCTCCTTGCATGAATTGCTACAAATTCATAATACCAGTCAATGTTAAATGCTGTGCAAAATTTTGGTTTGTTTCTTATGTGCTTTTGGCATGCACTTCTAGTAAACTACCAAAGATAATCACTCCATAAAATCTGGTACATGTTCATTCCAAATGCTACTGGTTTCAGTGTGAGCATTTTGATTAATTCTAATCCAATCCCAAGTGTTCATCCTTACTGTTCCCTGCAAAAAGCCTCTTCAGACTTGAAGAGTATGTTGCTGCTTCATGTACCAGAACAGAAAAACAAGATCACAGACAGATAACCAGGGCTTGGTCCTAAATCTGTCAGTTAGGCATCTAAAATGAAGTGTGCGTTCCCCATGTCTCAGCACAAAGGAGAACTAAGACAATGTCTGTTTGTAGACTAGACTTGCTACATAATGCCAACAGTGAGCCTTCTACTAGACATTCTGGTAACAGCTATAGTCAGTGATTCCTAATGAAAAACATAGACATATTTTCCAATGTGTGTCTTTCTCTGGATATTACCACTTCTCTTCCACGTGGTAGTTTTTGTCATAACAGGCTTCATAGTTTGGGGTATACTGTTCTGTATGCTTAAAACGGTTTTCAACTTTTTTGAATTTAGAGATGCTTTCAGATTTTTCAGTGGAGGTAAGGAGCCATGTGTAGAGAATTCAAGCCTGCTTGCCGTAGTCTTGCCATCTTTTTTAGCAAGCTTTCCAAGTCCTAAGGTAGTCTGCAAGTCAGGCAGATACCCTCAGTCTCTGTGAGGATGATGAGTGCCCCAACAGACTTTGTCTGCCCTCATAAGCCTGAGCAAGACCCCCTCATGCAAGCACTTTCTGCCTGCTGGTGCAGGAGTTCTTCAGCCTGTGAGAGCTGTCAAGGAACAGTAACCATTAGTCAGATCCAGGAGGGAAGAAAAGGCAGGAACTGAGGAAGACCTCAGTGTAGGCAGGGCAGTGCCTTCACTAGTGGAGCACAGTTCCCAGGCAGGGTATGCAGAGATGCAAGAGCAACAGCTTTCCATCAATAGTCTGATGCTCATCAGACAAGGTGTGGAAGTGTTATGTCCAAGATTGGTCATGAAAATTCAGTCTGAGATTCAGGAACAGCAAGGAATAGGAGACAGGTGCCCAATCTGAACTTAAAAGGAACTTGAGTCCATAGCAGAGGATGAGGAGTGCCTGGGAGGGGTCTCAGGTGAAACTGCAGGGTAATTAAGACCTATTGATGTACTCTTGGCCCTGACAAAACTCTCCAAGAGAAGAAGGAAAAACAATTTCAAAGCAGGGAACTGCAGGAAAATGATCTGCTTCAATGTAGGGTGTAATATCAAGAACCTGAATAAGAATTTGGTTAAGAACAAGTAGAAAGACTGAGGATCTCAGTGAACTGGAGAAGTATCCATATCTGTAAAGCACAGTGAGAAAAAAAAAAGGCATTTCTGTCATTCTGCTTTAAAATGTAGAAGAAATGGTTCTATATGGCAGAGTTTCTTTCTGAGGTATTTCAGCTCACCACTCCCTGTTGCTGTGCAGAGTCAAAGACAGGGAACAGAACATATTCCAGGGTTGCAAATTAGGTTGTTTTCAAAATAAGCTGGAAGAAATTTACTGGGGAAAAAAAATGTTCTTCAGCTCTTCTTTCTTAATTTTGGAGCCTATTCTCTACTTTCAATGACAATGCACTGTTTGTTCAATTGTGCTATCCACCTTTATGTAGCCAGCCCAAGGGAAGAAAGCCACACTGAGGTAGTGCTCAGATTGCATAATGGTCTCTGAGATATGGATAAATCCTATTTTGTCAGAGGTCTAAATTGCAGAATCTGGAAACCTATGGACTACTGCATCTTTAGTACAGGATCTGTTCATCATTCCATTATTTCAGTCTCTTTCTGTGCTCCCTTCTCACTTATGTTGCCTAATCTACAAAATAAAAGCTTAAAGAATTTAGTGAATCCGGTAGAGTTATGCTAAAATATTATATTTGTGATTTAGTGGAAGACATGCATCTACAACTACTTGGATTTATTTACTTTAGGGCTGAAGTCTTCCTACACTGAAAACCAGCATGTGCTAAGGCACAGGTACACCGTGCAACTTGCAATAATAATGTGATTCAGGTTATCACACTGGAGAGACCTAATTAAATGTGTTGTCAGCAAATGACGCAGTTTGAATATGGCTAGAACCCAAGTTTATGGGAATCTATGAGGAGGGCTTTTTTTTCCAGTGTGGAATAAAATTATGTAAGCTATTTGTGCAATTATAATTCAGCGTAGCCTTAAAAAAAAGGCAGGTGGATTTTTAGCATCAACATTTGTAATTGGCAAGGTTAGAGCACTCATGATTTCCTTTCCTACCCAGTTAAGGCCTAGAAAACAAGGACTCAGAATTAATTGTGGAAAAAAAAAAAAAGAAGTCATTTCCACCTGAAATATTAAAGAAGAGCTAAGACTTTATGAGTGTGCAGAATCACTTTGGTTTTATTTTGTTTCTTTGTTTTTTTCTTTAATGAAATAGCACTCTATTTGGACATCATGTTCCATAATCTGTAAGAGCTGAGGTATGTCTGAAGAAGAGGGATAAATTAATGTGATCACAGCCTTTCAGTAAAAATAATGTATCTGGCACGGTGCAGAAAAGAGTCCTAGTAAAATTCTAAAGAAACAGGAAGAGAAAGAAAAGAATGGTGTACATAATCTGGAATATAAATAATACTTTTTTTTTTCTGCTAAATAACTCAGGAAGTACCTGGTTCTTTAGGAAGAACAGATAAAATCTAAGGTGGATGTAAAACCAAATCTGTTTGTTTTCAAGAAGGAATGTAGCAATCTTAATTGCACTCGTACAAAAATATTTGAGAAGAATTTAGATTTACAGGCTACTTTTGAAAGAGTTATCTGTTCCTTAACCTCGTTCCTCTTTTATATAAGATGCCAATATGCTTTAAGACAGATGAACAACTTCTAGTTATTACAGAATGAAAATTAAATTAAAACTATATAAATATTTTAAATTTATTTCCTCCTTAAATATGCAGGATTTTT
>VWZY01000968.1:12359-30862 GCA_013399075.1 Chloroceryle aenea | reverse complement strand
GAGAGCACATGTGAGAAAGAAGCACTTCTGTTTGTGAGTTGAAGTGCCTATATTTCTCCTGGAAATAAAATCATTTGACACATCAGAGTAGTATAAGTGTAAATAGTTATGATCTAACAGAAGGTTATACCTTCACAGATTAAGATTAATATGGAGCAACAGATAAACTCAGAAGAAAAATACCAGTTGTGTCCATGCAAAGGTCAATAATAATATAAAATGAAGGCAGAAAACAAGAAATCAAACCAAAATCAAAATGTTGGGTAAAATGTACATTTAAAAGAGCATCAACTTAAATAAGGAATTTTCTAGTATTTTATTTTTCTTTGAAATGGAATTACAGATTCAAAAGAAAAGCAGGGACAATGCTTATCCCCAAGTGCATCCGAAATCACATAGCTTCTTTTAAGTATGACTTCCAGGTCTAATCTGAAAAATGCATTGTCTGAAGATGTGCATATAAAGTGCTGTTAGTCTACTGTGAGTCTTCTCATTACTTACATTAAGCAAAGCTGTAACTCTTTGTGGGAATGGATTTTCTGGCAGCTCATAGATTTACATCTTCATAGGATCTCACTGATTTGGTCTGTAGTGTCCAACCTTTATTTCCAATCTAGCACAATATGTACAAAGTAGTAACTATACTGACCTTATAATAGAATGGAAAAGAATAAACATTAGAGGGAACAATTTTATTTTTATTGTGCATGCATCTTTGAGTGTTTTGGAAAAAGATCTTGGAAGTGTTTCTTAAAGTAATATTTTTATTTCAGGCGAAATCACTATCTTCCTTGTATATTTTTAAAATTTTATTTTATTTTTAAATTGAAGGAATTGAATAGGAATGTGATGTTTAGTTTAGTGAAAGTGAGCAGGCTTGCTGGGTAAGACTACAAAGGAGTGCATATGGCTAGACTGTGCTTTTGCTGCATTATGCTACTCAGGTAGTCATTAATCCTCATTCTTTCAGACTTTCCAGTTACTTACTTGTAGTCAATCATTCCAACGTAATTAAAAGGGTGGGGAGCTATCATGCATGGGCTGTAAATAATTTCTCTTTGTACTTACCACCCTTAAGGCAGGAATTTCTCTTCATTGAGAAAGAAAAGCTGTTTAAAGGCGCCCAAATTCAGTGTGCTTCTTGGAAACATAGGCAAGATAAAGAGAAATTTCTGATTTCATACTCAGTACATCTTTTTGTTTGTCCAGATGTAAATTTGGCTTGGTCTATGTGTAAGTTGTTTCTGGCAAGGTTATGCTGTTAATGAGTCTGAACCAGTTTAATTCCCTATTGATGTGTCTCATAAGCTACAGTGTTAGCTTAGTTACTTTTGCAAATTTGGGGTTTTAGAGTCTGCTGAACTTGTGAGGCGGGTGTACTATAGGAGTGCAAAATATGCTTATGCCAGTGCTGCCATTTAGACTTTATGTTCATTCAGTATTCCTAAATACCTGCTTTGTTCCCTTTACAGACATACCCTAGAGTAAAATGGAATCTGACAACTAAAAATCATTAAAAGGAGAATGTACTCTCAGGAAAAGAAAAAAACACAAACAGTAACTTAAGAGGTTAGGTTAAATGGGATGCATGCACAGTCTAAAAGAATCTAAAATGATCAAAATCTAGGAACATGTAACCATTAACCCTTAGAAGAGTACATGTTAGGAGTTCATGAAGTTCTTGAAAGTACTTGTAAAAGGCTACAAAAGACCCAGTGAATGTTTCTATGCATTGCATGTTAATAACAGCTAGTAGATACTGTAGTCACACATAGGTAAGACTAAGGACCACATGCCTAATTCAGTACACAAAGAGTAACTTCTGAAAAGCCATAATTAGAGAAACTGCCTTAGCATAAAAAATTCACTAGGGTGACCTACTTAGAAGGATCATCTTGTACTTAAAATCAGGCTACAGTTTTCAGTCATAAATTTTACATTCTAGCTTTTATAAGACTGCATTTTTCTTACAGTAAATGTTTCAGTTTGCATGGAATAGTTGAATAGTGCCATCACATCTGATTTCTTTAAGAAGCATTCAGAGTGTATGAAATCAATCTAGAAAAAGAGACTAAAAGTAAAGACATTTTTTACTGTAGGTGTCGCTATAAAAAAAAGCTAGGGAAGTACCTTTAGCTTTTTAAGTCATATTACCTTCATGGCTGTGTTATTTTAGTGTTGGTTTTCTTTTTTTTCAGAAGTACATCACGTCCTTAGTTTATCTAGTGCAGTCTGCAATTCTATCCCTCCAAACAGTATCAGTCATAAAATCCATGTCTGAAATATACTTCTGGGGACAGTGTGTATAACTGAATGAGTGAAAAACAGCTTCTCAAAGCACTACCCTGGTCTTCTCCCATGGAACCTGAGGGGCAGTCCACACTGCTTAGCAAGAGAATAAGATTTGCCTCAGAAATTTCCAGCCTTTATTCTTACTCCTGTATTACATCTCTCTGCCTCCTGAGTGTACTACTGCAGCTTTTTCTGAGGTTATGCTGGAAAATAGATCATTAAAATGATCATGGTTAAAAATAACCTTTTTCCCAAGCTGGAAGCATGCGGTGTTTTCTTGGAAGCACTACTATAGAAATTTTAGCCTCCTTCCTCCTAGAAGCTGGTCTTCTGCAATCCTGTTGCTGTGCCCAGATCTACTGCCTCTTAACTTTAGACACATGAGTAATGGTGCAATTTTGTAATTTAATTCAGCTGTCCTAACTATGGATTGATGCCAAAGAAAGATCCTGGATTTCTTCCCTCCTTCTGCTTGCACACTGCTGCCTTTCCTTTTTACTACCCCTAGTGATTATGCAGATGTGTCATGAGCAAATTACCTTGCAGATATGCTTGAAAAGGGAATAGTTAGTCTTTGGCCAAATAAACAGGCTGCCCTTGACTTCACTATGTCTGCATTTGTGATCCTGGGGCTGCATAAAGGAAGACATGGAAAGGTACAGCAGGGGAGCAGGAAGTGGAACGGGGACAAAATAAATGTCTTGGTGCCTTCATGCAGCTAGTTTGGCATGAGTTCATGCCAGACTAACACGCTCACAGTTGCTCCAGGCTGCCTCTGTTGCCAGTATGGACAGAGGAGAAAGTGATGAGTCTGTCCATGATTTAGGTATTGGGAATCTCCAACATGTGGAAGTGTTACCACTTCCACCCATCCAGATCCCTGTGACAGAGTCAATATGATATACAGTGCCTGCAACTGCCTTTTTTTCTTTCAGAATAAAACTTGGTATCCATTGAAAGACCAGAGTGTAATAAATTTACTTCTGAAAAACAGTAGAGGTATTACGTTTCTCTTCAGAGCATTATCCTTGTAATGTAGGATATCTGTACTTATGAAGAAAATCCAGGTTTGGATATTTGAAGCCCTGAACTGTGTGGTCCAATGATTAAATGAAAATTGATATGGTATTATGTCAGCGTGAAGAAGCAATTAAGAAAATGCAACATATAAACTTTTTTTTCTTATATTTTGCAGGTTGAATATTACAGCTTCTCATGTACTTGAGCTTTTTCTACTAATGTCCAACACACAGTAGATATTCCAAACAGTATTCAGCAGGTCCCTCTGCAGCATAAAAACAACCCTTTAATACAAGATGGAGGAAACATACAAAGATAGGACTTCATTAGTGAAAGGGGCAAAAGATATTGCCAAAGAGGTGAAGAGGCAAGCAGTGAAAAAAGTGAATAAAGCTGTTGACAAAGCTCAGGATGGATATACACAGAGGTCCTACAGCCGATTCCAGGATGAAGAAGATGACGATGATTACTATGTCCAAGGAGGAAATTATGGTGCAGATGCTAATGATGATGAAGGATCAAGTGAAGCAACTGAAGGGCATGACGAAGATGATGAAATTTATGAAGGGGAGTATCAGGGAATTCCCAGCACGGGGCAGGGCAAGGATGGTGTGGTGGCTTTTGGTCAGCCTATGCATGATGAATATAAGGATCGTCATGAACTGGAGACAGAGAGGAAAGCTGATGAAGAAGAGCTAGCACAGCAGTATGAACTGATAATACAAGAATGTGGCCATGGTCGTTTCCAGTGGGCCCTCTTCTTTGTATTGGGAATGGCACTAATGGCTGACGGAGTTGAAGTTTTTGTAGTTGGATTTGTGTTGCCCAGTGCTGAAACAGATATGTGTATACCCAATTCTGGATCAGGATGGCTTGGTGAGTAAATTCTTGCTCTTTGTGCTATTACAAGTGTTGCTCAGAGTACACCTAGATATGTATTTAACAACACCATTTCTTATATTAAAATATGTTTGTATTCAATATAAATAAACAATCCTCAAAGCTCATAAACAGCTAATATGGATTTAATTAAGAATATAATTTAATTCTTTCGATAATTGTTTTACTTTTTCAATCAGTAAGTACAAATAAATCCCTAAAGTAGAAGATTGCACAGTAGAATATAAGAGGATACGGGTAATTTTTTTTTCTCACACACAGGAGTGTGTGATTCAGATGAACTAATTTTAAAAAAATAAACAAACAGCAAAAAGCTACAAAACAAACCACAGTCAGAGTATTGGAGTTCTGCTGGATTTATACAGCTGTATTAAATAGTAGATGATACAACTGTCCAGCAACATTGTCATAACTGTGTGGGAGCCTTCCCAAGGGCAAGGTGGAATACAATGTGGGAAATGCAGGTTATTCAGGGAAAACTGTCTAGCCTTTTCCCTCCTTTTATCTTTTACTCTTTCTATGCCAATAACTGGTCTCTAAACACCCAAAAAGTATAATATTTATTTTGCATCAGTGAGAACAGTAGCCAGCAGGACAAACAGACGAAGATGAGCCTGGGGTATGCTTTTTACATCCATTCAGTTGATGGTGATAAACTGTGTCTCATCCTGTTGCCTTGATGTGGTGTGGCAAGTAGAAAGGCTGAGCCGGCCTTATGTGATTCAGTGAGAGCATCAGCACTGTGAGCAGGTCTGTGCTTGCCTTCCCTGGGCAGGTCTGGGCACAGCAGATAAAACAAGGCTTGAATGAGGCAGGGCTGTGGAGAAAGAGTGTAGAAATGGTTCCCCAAGGAAGAAAGGAGGCAGGAGCATGAGGTCTTGGGATGTGGCACAAAATGCATTATATGCATGTAGATAAGTGGTTTGGGCCTGAAGGACTCAAGCTGTTTCAGAAAAGAAAGGGCTTCTTTTAAACCTTTGACCTCTATCCGATGTGCTGTTTGTTCCTTGCCTCTTTACAGCACATGGTTGTGTTACAGCAGTTTCATCTTAACTGTTTCCTGATTTTATTCCCTTGTTCACTATCAGTTAGGACACTAACATACCAACTACATCCAAATTAGAATCAGAATTTTAAATAGCATAGGGCTATTCATGCCTTTTAAATAACACAGAACTTTCTTGGTAGACCATTAAGCACAAGAGAGTTCGGATTCTTGACATACCAATCACAGTCTCCCTCATTAATACCTCTCTCTGTGTCAGAGGCTCATGAATGGAAATAGTTGGGTCTTTTGAGTCATTCCTTGCCATATGATTTGTTGGTGGAAATTCACTACCCTCGCTATTTGTAGGGATTAGACTTCTGTGCACATTTAACCTGCAGGCTAAATTATAGAAGTCACTCTATTACCCAATGACCCCTCCACAGGGGAGGAGAGGGATCAAGAAATGAAAGGGAGACCTGCAGGTTGACATGAAAACGGATTTAATGAAACAGTTAGACTAATACCAATGCCAGTATAAAGTATTCAGGGCAATAGCCAGTCCAGTGAATGTACAGTAAACAGGAAAGCAGTCCCAGGAGCAGAATGGTAAGCAAGACCCTGCAAGCATGGAGAGAAGCATGAGAAGGAAGAGAAGGAGCAGAATCAGGAGGAACCCCATCTTCAGCAAACTCCCCCACATCCTAAGCACAACTTTTATGGTATGGGATATACCTGTGAACCAACTTGGGTCAACTGCCCTGGTTTTTGCCCCTCCCAGTTTAAGATCCTGTCTGACTCGGAACTGCTAACACCCTGAATGCCATGGCTGGCCTATGGCCTCCTAGAAAATCAGGACAACTTCTAATAGAAGAAGGTATTAAGTTATTTAAGTTTTTATGGTTAAAGAGGCTGCATGCAAACAATCTGTTTGGTACGTATTTATATAAAACTACAAACATAATATTTGTCATACTTGGACCTGGGAGTTTTCAGATCTACTTCTTTCTAAAAAGAGCATTATTTTTAAACATTACAAAATTGTTTGGAATTCGAAGTGAGAAGTATCGTCCTTGGAGTAGCAGGTGGTCATGAGGTTTCACAGCCACCTGTTAAGGTCTGACCCGTGTGAAAAGGAGGAATGAGGATTTCCCTGTCACTAAATATGATGTTGTCTTGATATATATTGGAATGACTGTCAATCTTTAACTAAAATTCAGTGTAGAAGCTGTTTAATACCTCATGGGTATATGTGTATATATATGTATGTGTGTGTATATATAAACAGTGATAAAATTAAGGAAATGGTTCTGGAAGGCATAGGTGTGTGCAAGCAATCTATTCTCTTACCTAAAATATACAACCTGTAATGGATATCCCTATGTCTTCCTTTTGTAATAATGTAACACTAGCCTCTGTGTTGTGGTATTAACAAAGAAATAAGACTGAGCTGGAAGATTAACACACCAAACCAGGAAAGAGCAGAGATTAGCAGTTTCTTTCCAAGTATTTACAGGCATTGCAATGAAGTTTGGTTTTATCAATAATTCCATGAAAAATATATTACTTACCCCTTGCTAATAGAAACATATCATAGGCTACAATTTGTCAGTACACTGATGTACCTATTACTTATAACTAGTGTAGGTATACAGACTTTAGAGAGAGTATAACCTTAATTCCAGTGATACAAAATATTCATCACGGCAATAAATGCTTAGTGAAAGCATTTTTTAATTATCATAACTAGGCTTTCATGGCCATGCATATCAATTATTTTGCCACTGTGATTTCACATCATAATTAGATCCTAGCTGGAGTCTTCCAGACAGGCTTTTTTTTTTTATTATTCTTAATATAATTCCATAATCTATTATGTTATATTTATTTGTATATATATATTTAATATATATATTTAATGCTTCAGAAGCATGAGACCAGTGCTACGAGTTATAAGGTGCAATTGGTATACATACACAATATTAATTTTCCAGACAATTTTGTAGACCGTTAAGAAACACATTAAGAACCTGTTAATTTGTCATTGAAAAAATGCTCATTGACTTATTTGTAAAAACTGATTTTTCATATGTCATACCTTGATAGTTTACTAAGAAACATGACCTAATCAAGGGCATGTGACAATATTTATAGAGCCTCCCTGTTGTGTATTTTTTTATTTACTTGCACCAGGGAAATTTCCCAAATTCCCTGCCTATTGACCCTTGTATGAGCTTGAGTTCACTGTTGATTGATCACCAGCAGCATTTCAGAGCCCATAAAGTCGTGATGAAAATGCTGATGAGAATCATGAACTGTTTTCTTGATGCCTTTTCAGTTAAATAAAATATTTTTTTTCTCATCTCCAAAGAGTTGGTTTGTTGAAAATAAGGAAGCTGCCTTGTTTAAACTCTTTCAAGATTATAGTGACATGTCACTAAGCATGTGGGAAAGGCCTCATTTCTCTGGTCTATGCCCTGGCTGTACTTCATACCTCCTTCAGGTATGTGGATCCATGTTGACCTCTTGGGTTCTGGCACTGGTAAAGTAGGACAGTACCTTAATGAGACAGGTTATAGGCTCAGACTCAAAGAAATTGTCTTAACTCTATTCCAGCTTGCATCTTATCCCTTTGGTTTTACATGCAGCTCAGAACTGGGATGATTTTAGTTTAATTCTCTAGGTTCTGATTTGGGTGTACTTTTCTATATAACTTTGTTTCTAAGTCTTCACATGCAGATTGCTCTTAAATTTTATAGATTTTTTTTTTCCCTACAAAATTTAAATGATGCCCTTTTCTTTCCTCAGCAACTCTGTATCTAAAATAATGAAATATTCTTTTGCCTGAACTAGGTAAAGCTAGCCTTTCCCAGCTATATCTGTTCAGGATGCCATGTCACTGCTGACCATCCTCTCACTGGTCCTCCCATGGGACCTGTAAGTGATCACCTTTATGTGCAAGACTCTTGACAGTTGCACTGATGTCACTATTGTTAGCAGTAGATACAGGCTGACTCCTGCTTAACTGGCTTGTGATGCCAGTCTTCATGGCATCAGTTGGCACATTTTTCAGACAGATTCCTCCATCCCTTTTTTTGTACTTTGTCATCTCAGCACTAGAAGAAAATCATATAAAGGTTGCAGGATTCAATGATTATCTTTCTAAGCCTTATATTTTTTGCATTCATGCCAACAAAATTGGACAACTGTTTAGTAATATATATGCCCTGACTGCCATCACTTCCAGAGGCCAATTGTTCCTCATTGCTTCCTAATAGTTTCTCTGGTCCATTTTGAATCTGTGTTACTTACCGTTGTGTTAAGCAATGTGTTATCCAAGTCCTTGGTAAGGTCCCATTGATCTTATGGTAAGAAACCCAGAAAAAATCTTTGTATGTAAAGGGTATTCTTAGCCAATGAACCATACAGTTTCTTCCATCTGAAAAACCCAAGTATAGTCATAAATCACTGGGCTGATAAAGCAGGTATTGTGAATATGAATAGCAACAAACAGCTTACTTCAGAAATCAAAGGATTTTCTGAAACCTCACATTTAGTGTTAAATAATGCGTTGATGTAAAAGTTTCTCTATTATCAGAATTTCATAATCACATTTTGAAAAATAATTCTAGAAATAAGAGTATCAGAGGTCTTTTGGGCTGAATTAATTTTCTGTCTGGGATAACAGGCGTGTGCCTATCACTTCTGCATTGATGGCAATTTACATATTAGTTGGTTTAATGCAACTCTTCCTACAGCTACTTTGTATTAAAACCTATTAAACATAACCCAGCATAATTCTAATCCATACAGTCCTCGCTTTTATATGGGAGGAAGTGGTCTCCAGAGGCTCAGTAGTTGGTGCAAAGTGCTTATAAACTCTGCTAAGAATACTAGATTGTTAATGAATTTTCCCTCCCTGCATAGTTTAAAAAAGTACTGGCTTGCCAGACCTTTGACACCTTTCATTCTGGTGTTAA
Source organism: Chloroceryle aenea (assembly GCA_013399075.1). Taxonomy (NCBI): domain Eukaryota; kingdom Metazoa; phylum Chordata; class Aves; order Coraciiformes; family Cerylidae; genus Chloroceryle; species Chloroceryle aenea. Next base: position 21,685 of record VWZY01000968.1, on the reverse strand, counting down.
ACTGATCTGCAACAACTTTATATACAACAAATACCTTCCATGAAACTTACAAATGACAAATACAAGACCTTCAAATCCAAGTCTTACAAGAACTTCTCTCTGAATTCGAGACATATGGATTTGATGGATGGACTTTTCAGTGGAGAAGGAATTGGCTGGATGGTCATATCCAGATGGTAGTGGTCAATGACTTAATGTCGGAATGGAGATAAGGGACAAGTGGTGTCCCTCAAGGGTCTATACCAGGAACAGTGGTGTTCAGTTTCTTTATCAATGACATAGACAGTGGGATCGAGTACACCCTCATCAAGTTTACAGATGACACCAAGATAAGTACTATGGTTGAAACAGCTGAAGGGGCAGGATGCCATCCAGAGGGACCTGGAAAAGCTTGAGGAGTGAACCTTGTGAGATTCAATAAGGCCACTTGCACCTGGGTCAGGGCAACCCCTGATATCGGTACAGGCTGGGGGATGAAAGGATTGAAAACAGCCCTGCGAAGAAGGACATGGGAGTCCTGGTAGATGAAAAGCTGGACACAAGCCAGAAATGTGTGCTTACAGCCCAGAATGGTGACAAGAGGTGATTCTGCCCCTTTACTTCACTCTGGTGAGACCTTAATGGAGTATTGTGCCCAGCTCTGGAGCCCTCAGCACATGAAGGACATCAGCCTGTAGGAGCAGATCCAGAGTAGGCCCACAAAAATGATCAGAAGACTGGAACACTCCTTCTATGAGAACAGCTGAGAGAGTTGGAGTTGCTCAGGTGGAGACAAGGCAGCTCCAGGAGACCTTATTGCAGCCTTTCAGTACTTGCTGGAGGTCTGTAAGAAAAATGAGGACGGTCTTTTCAACAGAGCCTGTAGCAACAAGAGAATGGGTAATGGTTTTAAACTAAAAGAGAGTAGATTCAGACTAGATACAAGGAAGCATCCTTTACAATGAGAGTGGTGCAACACTGGACCAGGTTGCCCAGAGAGGTGGTAGATGTCCCATTCCTGAAAACACTCCAGATTAGGTTGTATGGGACTCTGAGCTATCTGACCTAGTTAAAGATGTACCAGGTCACTGCAGGGGTGGGGCTGGACTAGGTGACCTTTAAAGTTCCTTCCAACCCAAACCATTCTATGATTCTATGATCACCTGGAACAGAATAACTCACATCACTGATAAATGCCAGGTACCAACCTGCCATGCAGGTAACAGCTATGCTGAAGAGGATTTAGGGCTCCAGGTAAGAAACAAGTTGAACATGTATTGCAATGTCTTGTAGCAGTGAAGGTTAATTGTATTCTGTGCTGTGCTGGAAAGAGTGGATAGTAAGTACAGGGATGTGATTATTTTCCTTTCTCAACACAGTGAGGTCACATGTGGTATTCTCTGTCCTGTTGTGGAGCCATCTGAAAGAAGAGATCAACCAATTAGGGCAAATCTAGTAATGGACCATTAAGGTGGTTAGAAGTCTGGAATACATGGCATATATAGAAGCAACAAAAAGAACTGGTCTTGTATAGATGGAGAAAATAGATTTAAGAAGGTATGTGTCTGCACTATTTCATGATTTAATTGAAGAAAGATAGGAAGAAGATGGAGTCAATTTTTTCTCAGAAGACCACAGGGAGGCCTTCTGGTATAATGAAGAAAGTTCACAGTGAGGTGGTAGGAGACATTGCACAGAGATGCTGTAGAATTTTGTGGAGTTTTTTTCAAAAGCTGATTGAAGAAGGCCTAAAACAATATGGCTTAGCTCTGAAGGTAACCTTTTCTCAGCTGGAGTTCAGAGTAAGGGTCTACAAAGGTGCCTCCCAACACAAGTTTTTCTGATTTCATAAACAACAACAACAAAAAAAGCCCTTTCTGTTGATGTATAACAATTTCAGCTTCCTATAACTAAAAGAGATATTACAGCTCTTATACTCAACTAAATGTTTAAAAGAAAGAATATTCTGAATTCATAGATTGTACACAGACTTGCTGGTTTAAACTCAGACTAGAATCTAAATTTGCTGGGGCAAGATCATGTAGCTTGAGTTTCTTTTTCTCCTCCTGAGCCTGTATGGATTTTGACTGCATTTGGCAGAAAACTGTGTGACTGCACTACCTGAGCCTGAGAGGATTTTGTAGATATTCAGGCATCTACATGCCTAGTGGATTTCTCCAAAATGTCTGTGCACCTCACTACATCACTAGACAACTCGCAATCATCTGTAGAGACATAAACATATGGACAAATCAGGACTCAGATTGTTATTCTTAGACTTTTATTTCTCTTTTGCACATTTGGATAGGTTTCCCTTTTAGAAATAGTTCTTTTGTTGTGGATATTCAAACCAAAATAAGCCTAAGCAAAATTTTATGCTGAATTTTCTTTGATGTTCAGTGCTTGTGATATTCCTTTGTTTTCCCACCTGTTAAGTAACTATAAATTCTCTGTGTACAGTAGATTGCTATTTGGAGGGCTGAGGAGCTTTCTTGGGATTGCTAATCCTTTTTGAGGCCTATGATTTAATATGGAAGCTAAACTTTTTGTCTTTGTTAATTGATGGTTGAGTAAACATTTGATCACAAGATTCTTCTGTTTTCCAGTTTAAAGGTTGAAAAAAGACCACAAAATGTGAATATATTTATCTTAATGATCGATCAAGATTACTCCTGCATATTAATTCATTTAAAATGTTTATAACCAGCCTCATTTATGGTATGTTCTGTTACACTTTTGGCTGAACTGATATTCTATCCTTAGGACCAAGTTCCCCAAATCAGAAAAGTTTAATACTGATCAACTGATTTTCTGTTTTGCACTTCTTAAAATTCAGACATTTGAGACTTCGTTTGAAAACAAAATCTACTACAGGTATTATGTTTTCTTCTTATTTACTCAATTCTAGTGTTAGTTTTGACAGCATGGTGCCTCGATTTACTATTGTGGAGAATACACAGTTAAGCATGTATTTGACATTTTTTTTACTCATTGAAAAGTCTAAAATTTATTAATCACAATTCTATCCTTACACAGCAGTGAGTAATATTCTTTATTCTGCTGTGAGTAGGCATCTGTGTAAAGCATCGTTCTCTTTTATTGTTAAATATTAGGTCATTAGATACAGATGAGATTCATTGCATGTTCCTGCATACAATACAGTAGGAGAAAGCGAGTGCTGTCTGGTTATAGTCCAATTATTAGTAGGGTACCAGATTTTTGATGACATAATAGACCATAAGTGACATAAACTAAAGGGAAACCAGGCTCTGCTACTGTATATTGCACTGTTATGGGCATCTAGTAGATATGCCTCTGTTAGGTTGAAACTTCCAGGGGAAGATCCATATTTTTATTTTGGAAATTTAAGGTTTGTTTTTTTTTTTTAAAACATTACATACTTAGGGATAGAGGAAGGGATTTTTTTACAGAACTAATTTTTTAGTGTGGTCTCTTGGCCATGGTGTAAATTTTACTGAAGGGAGCACAGATGTCAAAATGTTATATACTTATATATGGTTCTGAGAATTACTGTATTCACAAGAAATGCATCCAGATTAATAATACTTACTGAAACCATAGCAGACCTTCACATGTGGGAAATTTCATTGAAATAACAGTGAGAGTCCATTGCACTTACAGTTAATAGTAGTAATAAATCTTTAGCAGCAATAGAAAGATTTAGAAATAGAGCTACAATCATTGAAATATATGATGAATATTCCAGAACAAGGTAAAAACTGGTCTGTTGGATTAATGCTTTATTGCTTCAGAAGGAGATGCCGGGAATACAAATGCCATCATACATGGTATTCACTTTCAATACAGTTCAGTCCCTTGCAATGACATTATTAAAGTACTACTGCAGTGCTTTTTCTGCTTGTTTTACAAATGATTATTTGAGGAAGAAAAATTAAGAGACAAAATCCTTACCTCTTCTAAGCAGCTACATTTTGTGGACCAGTGAAGACAGTGATTATGTTTGTTTTTCTTTTGTGAGGGGAGAAAAAGGAACAGTGGAAAGTGTGTGAAGTGCAATTGTTGTCCATTAAAACTGAACTAAACCCATATCCCGTAATATCACAGGCTTGTCACAAGACAAGAATTTGGAGCATAGATTTGAACCACTAATGAAATGCAGTGTGTTGAGTCCTCTGTGCTGTTGCAGGCTCCCATTACTAACCAGTATTTAAGGCAGGTCACAGCTGCTCTTTTTTGAGGATGATGTTATTCCCAAACCACACTATCAAAGCTGGTTCCAACAGGAAAAACAGCACCACCATGTCAGATGTTTTTCCTCCTTCACAATGTTCCTGCATGCAGCTTTACTAAGGAATACAAGCTATTAACTTACATGTTCACTCTTTGCTTTTAAGAGGTTCACCATCTAGCTTGGAGTTAAGTACAATATTTCCCTGGCTCAATACCCAGTTTCAGTCATACTGTTTTAACCAAGTAACACAGTCAGTACAAGACCAAATGAAATGACTGCATTGCAGTTCAGAGCTAAGAGCCTTCATGTTTGTACAGCCAAATACTGTTCTAACAAACTCACCTTCTGAGAGCTATATCAATAATCTAATACTTTTTTCAGTTAAATGTACGTACCTACACTAGCGTACCTTGGAATATTGTCAGAGACCATCAGTGTACATACAGCTAGTAAAGCAGTAGGCTTTTTGAGCAAGATATTTGACAGAATATAACAGTTCTTCAAGGTTTAAGCTAACGCCAGTATCCTCTATTTAATACTTACTGAATTCAGCTGAAGCAAACAAACTTGATTTTATTTAAATTATGAAATATCCAACCTGTAATTGGGATAATGGAGATACTTGTGAAGGTTGTATAAGTAGCCAGAGAGATATATGTGCATTTAACCATGGACAAGCATGCATTACCACCAGGTGCACTTATGCCTGTACCATTTATTTGCACACAAAAATAAAGCTAAATAATGATGGGCTTGTAGTTACTTCCAAACCTCTGATCTCAGAGATTGATGGTGTCTAACATAGTTAAAAATCACTAGTCCACTTTTTTTATGCACTGCAGGTTATTTTCTGGCTCTGCCTATTCCATCACAGATCAGTGATTTTACCCTTTTTGTCACATAAGTTTATAACCTTACAAAAGTGGCCAAAAGAAGGAGATGCCTCCTGAAGGGAAAGCCTGAGGTCCACAGTGATTTCACATATTTAATTTGGCTTTTGCCTCCACTTTTTCCCGTCTCACTCAGCTGCCATGGGATCTCTGGCTGATGATACACCACTTCTTAAATCAGTGTGTCAAATGGAGTTTTTTAACTAAACCAAACATTTTAAGTATGATCTCTTCCAAGTCACTGTTTGCTTAATTCTGTAACACATATAAGTTATGATCTGCAAGTTTTCATTGATAGAATTGTTGACCTTCATTATTTATGTATTTGTACCTCTGAATTTTATATCTTGCATGAAATGTTGAGCTATGAAACCTATGAGATCCTTGGCAAGAAGAAATATATTCACAGAGAAAGTGATAATGAATTTCATTAAGATATGGAACGAATATAATTTAATGGCTCTTTGTCACAGTTGAGCACATTTTTTTTTCCTATGCATTTTATGCATAGGTTTAATCAATCAAAGAATTTAGAACCTTTCAAAGTTTGCCCTGTCTTTTCGTTTTATACTATTAGTATTTCAAAGCTTTGGAAGGAAATTATATATTGTGATAGACAGTGTTTGAAATAGCTTGTTATTCTGGACTTTTAGCTTGTTTAAGGGAATGTCAGTGCTGAAAAGTAAGAAACACAATTTTTTAATATACACTGACTACATTTTACTGCAGGTGTAATTCTTGCCTTTCAATGGGTACATCTATTCTCACTGTACACAGCTGGTTGCCTTCTTTGAAGTACCAGTTTGGTACTGTTTCAGATGTATGGAATATCAATACTTTCATAGATGATGCAGAATTGAAATAACTATAATACACATGTAAAAATACTTAAGTGAAGGGATAATACTGTTATACTAGAATAGATACATTAATATGAGATACACATTTTTTTTTTTTTTAAACTATTCATGAAAAAAGCTGTCTAACATCAGCTGTAGTGATAGTTAACGGTTTGTCTAGGACACTGGTATTTAATGACATTAAACCAATTATTAAACCAACAATCCTTTTACCCAACAACTACTGGTCTTTGTTCCAGCCAGTGGAAGCAAAATCAAGAGTTTTGGATGACACATTACATATGTCAAGTTATTCTAGACTTTCTTAACTGGTAATTTTTCCTCAAGATAAACACGTGACAGACAAAGTGCCTTCAAAGACTCACAGAGACCTGTTTATCAGGCAGACAGATGATTTTATATGGGGATTATAGAAAGCAGGGAGTGTAATGTGAAGCAGGAAAATTAAGAACATGCCATGAAGTGACACTGGCTTTATATCCATAGTCTTAAAAAGGGTCTATGTTCTTAAAGATAGGCAAAGTTGGTCCATCTACAAATTTCTTCATGCCATGTTAGCTGGACCAGAATTATCTGCTGTATACTGGTTCACAGTAGAGACCCTCATATGAAATTGATGGAGTATGGATGAATAGAACCAATGTGATGCGAGACTTTATTGTCCTATATATTGCTTCTGCCTGTCTCTTTTCAGACCTACTCATTTTCACAGAGCACAAGTATTTTCCTAATCTGCTAGATTTCAGGATGATTTTCAAGGCTGGTGCTGAAGTTGCCACCAGCAATTCTTGTTAAATGGAGATCATGAACTGATAGTCACAGTCATCTAAATGATTTTCCATTTAGACATTATAACAGTGCCCCCTGGCACTATTGTAAATATGTAATTAAAAAGCCTGTTTAGCATCAGCAGCACCTGCAGGTTTATTGGCACCATACAGATGATTATTCTGTTCTGTTGTTCTTCATTCTGACATTGGCTAAATGAATCTATTTCATTGACTCTAAGTGGCAAATCAGGAAAAACATGTGGGGCCATTAGCAACAGAAGTTCCCTGTCTTGCTGTTGTGTGCTAGGTGAGGCAGACCAGGTCTCCTGCCAGGTACTTTGGGATTTTCATGTGTTTCAGACCCTTATTAATTTTGGTAACCTGTTCCTGATGAGGTTAGGCCCAAATCAGTCTTTTTCTGAAACCAGTGGAAGGTCTTTGGTTTATTTTCTAATTTTTTTTAAAATATATTTTCTCTTCCCCTGCCCTTTCACCTCACTGGAACAAAGGTGGGAACAGCCACTCTATAGATGGAAGCAAAGTTTTAAAATATTATTTCCTCCCATTTACAAGGGAGTACATCTACACAGTACTGGAATATAGTTACAGTAAGAAGAGTTAATGGCTGATTAAACACTGATGAAATAATCAACTGTTAGCTTTAATACTGTACAGATACCTTCACTAGGAGTACAGTTATTATTAATTATTTCTGAGTATCACCTGCTTTAATCTGCAGAGTTGGATGCATCTGTTGCTAAAGTAGGCATGTATACTTTGGGCTTTTCATTTTAATTTAGCACTATTTAAAAGTTAGTGATATTGATGGATTTTGCTTTGGCTGGAGTCAAAAGCAGAACTAGGTAAATAAGAAATTATCATTCAGGCAATAAAACATGTAGCCAAAATGAACAGTTTTGACATGAAATGAGATGATTAATGTAGATGACTGTGTGGGCAATTTAAAGCTTTAGTGAAATGGATTTTTTTGCTTTGAAATTCAATTAATCCTAGCACATTGCACAGTGCTATGCCCTGCACAATCATATGCAGCATTTAACATCATTCTTATTCTCAGGATTGCCATGGAAGTGCATTTCAAATTGCAAAGTCACAGCAATTTCTAGTGTGACAGGGTCAATTCAGAGATGGGCAAAGAGTGCATTGAATTTAGCATCTAAATCTGAGAGTAGAAAAATCCAGAGAAACCTCTGCAGTTGCAGTGGAACAAAACAGGAATTAGGGGTATTAGGACAGCTTAACTAGGTGTGTTTTATCCAAAGCTTGTCTGTTAGGATTTTCTCACTAATGCCAGAGGGAACTATTGGATCAAAGGAGAAGATAGTGTGAAAATGGTATGTTTGGTGATAGCACCTAGGGAATCTGTCAACACCTGCCTATCATCACCTGGGATTACCTGAGTTTTTGATAAAGTCTGTGCACAATATATATTGCATATAGGTAACTACCATCTTCTGAAATAGTCTTTAAATGGGAACTATAATACCACATGCTGGCTTACAGCCTTGTGTTGAAAAAACTGAATATTGATTGATTATTTCTGTGAGGAGTATCATGGAAACAATGCTTTGGTCTTTTGTCTGTATAATGCATTGCTGATTTAGCTAGCCAAGCAGTATCAGTGTGAAATAGCTGCTCTTTCCTGCAATAGTCACTACCAGTATTGTTTGCAAACGATTCTAATGAAGAAACCGGAATTACTCTGACCAACATTTTATTTTAAAATATCTGTTATGGAATAAATAAAACTGATGCTAGCATCTGCTAGTAGATGACACATTTTTTTAAAGACCTAGTTATTGACATGATGACCTTCTTAAAGCATAAGTGATGGTGACAATGTGCTGCAAAGATACCAGTTTACCATATTCTCTATTTTGCTGCCTTATCAGAAAATACAGCTGTAGTGAAAATTCCCTATCCTAACATATAATCTATTACCTGTCACAATCTCTGACATTACTGAGCTTCTTCTATGCATTTATTCATATATCTAATTTGGATCTAAGGAAAAGCAGGAGCAATTTTTCCTTTTGTCATTACAGTGGTTCAATTAAAATAATAACAGAGTGCACAGGAAACTCATCTGTGAAGACAGGGTGTTATTTCATTAGTACAAAAACATTTATCAGCACACCTGGTTGTTTAAATTTTAGATACATTACAAGGTGAACATCCCTGGAACTGAAAGGAGCGTTAATAGCATACAGTCTACTAGAGCAAGAAAATATTACGTTTTTCAAAATTGACAGATAATTTAATTGTCCAGAGCTAAATGATGCCATTCTACGTTTAACACATAAACCAGAATTAGTCTTATTAGCCCAACATGAAGAAACAGAGGGAAAGTGCCATTTTCTTTTTCCTGATGGAATTAAACTGAGGCTTGCACAACAAACTCTTCAGGTTATAAATCTCATACCCCAGATACAAAACCAAATCAAGAGTAGACATTTTAGGCAGATAAATTTAATAACAAGTATGCCAGAGGAAACAGAAAAAAAGTAACTAATACCTGACTGAAATTTTTGTGAATTATTCTTTAGCTTTTATGTGGATGGTATTTCTGTTCTGACATTGGAAAAGCTTTGGA
>VWZY01000968.1:1766-12321 GCA_013399075.1 Chloroceryle aenea | reverse complement strand
TTTAATCTCTGGAATTTTCCTTATGGTGGACACACACTGGAATAGCTTCATGATTTGGGAACATATGCAAGTTGTTTTCCTGGAAAAAAGTGTGCTGTGTTTTTTTTTAATCTCATGGTTAGGGCAGAACTATTCTCAGCTCTCCTTTCCTCCTGAGAAAAAAATAAAATTCTTCCTGGCTCATCTTTAACCTTTGTAAGAGCATAGCTGGGTAATGAGTTTGGGTGGCTGTGCCATGAGACTATTTTAACTTCAGTATCAATGTTAAATCAAGAAAAATATATTGCAGGTATTTTTTTTATTAAAAATTTTGTTTACCTACAATTTTCTGTTGTCAAATTTTGTCTTGCATTAGTTGATTCCCGCTTTCTGAATATGCCATAAGTCTCATTCACTTGTTTTCAATCATCTTCTATTTGCCTTGGAGGTTCCATAGGGGGCTTCTACACCTACTTCCCTTTCTGAGTTCAGTTCTTTGAAAAATTATTATTTAATCCTTTTGACAGAGAAAAGGTATGTCAAAAAAATGTTGTTTTAAAAAACATTTCTTTTAATATTTTATACTTGTTCTAGTTTCTGTCTTTATTTTGTATTTGTGAGGCTTCTTTTTAGGAGTACAGTACTTGGTACCTCACAACACTTTTCCATTAATTAAATCAAACATCAAATTATGTGTGCCATACTGCTAGGAACAGGTATTGTTTGAGTTGCTATATTGCTGCTGATGTTTTTTTCCTCTGTTGTCTTAAAGATATTAAATATGTTTGCACAAAAAACCCTGTTGAGTAATCTGCTCCTTAATTTTCTTATCTTTGCTGGTCAACTGTGTGTGATCTTTCTTTTGCTTAGCTTTTGCTTTCAGTTCCATTTTCCTGACTTTCATGGTTGAGTTCCTCTATTGCAGTTCATCAGTACTGTCTGAGAACAGGATCATTTTGTCTGAGAACCAGATACAGTTCACTTTTTTCTATTTATGTGAAGTTTCTGAATTGGTATAAGATTGAATGTCATCAGATGTTTTGTAGGTATGTTTGGAAATAGTAGAAGGAGATGCTTGTTTTCTCTTACCTGTTGATGGATCAGAGTGTTGCGTTGTTTTTATTTGATTGATTTGAGCTATGAATTATATGCTATGTCTTTTGGGTTGCCTTTACATCAAAGTATTTCCCTGAGTTGCTTTTCTATGTAAATACTAGAAAAACAGGTTTTTAGAAATTAATAGTTTTTTTCTTAAAACTTGTTTTGGATTGGAACAATATTATTTAGTTTTTTTCTCTTCATGAAAACATTAGTGTTTCTGCACTGATTAGCATGTTTCCTCAGAAGAGGACATGAGGTTGTTTTGGTTTTTTTTTTCCACACTGGTATCACTGGGATGTAGTATCTATCTTTGTCTCAATGAGTGTAAATTGGTATCTTTCTTTAGTTGTTATGGAGATAAAGTTGTCCTTTTTTACTGACTATGAAGGCTATCCGGGATGTCTTCTGCACTAAGCAGCCACCAAAATATGCAAAAGCTAAATGATCTGTTGTATGAAGTCTCATCACGTTGGAATTATTACAGTTAGAAACTTAGCATGCAGGTTAGTCAGCTGCAAGTGACTCTCAAAGGTCCAAGAGTCACTGCAGTGTGATAGACATTGTACACAATTTATATTGAGACTGAAAATCTTCAACATTCATTTTGAAATAGCTTTATACCTTTTGTATATTTAAACAGATAAGCTGTATTACCATGATTGTTAAAATAATTGTAATAATGTAATAGTAAGTAAAACCTGACTGTTTGTTAATTTATTTATATTTGAAAGCAAAAAGCTTTCAAAATGTGTAATGAAGCATCTTCACTAGAGAGTATGGAATTGCAGACTGAAAGCTTTCTGCATCTGTCCTGAAAGGAATGGAGGAGGAGTGGATTAGTCTGAAGAACAGTAATAGAAAAAGAGCCCAATATGCTTATGCATTTGAGGATTTGCATATATTGCATATTATTACATACAAGCAGTGATTTAACATCTGAAGACACAAAATAATTTCTGTGGAAAATAGCTAGCATTTAAATAAATCCATGGCTTGACAAGTCTTGAAATTACAAAGACTCATGCAAAATTTTCATTTTAGTTAATAGTGACTGGCTTACATGTTTGTTGGAAAAGAGTACCCAGCAGGTTTTTCAGATGGATGAACAATTGATGTTTTACTGCTTTAACCACTTAGATCTACATCTCAAAAATTTACCATTTCATGAATAGAGCTTGTTCCACCGCTTCCAGCACTGTTTAGGGAAAAGAAGAAATAGTTGTTACAGAAGAATATTAGTTTGTGGCAATTCTTTGCATAAGAATGTTGGACTGTTAGTACCTCTGATAAGGTGAATGGCATGATATAGCAAATAAGAACTGAAAATTCTGAAAACACAGATAGTTTTAGACATCCAAAGACAGTGGCTTTAGACAATGGAGTTATTACGGCTTTCTTATGGTTGTCATGTTAATTGAGAAGAGTTTGGTTTAATTACTTCCTATTATAAACAGTTAATTAGACATTATTTTTTTGACTGAAGTTAGTTGCTGCATGGATTGCAATTCTTTTCAAAGTCTTTTCTGATGAAAGAGGCTAGTAACAGATTATAATTAAGTATAGCTCTGAAAGATTATCATCTTTAAACTCTAAATACGCTGTTCATTAGGATTAAAACAAAGATAAATCCGGATATTCTTACTCATTATGCTACTTATAAGCATTGGAGTTCTTTGCTATGGGTTGTTCCATTCTGAACAGTAACATATGGAAGATCCTAGTACAACTAAATAAAACATTATTTAAAGTACAGTGTAATTGTTATGAAAGGAGTCTTTCACCTCTTGGAACTGTCTTAGAACCACATATATAATTTCTTTTTCCAAAATATAAATAATATCTGTATCTTATTTTTAGAGTTTGGTGTTTTGTTTTTTATTTGTTTGTTTTGTTTTGTTTTGTTGTTGTTGGTTTGTTTTGTTTTGTTTTTAAATAAGAGTACCTTTTCCAGTTGTATGAAATGCATTTTTCACTCAGACAAATGACCTGAACAACACAAAGAGCAACTTTATAATACTTTGTAATAGGTGTGTTAAAGCAGAAGACTGCCATCAATGAGTCCCATACCCTGAGCCTCTGTTGCAAAGAAGTCTGAGGTCACTTTCATTGCCTTATTTGCTCCTAGTAAAGTGTATACTTGCAGCCTGATTTCTCAGAAGTGTTTGACTGGTATCTATGAATTGCAACAGACAATGGCAAGTGGTGAAGTTATGGCAGCACAAGAAGTAAAATACTGTCTAACTGAACCTCAGTGACTGATCAGCCTGTATTCTTATCCTATTACTTAAATGGCCCATAACTAACATTTGGATACTGAAGGAGTTCTTGATTGGCTGCTTTGTAACATTAAGCTGTTGCTAGCAACCTGAAAGACACTGTGCACACCTATTTAAAATTATCTAGCCAGCCGGTAGCTAAAGTGTGCATGTTATAAACCAACTCCACATTTGGGTCTCCTCGTTAAAAAAAGGATAAAAGTATGTATTTCATACTACAATGGGGGAAATCATTGAAGTAGAATTTCTGCTGTGGAGACAAAATAAAAGTAGTAAAAACCTGATAAAAGAAAATAGAATGAATATTCATTTTAGTTAGGTATCTTTTTTCCAGCTTCCCCTTGTCTAGTCTCAGTGCCTTTCCACCAAATTACAGAGTTTGATATTACACATTACTTTGTGAAGAAAAGCAAAGACATATGTTACATATACCATCACTAGTCTTGGATTTTAAAATAAACTTTGATTTAAAAAATATATGTCTAGCATCATGCTGGATGTCAAATAACTGTGTGCCTTGTGCTGCATAAACTAACCTCTTCAGAGGCACATTTTGTGATAGGTAGTAACTGCTAAAAAGGGAGTACTACACTCAGGATACCATGCTGCATTAAAATACATGTACATATATGTACACACCTACAAGTTATGTTTTTGATAGCCAGTGTTTAATGAGAACAGTGAGTATTGTCTGAGCAAGAATAAAATATTTAATTCTTACATATTACAGATTAATGTGAAATGTAGTATGTGATTTATGAAAGATGTAAAAAATATTATAGTGTCTTCCTTATAACACTTATGTTCTGACCATTGGCGTGACATAACAAGATCTACAGAGGATGCAAAGTGATAATCTGATGTCATTGGTTACTTGCATTAGTTAGATGGCTATTCAGTATTTTAGCTGTTCATAGTTTGAAGTTCTCCTTTGCCATTTGTCACTTTTATGACTTACTGTGACTATTACTGGGTTTGGGGAAAAGGCCTTAAAGAATGATTTGAAAGTTGAAAGAAAGGGCACTTCCTTTAAGGGCTGCAGGCAGGGTAACATTCTGTCAGGAAAGACAGTAAAATACACTGAAACAGGTGTAATTCAGGTTGGAAGGGATACATATCTCTGGCAGGGGAAAGGATTCTGGAGGTTGTCCAGGGCAATTAGGAAAAAATTCAAAGTTAAAATAATGGGAAAGAATAAGCTAATGGCGCAGCTCAGAGAGAAGCTTATTTATAGAAGTTTATTGACAGGGGAGGAATATTATTTTTAGCAGCATCTTCTGCTGAATGCTCTTCAGGAGAATTAAATGTGCAGAACAGAGGCCAAAGCACAATACAGTGAACAAAGGTTAATGTTTTTAAACTCTCAAGGCTTGGAAACTTTTTTTTTCATAATTCATACTGTTTTGATATTTCTGTGCATCACAATGAAAATAATTACTTGGTAAAATTAAGATTATGTTCATAAATTATTTCAAAGTTATCTTTATAAAGAAATATGAATAAAAAAAATACTGTCTTTCTCTGAGTATTTCTGATATTAGCATGTTGACTAGGAAAACCCAACAACATTTATATGTGAAAGAATGTAAGGAATTTAAATTTAAGAGTAAAAATGTACCATTTCTATTTGTCTTTTTTAAATCAGTCTGCTGCTAATGCAGCTATTGAACTATTTTTGTTAAGTTCTTTCAACTGATATTGACAAACAAACACCAGTTCTGCTGGATGGAGTTTCAAAACTGCTTGTGAGTACTAATCTACTTTTAGCATGGTACAGTATCTTTGCTCATGGAAGACATCTTAAAGTAGTAGAGTAAATATGCTAAGCCACTTACCAGTCTTTGTCTCTTTAGGACCAGAAAATGTATGAGTTGTGTGTTAATTCTCAGGAAAATTTCAATTATTGAAATAAAAATTTCTGATCAGAATGAAGGAGCTATCTGATAAAGGTCTGTTGCTCAACACCTCTAAACCAAAAACAATATTGCAGTGTCTGTGTCCTTTCTGGGCTAAGAAGAAAGAGAACAAATATATCCTAGTAATTCTTAAAATTCTGGATTTACCTATATTCTCATCAATACCATTTAATAAAAGATTTAGATTCCAGTAACAACCAGAAAATGTCCACTGACAAAAGTTGTTTTAAGAAGACATTTAACTTTTGTTCTTAAGGAGTTGTTGCTCTTGCTTAGGTAAAGAAATAATTAATGTTCCTGTGATGAGCAGCAATGGAACAGTCATCCTGTCCTGAAAAGCCTAGGAATACTCTGTGCTTATTTTATGTTGGTTAATAAGGCATGTCCAAATAGTCTGATTTGCTGGTACTGGTCACAATCAATGGCAAAGGGCATTGATAAATACAGCATGCTCACATAACCAAAATATAACTCTCTTGCTAATAAACATTTAACGCATGTATCCTATCAAATGTTTTAAAACAATGTCCTGAAAATAGCAGTGGAACTACTTGTAGAAAAACATGAGGGGAAATAAGGGCAGGAGACACTGAAGATGTCAGCACTTCAGATGGTAATATCTGGAATTCCAAGCATGGAAACATATGTAAACTAATATGCAGTTAAGGAAACCCAGGTATTTAAGTGTTGGGGTTTTTTTCAGCTTTCTTTCCCTTTCAACTAACTTCTGCATGGCAGAGATATTTCTATCGGAGGCCAGAATTTTACGCAACAGCAATTAAAGTCCAACCGAGTTGGGAAATTTGTCTGTTCTTGTAGCTGACTGAAAAGAGACATAGGGGAAGAATTGCTAATATTTTAGCTTCTTCCAGCTGCTTTGTGCTTAATTTCTGCTCTGTAGTCGACACATAAGATGGTAGCAACTGTTAGGTAGATAAAACCCAATCTGGTGGAAAAAGAATTACATGTATCTAATAAAATACAAATATGATTGATTCTGTCCTAAGCTTGGAAATGACTTTTTTTTTTTTTTCTGACAGTCTGCTCAATTCTGTCAGACAAAATGTTTGCCTCTGGAAAAGAAATAATGCACAATATGCTAAGAAATGAATGGTGAAAGTGTTAAATATTTTGACTCGAGAAAAAGCAAACCAAAACAAAGAAACAACCAACAAGAAAAAAATGAATCTGGACATCTTTGATTCTATTGATCTCAAATGGAAAGTACCTTTTTCACAATTAACTTCCTTTAGACATAGTGTATCTTAATCCCGGTGATCAATCTCCTACAGGACTGCTTATAGAAAAGTACAGAAAATTTGTTTCAATAGGGGAAGTTATAATTTTCACAGTATTTAATATGAATGCAGTTTATAACTTAGGAAATTGTGACTTTTTATTTTTCCCACCCAGTCTTATTTGCCTGTATTTTACTTGTCTTAGCTAGAAGCATCCTGTGTATATAATTATATTAATCTTCAGTGTGTTTGGTAACAGATGACAAAGACAGAGCAGGAATTGTGTTCTCTCTAGATACATTTGCAAAGCTATACATGTGATTTCTATTCACTGAAGGAGAAGAAATTAGTCTTTATACTGTTTGGTTTGTAAATATAGAAGAACAACTATTTTTCTTGTGGTCAGTTACGTAGCTCACAAAACAACATGTGGTTTTTTTTGTGTATTGCAGGTAGCATAGTGTACCTTGGGATGATGGTGGGGGCATTCTTCTGGGGAGGCTTGGCAGACAAGGTGGGAAGGAGACAGTCACTCCTGATATGCATGTCTGTCAATGGATTCTTTGCCTTCCTTTCATCATTTGTCCAGGGCTATGGCTTCTTCCTCTTCTGTCGCTTGTTTTCTGGATTTGGGTAAGTTCCCCTGGTTTTGTTAATTTCTATGATTTTCTGGTTTAATAAAACTTTCCTGTTTGCAAAAGCACATTATTTAATGTAGAAATATAGTCTGTGTCATGGGTGAAAGAATTAAAAAAGGTAGTTACTACACTCTTAAATAACAGCCTGAAGGGGAAGAATAATGATTTTAGGGGAAACACACAGACTTTAAACTGTAGGATTGAATTCTGATTTTATTTTGCAACAAACTTGCTTTGTGAGATCAACTTGCTTGGCTACTTTATGCCTCAGCTTGTCTATATATTGCTTGTTCAGTCAGCAAAGTAAAACCCTCCACACCAGTGTACTGTATGTTTTCAGTAATATTTTTAAAGTTTTTAATGTCTTTATGTGCAAAATATTGTTTATAATACCACAACAGTCCAGACTGTCAAAATTAAAATGGGGCCCTAGAGTGTGACAAATGTTTTTGTTTTCTTCAGAAGGTGGTGTTTCTGCCCTATGTTTGCTATACTTTTCATTTACATAACTTCTCAGTTGTTGGAAAAGTTTAAGATATTGGCAATGGTACATTAAGTTTATAATTTTAGATTTATATGAACAGAGATTGAGATGCCCAAGTAAATTACTATGAGAAAGCTTCTGCCTTTACTGCACCCTTGGATAAATAATCAAGAGCTCTGCTTTGCAGGATGGTTAGTTTAGCACTTCAATTGCTTGATTCAGATCAAAAATCCTGATTACAGTTCCATTTCAGGCCACTAGCAATTTTCTGTATGCTGAACAGAAAGAAGTTGGTGAGAGCACCGTAAGCAGTGTCATCATGAAGTCCACTGTTTGTATGGTTTGTTGGCTGTAGTTTGTAGCCATGGTGCTCTAACACTGTTCTGTGATGCTTGTGGTTTTAGAAACCCATTGAAATGGTCCAAGGTAGGGTCAAACAGATACCTATATCAAAAACAAATTACCACAGCAGTAAGTACTATTAAACTGATTTAGGAAGGGAGGTGCAAGGGCAAGAGGAGAGAGGAATAAGATGTGAGGAATTTCCTCAGTTACCATATCTCTGTATCAAATTGTCAGATATGACTTTAAAAGAGATCAAGAGGAAATGATGACTATTCTAATTCTTAAAAAAAAAGGACTTAAAAACAAAACACAACAAATCTCATCCAGCTTCTTTGCATGTTTTTCATATCATAGCATCTGAAACTAATAGTCACCTATGTTTTGTCTCTCCACAGAGAATGATTAATCATGTTACATGACACTTTGACTTTTCCATCATCCTGTCAAACTACAGAGGCTTGTTGTATTCCTGCTTAGCCTGCCCAATTCATGAGGGCAGTACTGGACCCTTTTGCCACAAAGGTTTATCTTTTAGCAGACATATTTGTGACACCTGTTGGCTTTCACCCAGATTGTTCCTTGTGGATTATATGGCAAAATACATACTTGTCAAGCCTCATGCCAAACTTACCTGTTGGGTCTCCTCCTCACCTGTAGCTTTTCCAGTAACATTCAGTGCATTTATGATATATGTATGTCCCAAATTGGGAAGATCTTTTGTTGTGTACCCAGCTTATGATTAAAGGTCTTTGGAGGAGCAGCCCCTTCATATCTCTATCTTACACCTCTGTGTGGGTCCCCACTGTGTCCAAAGTCCTCCTACCTCATATTTGAGAGATAGACAAATAGATCATAGATGATTTGCCAACATGTGCTATATTTTCAATGCCCTCACTCCGTGCAGAAAAATCCAAACAACAAAAAAAAACCAACAAAACCACCAACGCCACCACCATCAAAAAGACAGTGTGAGCTGCAGTTGTTGCTCATAGCAATTACTTCAGAGAAAGATTCACAGCTAGCTCACATCTTCTGTTTTCTTCAAAGACCAGATTTCTCCCCAGAATAACCTCTTTCACCTGGTATCAGAGTTTCATTGTAAAAGCTAAGGGGTCTCTAGCACTGAATCTGTGCTTCATACCTTCAAGATGAGCAAAACCTATTCCTTTTTCTCTTCTTATTGTTTGACTGTGGTGATGTAGTTTTTCCACCAGACTTTACATGTTCAGAACACTTCTTTTTCATCTGCTCATTTGCTTTTCACAGAAGACTTAGGAAACATATTCAAGATAGTATTTGTGTCATAACTGCCTTTGCTCTGTTTTTTTGATCCCATTGTGGATATGATATTATGTTGAGAGCAGCTGTAACAGCAACAGATACATCATATGCCAAGCACCAAGAAGGAGGGAAGAGGCTGGAACATTCCAGAGGCAGCAAAGTAAAAACATTTCACTTTTAAACAGTTGGGCACAAATATACTTACTTTTAGAGCACATATCTTACAGATCTGTGTTTCCAGGTACTTTGCATCAGCTGCTCTGCAAGAGAGTGAACTCTTTATGTTATTGCTTACTGAAGAACTCCCAGATGTTTACACAAGCTCTGAAGTCACACCTTCTTGCAGTATGACAGGAAATTTGCTTAAGGGGTTTGAATTAAATCTTGAACATTTATAGCATTGTTTACTATATCTCATATATTACTTGAATGAAAATGAAGTTGTGACAGTTGAATGGGAATAGAAATTCAATTTAATTTCTCTTGATAAACTCTCCATATTTTAAAGGTCCTGTCTCTGCACAGTAGATTTCAGTTCTCCTTTCTTAGTGAAAGACAATTAATATATAACATTGTTACTAAGGGAGGAAGCTTTGTTCCAGTAATTTGTATGAATCAAAGAACCCAGTATGAAATAGGAATAATTTTAAGCAAAGAACTGAATTATATGTTTTAAAGGCAAACTAGTTTTAATTTATAAAAAGTAGAGTAAAATAAATTCTTCACAGGTTTTTATAGAAGAAGACTGCTCAGAAGAAAAAAAAATTCCTTGAAATATTTCTTTTTTATCTGAAAAAAATAAAAGTAGAAAACATTTTACATGAAAAAAAAAGTGATTTGGAGTACAAACCAGTATAAATAAATAAATGACATTGAGGGATATGAAAGTCTGAAAAGTGAACTTAAGCTATTGAAAAGAGTAAAGAAAAGGAAATTATTTTGAAGTCTGTACAACATTTATGGAAAATGATATCATAAATGTGATTCTTCCATTGATTAATTCAAAATCAAAGCCTGATGAGGATTTAGGAGGCTTTAGATATGGTTTTCTACAAAGTAGACCCAGACCAGAAAGAGTGCTGTATTCAACATTAGCCACTGGGGGAATGTGCAAAGATTTATCATCAAAAAGCACCTTTTTAGATCTGTCTTTGAAATTGTCAAAAGAAGGTTTCTCTCATACCAAAGCATGACATAACATAATGGATAACTTGAATGGAACTGGAGCTGTTGCCTTTTCAACAGTGCCACTGTGATGTATTATTCTCATCTAGAGAATTTTATCTAACCTCTCCTA
>VWZY01000966.1:196108-232253 GCA_013399075.1 Chloroceryle aenea | reverse complement strand
GTAGCTGAGGTTGCTCAGAGCCCGATCCAGACTGATCTTGAATGTCTCCAGTCATGGGACCTCCACCACCTCCCTGGGCAACCTGTTCCAGTGTTACCCCACCAGTAAAGAACTTCTTCCTACTGTCCAATCCAAATCTACCCTTCTCTATCTTAAAACCATTGCCTTTGGTTCATTGCTCTTGTAAATGGTTCCCCCCAGCTTCCTTGTAGGCCCCTTTTGGATACTAAAAGACTATCAATTAATAGATGTCTTCCTTAAACTAATTCACTACCTGAGAGCAAGACAGCTGCGTGTCATGGCCAAATTTAGATGAGCAGTAACACACAAAGTCCAAAAGCACCACTCTTGCAGGTAACAAATTGTTGATTTTCTGCTCTTTCATCTTCTATTGGTAGCAAGTGCAAAGAAGATATGCTTACCCCCCCAGGGTTTCATGGTAATATTTTACCAAGGAAATATTTTGACCTTTACTGACATTTTATAGCAAAAATTGGGGGAGTGGTGAAAACTTACTGTGAAAAGCTATTCTTTTCACAGTAAGGTTTGACAAGATGAGGCTTTCTGTTGTGGGTTGGGTTTTTTTTTGTTGTTTGTTTTTTTCAGGGCAGGGGTTGAAGTGTACAGTTCCTTGTATAAATGTTGGTTACTATCAGTCTCAGTTAATTGCTATCTTTTTAAACAATTCATGGGTTTTGCTTAGTGAAAGATCATTTTTCTCAACTTTAAACATGTTGACTTGCACTTTATTCATGATGATGGAGCTCAAATAAAGACTGATAAAATTAAGCTCTGAATATGTCACCCCTTTGCCTTTCCATAACCCTGTGAAGTTGAGTCATCTTGTCTTGTAATATGTCGGCTTTTATAGTGAATGAACAAAGCTGAGTTTGACATAAAATATATCCTGGAGTCAGACTTGCAAAGCTCTTAAAATTACTCACCCACACTCAAAATCTAATAATTTTCCAGCTTTCTTCTTCTTTTGCCATGAGAATGGTCAATAAAGCAGGGGGAAGGCCAACTCACATAGGATATTTTAGATTCCAAAGGGAGGATGGATATAGGAGAAAGAATTTTCCTTTTCTTTAAAAGAACAATTAAACTTCATGGTATTTTCCTTAAACAAAGAGTTTAACCAGTGAAGTGAAAGACTGGCCTCAGTGATGCTGTATATGGATTCACCTAAGGCAAATACCAGGTTGTTGGGCAAAGC
Organism: Chloroceryle aenea; assembly: GCA_013399075.1. Taxonomy (NCBI): domain Eukaryota; kingdom Metazoa; phylum Chordata; class Aves; order Coraciiformes; family Cerylidae; genus Chloroceryle; species Chloroceryle aenea. The sequence goes on along the minus strand of VWZY01000966.1, from coordinate 231,037 downwards.
TACATGTAGATTTTGTTCTTTGATTAAGAAGTTCCCAAAGACTGTAAACGTAGTAACAAAGTGATGTGTTATCTACCAAGGTGACAAATAAAGATAGATTTCAATGAAATGTATTTGTCTTAACCAGTCCTCTAAGTCTTTAGATAACACTCTCTTTCTTGTTCATGTTTTATTGTGAGGTGCAAACAAGAATGCAGGAGTCTTGTGAAATTATATTTTTACCTTGTTAATATAAATGTGCTTGTCATTTTCTACTCAAATAAAAATATTACTAAACATAAATGATCCTAGTATCTATTCTGATATGATTAGGCTGAAGTCACACATCTGTTGATTGGGGAAAAATAGTTTGTTAACTGCAGTAGAGGGAATATTGTACTCCATAAAGCAACTGAAGAAAGAAGTGATCAGTGGATCTATAATAACGCCCTTTTCTTCTCTGCTGCAGGATATGAAAGAACAGCTGTAGGAAAGTTGTTACTGCTTGCAGACTCTATCTGTGATGCCCCTCGAGAAATTAATCAGCTGTTCTTCATGAAAAATTTCTAACAGCAGAATCCTTGCCACAGCTGACTCAGCCCTGCATTGCTGATCCCATTGTTTTTCTCTTTACTCACACCTAAACAATTCGCTGAGAAGAGACCATCTGCATTCACTACAGGCCATGAGATAAGAGAAACTGTCAGCTGAAAAGGAAAACATGTTAAGGTTTAAGGAAATAAAGGTGGAAGGGCATTCAGTTGTTCACTCATTTGCTTTTAATTCATGTGTGGGATTTTTTCATGTTTTTTTTTTTTCTGGTTTTGATGATTTTTTGTTTCTACTCAAATTGTTTTAAAAGCATTATGATTAGGAGGAGAATTATGCTTTAGAAAACTCACTAGTACAACAATCTCTCTATCCTAGTATAATCAGGGAGTGGATGTGAGGGAAAGTCTACAGCTTCTTAATACACCACCTCTTCAGATGTGCAGAAATTTATCTACTTATTTATTTATTTATAAAGGAAAAGCAATTTGCAGCTGACCTTCGGCCTCTTATCTCAATCTTTCCTTTTTATATAAAAGAGCAAGGGCTTAAAATCAATTTATCATCCACATTCCGGGCTGGACTTTCAAAGCAGCTCAGTTTGCCAAGTGAGTCACCTGGAAATTTGATGGTAAGAGTCACATCAAGAGCAGGCTTGTGGTTGAACTCCAACCACTCCTGAGAAACCTGGCCTTCCTCTGCCTCCTAGAGAGAGCATCTTAAACCTGAGAGCAAACACTCTCTTGCATAGTTGTTAGCTGGAATCAGGAGCTGTTCTGTGGTTTTGGGTTTTTTCTTTTATTTTTTTTTACATTTCCTAGAATTTATTTTGAAGTGCTTCATGGCTTGGGCATGTCGATACATCGACAGATATCACTCCAGCTGTGCTACAGATATTTTATGTTGCTGAGCAGTGGTTGTCAGTGAGTAGCAATTCTCTATTGAATGAACACAGGAAAATCTGAAGGAGCACAAAGTAGTGTGCTTTGAACTGTCATATTTCTAGGCAGAACAATACAGTGAATAATTCTCTCTGCTGTGTCAGAGCATCAATCCCTTTGAGGCAGCGAGTGCAGCTAGAGCAAGTGTTTAATATTTGTTAGAGTGCAGGGAAGGGTGCCTGGCATTCAGTCCTGGCTCTGGAGTTGATATCTGAACTCCAAACCAACCTGGAGTGAGGGAAAAATAGTTACCCAAGCAGAAAGTTTTAATTCTCTTCCTGCCATCTGTGGGATGAAGTTTTCTTTGTTGGTGCCTGTTAATCATTTTAAAGTCCTTAGAAAAAATCACTGTGTAGAAATTCAAAGTACCAACTGCCATATTAAAAAGTGTTAGGGAGAAGGACAGGTGCTCATATATCTGTACAAGCCAACAGCAGCTTTTTTAAATGGGTTTACAAAACAATTCCTCGAGATCCAGCCTTTGAATAACATGCCCATGCCATTCATACACTCTGCTTTGAGAAGCAGAGGGCAAGATGAATGCACCAAGCCAAAGCTGAGTAGTTTTAACTACAGAGAGCAGAGTACAAACTTCACCTTGGCCCTAGTCACCTTCCCTTTCCAATCTCTGCATGCCACATCGTTTGTGCCGGGTTGTCTTTATGTAGGAGACAGCTCTCTGAAGAAGGTAATCAAGTGGAGAGTGCTCGTCTGTGCTGCTGAGAGGTTGTTTGTGCATCCTGGACACGAATAGCACTGAGCTGGCAGTTAATGCCAGGGTTAGGAGATGGCGAGGATATCTCTAGGGACAAGACAGTGACAGGAATGCTGAAATCAGCAAAGACCACCCATTTTCGTGGAAGACAGTGGGAAGAGGGGGGATGGTGTGCTGCTTAGGAAGGCTGAGATGTGGGAAGGCAGCAGCAGAAGTCTGGGCAATCAGTGAAAAGAGGAGAATGAGAAAACAGCAGGCTTGGGAAAGACTGTGACCAGTGCTCTTGGCCAATGTGCAGTTTGGTTTTGGGATAAATCCTTCTCAGTAATGAGAGTGGGAGCTTAGAAGAGGAACTGTTTCTGTCAGAAGTACACCAGACTACTGCGGTCTGGCTCCCACTAACTGGTGAAAGAAGCCCAGCTCTTGCTCAGAGGTTGCCCTTAGCAGCAGCAGCACCATATCTGTGTATTCTTAGCCTGCTCTATGAGTCAATGCCATTTGCTTTTTATTGCTGCACCGACTATGCATGAGTCCCTGTGGGAAAGGGAGCTTAGGAATCCCTCAGGAGATTTCTGCCTGATGGCCTTTTGATAGCTTTAGGGCTCATATCACTTTGATCCCTTCAATTCAAATACAGTAGCATGTGTTTTCCACTGCTCTAGGCCTGCCTATACTCTAGCTGAATAACTATATCCTTATAAATGTTCATTTGTGCATAAGCTCACATTTCTGCTTGTGACTGGATCTTGACTGGCAGCCCACTGGTGTAAATGCAGCCCCACTCCAAGCTCTAGCCAGGCGAGTTTGCTCACTGCCAGTGTCTAAAGGTATCATGACTTTAGGGGGAGGACATAGTTCATAATCCATTACTATTTAATCGTATCCTCTCTGTTGATACTGCTATCGAGGGCACCAATTAGTTTCAATTGTGCAGGTGGTTTTAGTAAAGCAGACAGTTAGGCTAATGGGAAACGGACTGTGATCATCTACCTCATTTCACAGAGCTAAGGAGCAACAATCTAATTTGAGCTGAGTTCAATTATTCTTGACTGGAACTTGCTTTAAACCAGCAACCTCAGTGCAAAAAGGCTGTCAGGGCCATTCAGCCTCTTGATTTCTATTTTGCATGCATAAGTCTCTTCATCAGAAGTGTCTGACAGTAACTGGGTCTGATGCTGCTGATGAAACATTCCTGTTTGGCCACATCTAACAGAAGGTTCATTCCCCTCACTGCCATCTTGACATTTAATTCTTGGGAACTGAGGGAACACTCTTCTTATCCAAAGACACAGATAAATCATTGCCCATTTAATGAGAGCAATTACACTAGGAAAATTATCAAATTACTTTTTAGAGGATTTTAATCAGCTCATAGATCTGTGTTTTGTTGTGTGGCCCTGTGTGTGCAGTTAAGAGTGTTTAGCACTGTTTTCTGTCTCCTGTTCTGATTCTGAAAACTTGAGGATGATAAAAGGCAGAGGGAGTGAAAACAGAATAGGAAGTGGAAAAAATGAAGATGCAAATGGAACTGCAGATACGCTTGCTGATGGATGGTCATTTCCCCAGAAGAAGCCAGAGACCTTGTGAGGGCACCAGAGAAGTCAATGTCTGTTTGGTCTTAGGAGACAGATCTCTTTGCCACATGCAAATACTTGGCTTAAAGGTCATGTAACTGCCAGTCTATCTGATTTTCTCTTTCTGTAGGCTTTTGAAACAAGGCTGGGTCATCCTCAGTGTCATGTTGCTTTTCTTTCTCTTTCTGTGCAGGACTCTAGTCCTGGATGTCCACACCGCAGACCTGTTAGTTTGATCTCAGGTTCTGCTTGAACAATGCGAGTAGATCTGCTGGCAGAAAAATGTGGTTGTGAAACAGAGAATAGAACAGCCTTTAATGGACTGGAGATGAGGACTGCAAGAGCACAGCATGCAGAGGCTGAGACAAGCTCCAGAGCTACCCCAGGCCAATTCTGCTGCATCTCATCACCCATGTGCAAGGGGCATACAGCTAGGCCTGCCACGCTCTGCTCAGCAACAGCCCTTCTGTCCCAGGCTACCTCCGTGGGGACTGAGAGTGAGATGAACCATTCCTGCAACCATTGGATCCCAGAAGATGCTCACTGATATTATCTTCCTCTCCTGTACCTGATGCTTGCCCTCCCACTTGTGTGTCACAGCACACTGCTGCACATGGGGACTGAGCCTTCAGGCCTCAGGAAAAAGGAAAGGTGGACTGCTTAGAGCTGTGACTGTGACCAAAAAGCATCAGATGCTGAGAAACACGGCCAGCAAAGATGTCCTTCATTTCCTGCTGGTGAAGTGCAGTTGATTCCTCCAGCAATTAACAGGTTCTGTATGAGAATGAACTAAGTGGACTATTCTGGATGGAAGAGGAACACATTTGGACAATGGGGATATAAACTGATCCCTACCAGCCAACCACAGATAAATCTGTGTTCCCTTAAAATGATTTCAAAGTCCATATGAGCAAAACCAAGCTTGCTTCAGACTAAAATGTGGGGTTTTTTTGTTGAACTGAATACCAAGATGGTATTTTTTAATGTTTATTGCCTCCTATATTAATAAAAATGTTATTCCAAGGAAAAAAAAAGTAAGGAAAAACCCCATTATTTTAAATTAAATGTCTTTCTCTTTTGTGTTCAAAACTAAACAATACACTGAGGAAAACAGAGGGACTGTATTAAAATTATTTTTGTTATTATTAAAACCAACTTTTGGGCCTGTGGCTAGACTGGGGGCAGAAAAACATTTCAGAAATCAAGGGCTGATTTATAAGAGCTGAGCAGCTGTAAGTATTTCATAGGAGCTCACGTCCTATTCAAACTATGATTAATCTGTCTTTTGTTCTTAAGATTAAATGCTATCAATTTCACTTTTAGGAAATGTTACTACAGAACCAGGGATACAGCCAAGACACTGTTATTTTCCCTGTGCAATATCACTTCACGTGGTAAAAACAAAGTCAGGTTCAGCACAGGGTGATTATGCATTACTTATTTAATACAGAATTTAGAATGGTGCAAACACAGATCTCTTAAATATTCATTAGTTTCCATTCTGAATAGAAAAATGTAAATATCCTATCTGACTTATTAAAGATGACAACAGAACAAGCATAATCTGACAATTTAAAGGATTTACTCATGGCTAGTGTTCATTTCAGTCTCCCCTGAATCCCACATCATAATTGAATCAAACTAACTTTTATCTGACATGATGAAGATTGAGCTTGTTCTAAGAATCTTCACTTTGTCATCGAGAGGAATGGATATCCTGAGCTCAAATGTCCACTGTGAAGAGAAATAATCTTGAACCGTGGGATGTGATAAACAGTATTTGTGTCACCCTCCAAACAGAAATGGATGTGGAGATTAAGTGATGATTGCCAGTACAAATGTGCTTAGAGGTTTTTCTTTAAGTGTAGTTATTATCTCATGTAATCTGTATTCAACCTGTCTCAGAATATGGAGATAACATAGGGAAAAATTACCCTTGAGTCAATGAAAATAATTTGTTTATGTATGGCATATCCCTTAATTGTGTGAAACAATCAGGGAAGTATTAATTGCCTTCTTGATGAAGAGACCAGCAGCTCAGTTACTTGTACAAAACAGTAAAAAGTGCCTTCCTGATTCAGCACAGAATTCATTCAAGCCTGTGAAAATTTGTATTAATTCAATATATCATTGTTATAAAAACTGCATTGCCCATGGTTTGCTAATGCAATAGAGTGTAATTTACCACTTTTCTTTCCAAAGTATGTTTGCATGTGAATCCATTCTCACATTAGATTGCTCTCCCTTTGTTTTATGGTCACAATTAGCACAAAACAATGTTTTTCTCTTCAAGGAAAACATAATTTAATATTAAGACCATGTCTGAAACCAAATAATTGTGAAAAATAGTCCTGCTGCTGTCTGGAGTGCTCTTGAACAGTACAGAACCCTGACTGGTTTTGGTGAATCTATTCTTTCCCTGGAGAAGTCATGAGATGGAGACGTTAATAGAGATGGTCTTGACTCAAGCACTGGGGGCCATCACCTAGCAGAAATACACACTGTGGAGATCAGGAGAGGCAGAGACCTCAGGTCAGTGAGGAAAATTGAATGTGGGGCCTGTAGCCATGCCTGTACCTGAGCAGTCAGTGAGCTGCAAACCTGTGTCCTACATTAATTGTGCCTTAGTGCTGTGATGCATATGGAATCAAGACCCCAAATTCTCTCTAACTTGTCTTTTCCAGCTTGTTGGGCATGGATCTCCTCCTTCATGTGCTGTCACACACTAATAAAACACGCAGAGTGTTGAAGGGAGAGATTTTCCCTCAGGGACCTTGAACTGGCCAGAACTTCGAAGGCGAATCCACTTCTTTGTTTCCCTCTAGTGAGCTCCCAAACAAAAGCCTTTAAGCCACCAAAGCTTGGCTGTATTAGAAATACAAGCTTAGATTGCTTTTTAAGTAGCTCTATTTCAAAGTGACTAGCAATAAAAATGTCCTACAAACAATTTCCTCTGCCTGCTGCAGGTCTTTGCATTCAGGCTTACAGCCAGCCACCTCAGAAACTTGCTGTGTTACAGCAAACTGCATTATCCCCCCTGGTCCTGGTGAGGACTCCTACCACTGCCTCCAAGGGCTGAGGACCAACCATCTGTTCTCCACCTGAACACATGCACTGCTCCTCAAAAAAAAGGAAAAAGCTATCTCCACTTTTTCTAAGCAGTGTCCTGTGACATCCTCCTCTTTTGAAGAAGATAATACACAGATGAGAAAAAACAAAATCAAACTTCTGTAAACATTTAGCTGGTAGGAGTTTCAAATAATGTACCTGTTCCATACCTGCCAACACTGCAAGGAACCCTGCCCTCAGATATTGCAACACAGAGTGCTGTATGCATAGCCAAAAGATATTTCTCCCACTTTAAATCACTGTAGGGTTTTGTGGATGAAAAGGACATTTTCATGTGTCAAAAAGGATCGTGACTGTGAGTAGTTCTTCTGCTTCCCAATGGAGCCCAGGGTGAAGAATTCAACATTTTAATGTTCTCACTAGTCCAAAATTCATCAATACCCTTAAAATGCCAAGTGCTAAAAGAATTACTCTGTATAGTTTGCTGTGTACAATGTTTATATTTTATTTGTATTTCCAAATAAGATTTTACCTGAATTTTTATCTTTTAGTGGAATGGCTCTCCTGATATTCCACATGCCTAACTTCCCATGTCCCAGAAAGACACACCACATAATTGAGTTGATACAGGGACATAGGATGACAGTGGATAAAATATACTTAGTGGACTAGAACATATTTTATCTTCGTTTGTGGAATGAAAGCCAAACTCATACCTGAAAGATGCCTACAATTTCCCACTGAAGACTCTTCACAGGAGTTACAGGTGTTTCTCTGAGGTCAAAATATAGCCCTAAAACATTCACAGCCTTTCTCAAAAAGATGAGAATGATAAAAGTCTTGGGCAATTTAAAGTAGTAAATCTAAAATCAGTGTGAATTCTCTGTGGATGGAAGCGGTGAGGGGAAAATAGAAATATGTTCTGCAATAATTTATAGGTTTGGAAGATTAATGGTGAAAAAGGTGTGGACATACAACAGAGATAAAAAGCAGTATTATTCAGGACAACCCACACACTGAGATCAAAGTTAATTTTAAAACTTAAGTGTTTAAAGAAAAAGCAAAGAACAGCTGAAGTAAAGAGAGGGTAACACTGAGAAAAAGAAACAACAAGTTAAAAAGAGATACTAGCAAAAGCAAGAACAGGAAAGTAGAAAGAGAGTGTATCTCCCAGGATCATTGAAAAAGATCTCAGTGTGAGAGGTATTTCAGAAAAACAAACTATTCCTTCGGATGAAATTGCACATCAGCAGAAAGGAAAGAAAATTGCTATTAGAAGCATTAAATATGATGCATGTAGGCATGGAGAAGGGAATGTTCAGAGTAATCCAGAGGCAGAAGGTATGTGAGCATCAGGGAGGAAAACAAGCCTGGCTTCATCATGACACTAAGTTGCAACTTTACAGCAGAAAAGCTGCTGCCATTTCCCCAATTGCACTTTAGACACTTTTCCAAATGTTTCTGAGAGATTACAGGGTTTGAAAAGGGATGCTAAGAAATGGGGAAGAGGAGCAGGTTAACACACTATCATAAAGAGCAACACACTGAGAATCCCTCCTACTCCTGGCCTTGTGTCTGTCTGAACACCCTTCCCAAATAATGGTGCTTCCTCTTCTCACAATGGATTTTCAGGATGCTGCAGTTGTTAAAAGTTCTTGTGGTCTTTTGATTAGAAAGCAGGGAAACATCAAGTAGAAGACTTAAGAGGGTGTTATTCCTGCTTCTCTGGCATGAATAAAACCCACAAAACACTGAAACACTTCAAAGGGAATTTGAGATCTTGGACAGAATAAGGAAAATGCTGTAAGAGCAGCTCAAGAAGAGGTTAGAGAAATTTGGTTTATCTTTGCCAAGGTCAAGAAATACTTATACGAGGAAGAGAATTAAGAAGCAGAAGTTCATTTGATCTATTAAAGAAAAGCATACTAGGATGCCATAGCTAGTCAGATACAGGAAAAAAAGTATAACACTACCAGGAATTTTGTTCCTGATATTTTTAAATCCAACCTGAAGTCTCTCAGAAAGCTACACTGCTCACTGGGAAGTTGTGGGCTTGATGACTGGATCAGGTTTGAAGGTATTTATTATACAAGAAGTCAGATTAGATGATCATAACAATCAGTCTGATTTTATAATGTACAAATCTTTTCTTAAAAACTCATTCTTATTGCAAAGCTTTTTATCTGTCACGTTGTATTAGGTCTGGCATCTTTTCTTCCTTGACAAGATGGATTATTAACTCTGAGTACCTACAGGTTCTTGTGCTACTTAGTGGACTTTCCCTAGCACCTATTGCTGCATTTTTGAGTGCTTGGAGAAGCAGTGCTTCAATTAACACAAGTTAGCAAAGCTATTTATGCTTTCAGAGCTTTGATGACACCATCAGAGCCATTTAACTAACACTGCCTGAAGCTTTTGCACTACTTGGAGGTTAATCTGTATCCAGACAGGCTCTTACTGTCATCATGCTGAAAGAAAACAGGCTCTCTTCTTCTAGCTTGTGTTCCTGTGCATAGGCATACACACCTATATATTTTATATTTACATGCATGAAATACTTCTGAAAGTAACTATTTGTGTTCATGAATATTGAATCCAGTCACATAAAAGAGTTTCTTCTTCAGTAAGGTGGGTAGAAAGAAATTCTTGTGCCTTATTCTGCTTCACATGAAGTCATAAAGCAACCTGAAAGAATCGAAGAGACTTCCTCACACTGTGAAGTCATTTCTCTGTGTTGTTGATTTCAATGTTTCTTCTGTGGCTGTGAATCTTTGTGTTCAACGTGGTGGAGTCTACAGCTTTTGTACCAAGTATTCACCAGCTCAGTGTTTACCTTGAACAGCAAGCAACAGTCCCCAATAACTGCTACTCCATAGGTATATGCTGTCACTTACAGACGTCATTCACTGAACATCAGAGCAGTCTGAACACATCATGTTTGCAGATGACTTGTACACTGTCAATATTTCATTCGATTCCATTGGTTGCAGTAGTTTAGGGAAGAAGGTTATTCCTCTGGTCCTTAAATCAGATGAGGTGTTAAGATATGCAGTGGACTCTCAGACATTGCTGGAAGGAGTTTACAGTCTTTCCACGTATTTTAACCCAGCCTGATTGACAATCCTGACTGAAAATGGAGGTCATTTAGTCATATGTAGCTTACCTTTCAAACTTCTATTTATCTGATTGCAGGAACACTCCAACATATCTCCCACCTGAAACCAGCTTACCTGGGTGTTTTGGGTTACATTTACCAGTAAGATGTTCAGAGCTTCATACTATCTGTAACAATATCACTCGCTCATCAGTGTACTGCATTTTTTACTCTAGTCTAAAATTCCCCCCCACCTTCTATCTTCTATTATTTTCCTTCTGAATGACCCTGACCTTAATGTCAGGTCTACTCTTCCTGCATCAGTATCTTTCTCTCGAGAAATTATTTTTTTCTTTTCCCAGGAGATGCTCACATGTTGTCATTTCAGAAAGTGCTGCACACTAAAGGCCCTGGCCTCTGGAGTCCAGTCTGTCAGAGCTTAGCACACAATTCATGTTTAGAAGCTGCTAGCGTACACTGTTTTTACTGAGCACCATTTCATGATGTTTTGAGAAGACTGGGGAACCTGACAGCCATTGGGGACCCTGACAGTCATCGAAAGTGCTAGCTTTCTCCTTGTGGGATTTGTTGATTACCTGCTTCAAAGCCTTAATCCTCCCCCAAACATTTATTCATTCATTTGAACTGTCTCATGAGGAACTGAGAAAGAACGTGAACAGCCTCACCTAGCCCTTGCTCTCTGGAGAAAACAGTCTGCTGTGCTGCATGGCCAGATGGATTAGAATGCTCTGATTGCTGGTTTTAGCTCTGGATTAGTAATCAGGCTATGTGGGAAGCAATTTTCCTAAGGCTGCATTGCAGGGTAGCAATTGCTTGGACTATAGGTGGCTCTGGAGAGATGTCTATATTATTCTTGGTTTGGTATGGGCTTGAATTGCAGTCTCCTGATCTTGAGAGACTCTCATATCACTTCCTCTCCTGACTACTGAAAGGGTAGTCAGGTGCTGGAACAGGCTCCCCAGGGAGGTGGTGGAGTCACCACCCCTGGAGGTGCTCAAGAAGCATGCAGATGAGGCACTTCAAGACATGCTCTAGTGGGGTGGGGAGGTGTTTGGTGAGGCTTTTTTGTTTGTTTGTGTTTTTTTGGTTTGGTTTGGTTTGTTTTGGGTTTTTTATGGGGGTTTGACAGTTGAACGTGGCGATCTTGGAGGTCTTTGCCAGCCATGACAAATCTGTGGTTCTGTGATTTGATGATGTTTCTGGTTCTCTTCTGCTAAAGCTGTTCAGTTTCATTGGAATAGTGCTTGTTAAGGCAGAGTCATTGGAACTGGGAGTAGGCACTTGTCCATAAAGAGGAAAGGCAGTACTTTAGGCTTTATCCAGCCCTTTGGGTCAGTGGGATATTTGTTTCTACATCTCAAGCCACTGGCTTCCTTACCGGTCTCCGGAATAAGCTCAGCCTGTTCTGCTGCAAGAAAACAGATCTTAACTTAATGGCTAAGGCACAAAGCTGGGAAAGGACTTACTATAGGTCATCCACTTTGAGGTTGATATTCTTCAGTGAATTATCACCCATCTTTCTTAAATATTGGCACAAACTATCCAGCTGGGGACTGTATTATGACTGACTTCCAACAAAGCTTAGCAGTATTGTCAACACACAGCACAGGGTGGAGTCTGCAACACACACCGTGACTCATGCCATGAAAGAGTCTCGTCTTCTTTCACTGTCTGCACACCCAAAGGAGTTTGGCCTTGGACAGAGACTGCTGCATGAATGGTCAGTCTTTCCTGTTACCTGTATGGTAGTGTAGAAGAGGTCCACAGTCCTAGGTTCTGCCCAGGCTGTGCTGTGAACGTGTGTAACAATCCGAGCAGAAATGTAATAAATAAATGCAACCCACAGACTGCTCTGAAGAGAGGAGCAATGAGAGAGGCCATCAGTGTGTTCTCTCTCGTGCTTTTCTGAGTCTTGATCTCTCTCCTCTGCTCTCTGAGCCTTAGGACTTGAATACATGAAGGATTTGTGCACCGACTGCACTGTGGTTCAGAGGGCAAATAAGGAAAAGATTGAATGTGGCTTTGAAGTTTGAATGTGCAGAGCAGCTGTAGGAGCATGTATAGGATGCAGTAATAGATCATTGGCCATATCATCTTCTTCCTCTGTGTTTCTATTTTGTGCTTCATGTATATATATCAGATATGACACTGATTATACAGAGAACTTGATAAATTCTATATTTACAGTAATTAATCTAAAACTGTGATACACTCTGCACCACAAGTGTTAAAAGCTACTACTGAGCAGACAGCACAGTATAAATAAGACTCCAGTGATTTTTGAGCATTCAGGCTTGCTGGTGTCTAATTCAGGCTCATATTCAGAGCAACAAATCTTAGTGGCTGTATTTTAGAAGCCCTAACAACAAAGAATAGGATGAAAAGGGAAAAAAAAACCAAAAACCAAAACCTGTGAATAAGAGAAGTCAGCAATTTGGAAAGTAATTTGTAGATATCAAGGTGAGTCAGAAAGATGCATGTCTGTTTTGCAAAACAGGCTTCCTCCTTCAGGTAGGAAAGCAGCATCGCTCCCTTTTTTCCCTCCTTCACCTCTTCTTCTTCCTTTGCTATCTCCTTCTGGACTGCACTCACTATTATGCTTTTTCTGGGCTTGACTCCTGTTTTCCCACCTTTTCTTACAAACCAGTTGATAGTAGGTGAGGACAATGATCCTTGTACTGGATGAAGTATTGTCCTTCCTCAATCGTTCAGACAAAGTATACAGCTGAAGCTAAAATCTGGAACACTTTATGAACATTTCTTTCAGACCAGGCAAAATACAGAGCACATATGCAGTGAAATAAATTATTTTTGATGTCCTGAGCTAATGTGTCCTCTAGCATCACGGGAAGATATAAAATGCTATGTGTAGACTGTGAAGCATGAACTTAATATGTCCTTTTAGTTATTTTCCTGATGGCAACCTGCAGTATTTAAAAAACTGTGAACCACTCCCACCCCAAATGAAGGTGTCAGAACACATTACCACTCTTCCAGCTGTTTACACAACTCCTCAGCCCTGCAATATGTGTGTGATACACTGTGTAGCATATGTATTATGCCTGTCACCAATTATAATTAGATCACATAAGCATTTTTTTGAAAGATACTGTGGGATCAACAGGATCTGCAGCTGGTGAGAGGATAAATCAAGCTGCAGTCTTAGCAGTGCAGCTTCTGGCACAGTGCACCAGGGACTTTGTTTTCCACAGATCCTCTATTCTCTAGCTCTGTAAGGTTTGTAGTGTTAAAGACCACAGCAGCATTTACTTCATCCTGATCTGCAGCAGCTTAAGTTACAAGGGACTTGAGGACCAGAAAATGGAGCAAATGTTTGATAACCAAGTGGAATGTGATTTCTTTGAACAAATGTGCCTCCACTTTAGGCAGTTTCTGTTACGTAAATTGGCATTTCTAATGTACTAGAGGAGAACATTTTAATCATTTTTGTGTTATCAAACCTGCATAAACCATAAAATCTGCTGAGTTCTTCAAGATGCTCCTTTGTTTTAAGCACAGAGACATTTTATTGCAGTCTTCCCAGATTTATTAATAACATTATTAATATTCTTTTTGCAAAGAGCAGCAATGGAAAAGTGCCTGGTACTCATGGGTGTTTCCTCATTTAAAATGTAAATGAGAAAGGCTGCAAAAAGTTAACCATCTCAGTGGTAAAAAGGGAACAGACATTTACTCTGACAGATACAGGCTTATCACAGGTTTCCTCATGAGTGCATATGAAATACTTCATCCTTCTCTATCTGCAACATCAACAAGAATATGTTTCTTTGTTCACATACAGAATTATCCACGTGGAGGTTTCTTTAGGAATCTACATGAGAAGTTTCTGAATAGCCTGGAAATTGATTTTATTTTCAGAGTTATCAAAAATGTTTCATGACCCATCCCTTACTTGCTGTTGGGTTGTGCTGACTGGGTAGGGTAAGAAAAGACAGAGGTCAGTGTTTTTCATCTGTCAACTTTGAGGCCTTGTGGAGTTCCTGCATACGAAGCTGTTTGTGGCAGCAAAGGAGGGACATGAGCTTTGTTTTGGGCCTGTACAACTCAGAGATTTTGTGCTATCTGTGGGTAGGTCTACGTCAAACTGAGCTGAGAATGGTTTGAACTGGCTGGGATTTGGCAGCTCTCATATCACTGCTGCATACTTGGGTTCAGTGTGACTATCCAGTTGGTAATTGGCATCCACATTACAGAGGATATTTCTCTACAGATTTTTAACTGAGTGACACTGCTCTCCCACTAGTCAGTGTTTTTTTCAGGTAGTCAGAAATTACAGTGAAAAGGGGTATGAGAGCAGGTCTAAGTGACATAGGTCACTCTTCCCTGCTGGAAGGTTTGGGGCAGTAGATGCCAGAACACCACACACAGCAAACACAGCTGCTTTCCTGTGGTTCTGTGGCAATTCTTGCTGATACCTGCCCCAGGGGAGGTGAGGACTGGGCAGAAGGAGGCTGTGCATATCCCAAATCTGGAGGTGGTGGCTTTGTACAGCAGCTAATGAGCTTGATCTCGTTAACTGCTTGAGCTTTCAAAATCCCATCACACCACTGCCTGATCTTTCATTGGATATTTGTCATGACTGAAGAGCCAAAATTAAAAAAGGGAAATTATAGGCAGTTACCCCAGATTTCAGCAATGAAATATTAGGTATTCCTCCATTCATTAACTTCATTAACAGTGTCTGAGGCATAAATCCTTTGGGACACAGGTACTCAGACTACAGAACCCACACTATGAATGGTGTTAGGCAGTGTTTGGATTTTACTAAGGCTCTCTGCCTACTTCTCAGGTATTCAACAGACATAGAAGATGTCTTAGTTTGGAGAAAAGGAGATTAGTTTGGAGAAAAGGAGACTGAGGGGTGACCTCATCAATGTTTTCAAATATGTAAGGGGTGAGTGTCAGGGAGATGGAGTTAGGCTTTTCCCAGTAGTGACCAGTGATAGGACAAGGGGGAATGGGTGTAAATTGGAGCACAGAAGGTTCAAGTTGAATCTTCGGAAAAATTTTTTTACTGTAAGGGTGACAGAGCCCTGGAACAGGCTGCCCAGGGGGGTCGTGGAGTCTCCTTCACTGGAGACATTCAAAACCCGCCTGGACATGTTCCTATGTGACGTACTCTAGGTGGCCCTGCTCTAGCAGGGGGGTTGGACTAGATGATCTTTCGAGGTCCCTTCCAACCCCTAGGATTCTGTGATTCTGTGATTCTGTGAAGATGAGTCTTATGAGTTATATAAAAAAACCAAAACATCAAAACTCAGAAAGCCAGGGGGATATTTTAGTCAAAAGTGTGACACCAGAGGAGTAAACCTTTTATTTACTTTTGAATTTCAGTTTGAATAATCCCAGTCTTCATTTACTATAGTCTTATTTTATGTGTGGAATGATGGTGGATTTTTCTGCCTTGTGTATGAGTCAAGAATAAAATAATAGGATTGTTACTATGGTAGATTCCCCTAGAGAATGGTACAGCAAGAATACTTCTTGATCAATTTTATGTTTGATTCTCAATGTTTCAGCACCTTCATCTGTGAAACAATTTGCAAAAAGTGTATTCTACTCACATCACCTCCATTCATTTACTGTTTTTCTCTGTATGTTATAACACTCTAAACTGACCTCACAGTAGACTTACCTACTTCTGCCACTTTGGAAACTGCAAAAGAAGCCGTTCACAGCCTTTCATACCCTCTTTTCTTCTCTTTCTATAACTACCTTCAAAGACACTTTCCAATTGTCATATAAACTTCTGACTAGAAGGGAAATTTTGGCTCAGAATTTTCACAGTTTCTGGAGCTTCAGCTAGTGTTGTAGCTTTGAAGGGATGACTACTTTCCTAGTATCAACTTGAAACATTTTCCTTTTCCAGCCTTTTTTACTCTCTGAATTGGAAGTGGCCCTATTATTCTTGTTAGCATTTATTGGTATTGAGTGCTCAGACTCATTGGGAACTAAGGGGGGTGGGGAGAGAAACAAAGAAGGCAAAACCTGTTCAACTGGAATTATGATGTAAGCAAGTACTTAACATGATGACAAAATAGTAGGAGTACCAGTTGTGAAGGTTAGAAAATCCAAAGATCAAGTTACACCTGCAGAAACTTCCCCAAAATATTTGATAGCCTC
This sequence comes from Chloroceryle aenea, assembly GCA_013399075.1. Taxonomy (NCBI): domain Eukaryota; kingdom Metazoa; phylum Chordata; class Aves; order Coraciiformes; family Cerylidae; genus Chloroceryle; species Chloroceryle aenea. The sequence continues at coordinate 214,951 of VWZY01000966.1, read as the reverse complement.
ACATAATGAACTAGATATTGCTGACACATCACTTATCATCCTAAAGTTTATCTGCCATGATAAACTATAAGGCATGCTATCACTCATCTAATTTATTGTCCAACACATGTATTTAACCATTAAGGAAAGAACAATACTGTATGGATTATTAAACAAATGATATATGGGGCCATCTGCTTAAGTGTATGACAGTTGAAAGGTAGGTTAATATGGTATATGTCAATATATGTTAATCACTTGAATTATGCCACCACAGCAAAGAGATCTAAATTATCCAACCTGAGTAAGGAATGTTAGGGGCCTAAATCTGTACTTGGGCAACTGCTTTTCAGGGATGTCAGGTGTTAAGTATGCAGCTCACATCATTCACTGAGCTCAGCAGAGGCTGTGATTGCTAAGTGCTCCTGAAAATAAGGTCATCTGAATTTTGTGCTACTCTGCCTAACTTTTGGATTTGGTTTTAAAACTTTGGCCAGAGGTATCTAAGGGAGTGAGGGTTAAATATCCCTTTTATCAACTTGACCGAGATTTATTATGTAATGCACTTCTTCCCAAGAAAGATGTTTAATGCTATTGATTGCAAGGTTGCCTACTTAAAATAGCCTAATGTGACAAATGATGGATACCACATAGAGCAAAATTGTAGGCTGATTCCAGATACGAGCATGTATCGTATGTGTATCAGAGTAGCAGCTTCATTTTTCATGAGGGCAAGTTGGAAGGTCATCCATTTCACTTAATGGCATTCAACATTTTTGTTAGTTTGACAACCATTATGGGCTTGATCCTGTTATTCAAGGCAGTCATTAAACTGCCATTGACCTAAAGTGGGTAGGAGTGGGGCCAAGCTTTTGAATATGCAAAGCAGACACTATGAGATTAAAAAGAACTCATGAATAACACTGAAGAGTGAAAAAAGCACTATGGTGGCTGTTATATTTAAACAATAACAAACCTAAAAAATATTTGTTACACATATTGCTGTTAGACTTAGGACCTTCTGAATCTTACGTCTTTATTTTGGAACATAAAGAAAAATGGCTTCAGAAATGACAGAACTCTTTAGATCACTGCCACTGCATCTAGAAACCTTTTCATGAAGTCACAAGACTAGGCTCAGACAACACAGACTGAAGATTTACATTATAATCTCAGCTTCACAACTGCAGAAAAGGCCACGGCCATGGCAAAAACTGAGGAAAATGTCATTTGTGAGAAAATGAAGACAAAAAGCTAACTGATGTTCAGGTTGCCATGCATTTCATATTATTGTCATGTATTTCATCTTATTATGCACTTCATAGCATAAATGAAAAGGAGATAGAGAATTTTGTACATAATGATGTAGAATGTACGAGGTCAAATATCTGTTAACTAATTCCTCTCTAGGTCTTGTCAGAATGGGAGACATATCAAGAATCTGCTTCTTAACCCCGTAATTGCATAATTAGATGAAGTAGTGAATTCTAGGCATTTAAAATGCCCTAATTACAGGTTGAATTAAGTCATTTATCCTTATTTACTCAGTAAGAGTCATCAGAGATAACCAAATAAGGACTTAATTAGACGATATCTTTACAATACTTAATTTGTATTTGGTAAAAGGAAATAGTTTGTTAACATTGGGAAGTAGGTGTGTGGGCTTTCAAGCATATTAAATCTAGCCTTATAAAAATGAGTGGTTTTAATGGCATTTAGAATATTTCTTAAAACTGTAATAGGAAGTCAGAGAGAAAGGAGGCAAAGAAAGTTATTTCTAGAAAGAAATATGTTTATTAATGAAGAAGGCAGTGAAAGAGACACGTTTAGGAGGAAAAGAATATTTCTATTATTGCAGTGCATTTTATGCTTCAGCACGAAAATGAAAACAAGACTTTTCATTGTTTCTTTTTTTCAGGCTGTCATGTGTCATCAATGTCTTTCCTCCTTTGTTGTAGCTTCCTATGAAACTTTTGGGTATTTGCTGCATATGCTTCAGAGTATGCCAAAACAAGACTCAGGCTTGCTTGATGCCTGAATGTGCTCCTGCTCTCTTGCTGAATGCACACTTCTCTCTGCAACATCTACACGGATACTTCCCACCTGCCAAGATATGCTTGAAAAGGATCCAGGCACAGAGTTAGACCAAAAGAGCACTCCTTGTGGAGACCCAGTCTGTTACCTGCCAATTACTGGTTCCTGAGGTATAGAAGTGCCCCAGTGGTAGCAATGTTTTCCATGGCTATCTTTTGAATGCTAGTATGAGAGGAGATGGAGAACACAAATATTTCTTCACAATGAACCTGCAGGGGGGCTGTTTAGCTATGAGAGCACTATCTCTGACTTGCACAACAAGAGTAACTCAAGATTTTTCCAGGATATGACATGGAGAGTCAGGAAAATGATGAAATGTATAACAGGCTCAGAGAATGTTTACTTTGGTTTTGTGCTCATTCAGGATCAAAGAGAAAGACAAGAAGAGGTTGCAAACTTATCTGTCATAAATCATAGGCATATTCCTAAATCATCGTGCAAAGTAAACTCTTTCAGTTTTATAAATTGTTATATATTGTTTTACAGCATTGATATGAAAAGATATTGATGATGTAGCCTGATTCAAAAACTGATTTTGAATGAAATGAAAGGAGATTTTGAAAGTGAAAAGAAATATGATCTGAAAAATACAGTTTCATGTGGATAAGTAAGTTCAAACTACACTAATTCAGTACTTTAAGGACTTTCTTTGCTCATCTTTGCTTGCAAGAATTTTAACCTTTTTACCTCTCCCAGAAAAGAGTCCAGGAAATATAGCAAAGGATACCAGGTCTTGTGTAATCCTTTAATGAAGGCTTTGCATGACTTGCTAGGCAAGTATTCATCAGTTAAATCTTACCTTACCACGAAGTTGCTTTCACATTTCCAAACATAGAACAAAGGGAGAAGGTCAGAGTTGTTGCCTGAAACACAACCAACAGATGAGAGGATTATTCCTTCCCTTGTTCATCCATCTGAAAGCACCAGGTTTATTTATCACATATATCTGTCTGTAATTCTCAATACTGATTTCTCTGCCTTTGCTCCCTTGTTATGGACATTTTACTGTAAGTCTAAGATTATTTTTTTTAAACTTAGAACATTGCAGTGGGTATTTAATTTCAGTTAGTTCTGATCTATTTAGTTTTGTACTGTCAAACTAAGAAGACGGATGCATTGGTTTATAATTATACACTCCAATAAAGGTATCACAGTTGAATAAGTTTTGTCTACCAGTGATCAATTTTAGCAAGTACTGTCTCCTTTTGTTCTTTTGGAGTGTAAGTCCATCATGTGAATTGCCTGTCACACAGTATTTCTGGAACTGTTTTGTTATAATAATACTTTTACTCTAATTTCGGAACTATTTCAAAATGTGTCTGGATTGCTTCATTATGTAGAACATTAAAGTAGTTGAGAGGTTTTCTTTCTGTCCCAGGTACCTTCAGTAGGTTTTGATTTCAAGATCAGAATCTCTCTGGCAGCTCTAACAGGAATAATAGAAATAAATCCACATGTTTTTAGCTATTTCCAGTGCAATATCATCTGTTCTTTTTGAAAAGATCTTAACACCTTTGAGAATTTAAGAACATCTGTCACTGATGCTTCAATTTTTTATTTAACTAGGTGTCTACTTTTAGTCTCTCTGTCATCCTTATTCTTCCACCTTCACTGTTTTCTTCGGTCAAAAAAAAGACAGATAGCTAGCTACTTTTCTACCGGCCCTAACAGTCTCTGAGCCACTGCCTGCAAAGTGACATAGGGAAAAAAAAAAAGCTCAAAGAGCTTATGACACTTCAGCAACTGTGACAGATGACTTTCAAGGCTGCTGCTGTCTTTTTCCTTCTGTTTTCTTTCTTACCTGAACTGCCACATATTCCCTTCCGGTAATTCTTTTTGATTTGTGAAATAAAAAGGAGGGAATGTTCAAAACAAGCATGCAGGAGAATTTAAGGATTTAATTAATTAATTTGCTGAATGGTATCGATTAACAATGGCTTGAAAGCAGACCAGATGTGGATTTCTTACAGCCTCAAACAGAAAACAGTCCGAGTTTTGATCACTGATTTACGATCATCAAAAGTAGCTCCCTACAAGACTGCAGCATATTGGATGCCTGGCTGGAAAGCATGTCCTTAAGGAGAAGAGCTAATAGAATTGGGGAAGAAAACCAGCTGGAATGGTCAGAGCTTTGTAGCATTGGCAGCTGTTTCAAAACTTCATACAACATGCCAGTAGACCTGCACGGTCTATGGGCTGTACTGGATGATGATAAGATTGGGAAAGACAGGAGTGAATATGGAGCTTCCATTACATCCAATAGCCAGAAAAGGAGGTTGCCCCTCTGACAAGGATCATCATTACTCAGAATCAGATGTTCAAATAATGGAGTGCTTTCTGATATTCATTCATTCTGCACTGCATTTAAAATGCATTAACACAGTGATACTTGATGTACTGTATTATGCAGCCTATCAGTTTTGAAATGGAGTTTAGCCTGTCAGCAAAATCCTCCTCAAATAAACTTAGTCAACCTTGGATCAAGGTGGCTTAGGGAACCCACGTAATTTTAACACATCTGTCACATGTTTTCTCATATTTATCACATCTGTCATACTTGTATTATACAGGAACTTTCTCCATATATGAGTATAGGGACAGTTTTGTGTCCACAGGGTTAAAATATTTGTACAAAATAGAATCACTTTAATTCTTACAGTTACTCAGTACCTTTACTTATTTTGGTCTTGCTTTATGTCTTTTACTCTTCCTTTGTGCCTGATGACTTATTTTCAACATTTTACGGCACCCAGTGTTAAGTGAGCGTTACTTCACACAGTTATTTCATTACATCAAAACCCATCCTGGATTTCAATTGCACATCAGTAAACATTAGAAAAAAACCCACAATTTTTCAGAACTGTTGTGTACAGCTAGATTTTTGCACACTGGGTAACTTCTGACAACAGCAGATGTGGTCTTTGGGGAGATCTGGTGATACAAAAGCAAGTTCAAGTAACATCAGGTATGAAGAGCTTCCCAGGAACAGTCCATATCTTGTTTCTGTAATGCTTGACATAGATTTTTGCAAAATGTCTTGATTCTTATGGTGTGAAGACAAAATTCTTCATGATTCAGGGGAATAAAGGATACCAAAGCCCACCACTGAGGCATCTGCCTAACACTGTGCTCTTAAATTAAGGGAGGTCCTCTTTCTCCTTGCTCTTTTTTCTTTCTTCAGGGAATATATTTTATTTTTAAGAATTGAGAGTTTGGCTAGCTACTGATTTGGATAATTGAGATGACTCTGTATATATTTATATTTACAAGATGCTCATAGCAATCTTTCTTCCATGACTACTTCTATATTTTTCCCATTACTTTAGCAGCATACATCACTAGACTTTTATCTGGAAAAATGACAGCTTCCAATCCTTCTGAGGCTTCACTGAATGAAAGGTTGTTATTATTGTTAGTCTGTAGGGTGTTTCCATTCTTTTCTCAAATGTGCAAGCACTGTCATATTTTCTAGCTCTGCAATGAACTTTTTTCTTCCCTTAGTCCAAGGTATAATTTTCTTAAGGAAACAATGTGCAATATAAAGATTCATGCTTTGAGATTTCAGATGATTAAGTCAATTCTTTTGTTTCTCATCTGAAGTCACTTTTCTAGCACTAAGAACCTTTCCCTTTTTTTTTTTTTTAATCGTATTTATGTTTCCAAATAACTCTTGTAGTATTTTCAAGCTTGTTTTATAGCCCAGCTTTATTGATGCTACTTCATCAGGAACAAGCCCTTACCACTTCAGAGGCTGCTTCATTAATACCAAGTAACTTCTATTGTTGCACTCTGTAATCTATGGTGATATTTGCCAGCTGACACATTTATCTGCTAAGAAAACAATGCTGAGGGATTACAGATAAATCAAATGTATCTATTTAAAATGTGATGAAGTCTAACAAGTTTTTCTTACTCTTTCTTGCTAGGCAATCTTTTAATCTTATTTTCTCACAAGAAGACGTGTTTTCAAAACTGACGAAATCTTTGAGGCTAGAAGGGTAGCTGTTTACATAAGTGAAAAAATGCAAAAAATATACTTTTATACAAAAGCCTTTCATTTGTCTTGGGTACCTTTAAATGGGGTCAACGCACACATGCACATACACATAGATATATACATTTCTTGCAGCTCATCAGAAAGTGATCAGCAATTTCTTTATTGATGGTTTGGTTACAAGTTCTTTTGAAAACTGAGGTGAGAACTCACTCACTAGATGTTCTTAAGCTCTATTTTTATAATACCAAGCCCCAAACTGAACCACACTGCTCCTGAAGCAATCATCCTTTCCATTCACAGTTCTTTCTAAGGCATAGCACTTCATACTGGTGAAGGAAGGATAGTAAGTCTTCCATGACCTTTCAAATTGCAGAGGTGAGGCAGAGGAACTTGGTCTCATTTCTATGACTAGCTTCCTGACTTAACAAAATGTTTTCTTGCCTACAATAGAGATCTAAGAACACTAAGCTGAAATACAAATAAATCTATTTACCTTAAAGACACAGACTAGTGAGTTTAACATTATTGAGCTATTGGAATAGCAGATAGACAACAGACAGAAGGGTTACTGGCTTTACAGACCAAGCCTCAAGTGTGTTTTGATTAAAATACATTGCAGCATCTTCCTACATTTTTGTAAGTTCAGTTACATGTTCTATTCCATTTCAGTCAGATTTACTATAAGCGTGGAGTTTTAGTGAAAATCAGTTTATTTAGGGGCTTATGGATACTTTGGAGAAGAAATGATTGAAAATGACCATGCCCATGTTCATTCCTTGACAACAGTAAAATATCTGCTGGTGTTAGTGGGATCACCATCAATATACTAGCTTTTTTTTTGTTTCCCTTTCTAATACCTTTAGCTGTAAAACCAGTGATCATCAAACCTGTGTTTTGTGAAAATCTCTTCTACTCTCAAGAATCATGGTTATATTTGCATTCAATTCTAGATACTTTGCTTGGCTTCACAGATTCTAGACTTCATTCATCTATGTCAAGCTAAAATTCTGTCATTGTTCATCTACTGGGTTGTTTGTCTTGTCTCTGTAGTCCCCATTTCATTCTTTACCCCCATGGCTGAATTCATGTGCCTGATTCCAGAGCAACAGTGACATTTTACTGATAGCTCTAGGAAAGTGCCTCATGTGTGCCTTTGGTGGGAGAAATCGTTTAAGAAACGAATGGCTGCAGCTCATAGATTTTTATGAATGTCAGATTTTGTTGGGATTATATGCACAGAGTAAATGCAGTCACTTTGCATGTGTACTCTATTCCATGACGTGTAAATTTAATAAGGCAAAAAAAATAGCTTTACACTACTTGCAAACATTATTGCATCTTTCTATGGTTGAGGGATCAGGGAAGTTCTGTTAAGACTCATATAATTATGATGGAGATTTTTAAAGCTTGCTGTTCTTTCAAAGAATTCATCAGATTGTTTGATACCAGTTTTGGTTTACTTCCTGCATTTAGGCTGAATAAAGTTCATCATTGGCATTAGAAAATACTACTTATTATTGCTTGAAACATCAGAAAATACTAATTTTAATTAAATTTTCATCGAATGTCTACTGTACTAGTCATGCAGTTATAACCTTGCTGTGTGAACTTAATTTTGTTTCTAGTTATAGGATATTCAATTTTCACAAAAATCCAGTGTTATTAATGATGACTATTAAAAGATGGCATTTTGTATTACAAATGAAAAAATAATCCCCCAGAAAATGAGTGTAACCAAACAGGCAAGAGACTTGGTTCTACTTTAGAAAAATTCACTAGTCCAATAATATTTGCTGACGTAGTTTGTGGCACATTACCAAGTAGTCTTCAAAAATTGTAGGTATCACATTTATGCATTTATAGAATATTACCAAGGACTATATGAGAAGGTAAGGAGTCCTAATGCTCAGTTTTAGACACTCGGAGTTAGCTGTCAAATGTGAAATGGACACTTTGTAGAGCAATTAATTTTACTTATCCTTGAGGCTTATTATGAGATGACCTTTAGGAAGTGCTTACTTCTTGATAGTGAGTACCAAAGGAGGCTAGTTTGTCTGAACATCATTTAGTTGGGGCAGATGAATCTTACTAGCTTAGCACTAGAAAATATCAATGACTTCCAGTCTTCCAAACTAGTCTTAATTTAAGCAGAAATATATGAAAAAATCAGATCATCTGAATGAATGTTGCAAAACAGCTCTCTCCCTGGACTCTGTGTTTTTACAGGAAGATTTCTTTTCTCCAATATTGACAGTGCAGCAATTTGTTTCCCAACAGATTTGGGGCTCCCTGGGATGGGAGGGGCCCTGGGACTGGACCATTTCAGATGTGCTGGACTGAGGACATGCTCCCTGCACATGAGCTGTAGGCACCCTACTACATCCCTGCATGCCTCATCCAGACAGGTCTCCAGGCTGAGTATACATAGATGTTTACTGGGAAAGTACAATTACCTCTCCTATTGCTTTTTCTGAAGTGATTAAACCTGGCCCAGACTGCTATAGCCAGAGGAGTTGGTCAGCCTTTGGTTCTGCTGCCCAGCTGCAGCCTTTTAGCCCAGTTTACAATCCAGAGGCTTAAACACAGTAAACTGTGAAACATTAAGTCCTTTAAAATATTAAACCAAAATGATCTCTAAGGGGTTCACTTACAGGTCTCCTGAAGAACTTCCCATCTCCATCTTTTCTTTTCCAAGTTTCCACTCTCTCGTGGCACTATTTTGCTCATTATGGCTAAAGCAGATAACCGTGAGCAAGGCTTTGTAATCATGTCAGAAATGAGGGACAGATCTGCACAGACTGGATCTACTGCTATTTGTCACCTTTATGTGGCCAGAATGTGTGTGGGAAAGAAACAGGATGTAATTCAGAGCTTTGGGGATCTTCACTTTATTGTGAGCAGTACTTTAAATGTTTGATATGTCCTAATTACAGTACTTAATGGTTTTCCTTCAACACATGCCTAGAACAGCTCTGGTTTAACTACCGAGATTCCTGACATTCCTGGGGGTCAGGCTGCATTATTTCAGGAGATGAATTAGATTCTGAAGTACCTAACAGATCTCCCTCTCTAGCAGCAAGCACAATGGTCAGAAAAAAATGAGTTTTCTCCTCTAGTTCTTGTGTTGGTTCCCTTTTTATTTAAGCAGTCATATTAGAAGTGGACCATAGCACTGCCTTCTTTTATATTCCCTGTTTAAAAACAGTGAGCTGTCTCAGCAATTTGACAAAGCAACTGCAGGTGCTAGTCATAAAAATCACCTTCATCAGTGGATCAATTTTCTCTCCCTATTTTCTCCCACTCTACAAACCTCTTAAACACTTGACAGTATGTTGAGTGTTCATTTGTGGGCATAGATTCCTAAAATTCTTGTCAAGATCAGTATCCTTCATTACATCTTGCATTACCCATATAAAACCTCTGCCTGTTTTGGCCTGCTCTTTGGGTCTATGAGATGGAATCGATGTAGGAGATGATTCATCTTCTTTCATGACTGTATCCTCAATGTATTAGTTTTGTTTTAAATTAATGTATAAAATTTAACAACTACTTTGAGGAGACTATGTAAAAATCAGATGTGTTTCATGATTAGGAAGACAGAGTAGTTAAAGGTTTTTTGTTTTTTACTGTGTTGTGCAGGAATTAATTGTATGCTACTTAGGATTTTACTGATGATGTCAATTCACTTAAGAATATGAATGTTCCCTGACAATTTTGTTTCAGCTTGTTTATTCTTTGAAATTGCAAGGATTATGAAGCAGTAAATTCAGTACTCCAAATTTTACATTCATATTGTTACAAAAGGTACTGCCTTTACACTGTTTACAACAAAGAAGTCAATAGATCTACTGTTTATCACACAAAAAATAATCCTGTTTAATAATTGAGTGACCCTTGCATCAAAACCTGTATTTCATCATTGTGCAAGTATAGGAACCTCACCCTAGCAAGGGAAATACTAATTGAGGATGAACTTATGGAGCTGCTTTTATCTGTTATATTTTTTTCTCCTTGTGAAAGGCTGGCTTTCTCCTTTTGATTTTATGCTCAAAAAGAGGATTCAGATGTTTCAGTATAAGGCAATAGACTGTCATTATAGAATGACATTGAAGTTCAACTTGAAAGTGTTAAATTAATGACTACAGTGAAAATTGCAATTATGTAGAAAGCACCATTACAACCAGCATTGTAAGCTCACAGAAATCTGCAATGTACACACAAAAAATCAGTGTACTTATACCAGGTACTTTTTTTTTTTAAGCTTTCCAGGTGGCTTGGTGTCTTCTTCGAACATAGAGGCTGATTTTCATAGACAGAAAGAGGTATTTTGCTGTGAAATGTGTTCAGATTTTAATGTGGCAATGGTACATTTAACCTGGAGCAAATATGTGAAAATGTCATCCAGGACCAAATTTGACAATTACTTTCCAGGCAGAACAAACTGCACTTTTTGCCTGTGAACTTTCTGAAAGCCATAAATTATGTTTCTTTACAATCTTCCAATGAGAGCTAAATAAAGAACTATGTGCAGGGGAAGAGAATTTCAGAAGCACAGTAAAATTATCATATCTTAAGTGGAAAATAGTTGTAACATTTTTTTGTTTGCTCAAAATTTTCTGATAACACATAGGGGTTGGTAAATAAGTGTTGCTATAATTTATGTAAATAAGCAAACGTTGTGAGCAGACTAGTTTACTGTTTATATAGCTCCCAATCTAGACACACAGGAATGTGTCTAGAGTTCCGATAAGTAACACTGAATTTAGAATTTCCACGAATTCTGAATGTGCTTTTCTCTATTTTTTTCACTGCAGAAACTGTTACCTGCAGAAGATGATGTTAAGTCTCCTGGAATTTATGAAGTTATTTCTCTCCAAGGTGGCTAATTAGAATTATAGTATAGATAGTACATGGGTTCAGTCACCTTCTGGACATGCATATATATTTCTACTGGCTCCAGGGAGAGATTAGGGTAACTGTGAGGCCTCAGTTGTTTTTTTATTATTATAGAATATTTATATGAGTGGCAATCAGGAATAGCAGTTTTTATTTCCTTCCACACTGTGCTCTTGAAATTATATCCTCTGGCATGTCAGAACATCCTTTCCAAAGAATGGAAACCCAAACACAAAAAACTTTTGAGAAAGTAACTAAACTGACCATCAGAGGTGATGTACAGAGTATCTACTGAGTATCTAAGATTAACTGTATAGGTGGGAAAAACCCCTCAAATTTTCCAGAGCCTGATCTTTTGCTGAGATGTAGAAGTAGCCAGTACGAATTTATACAGTTCGCAACAACAAATTTAGGTTTCTTCCTTACTTACACTGTATTTCCACTCAGTACCTACTGATACTGTTTTCAGCTTTGTGAATTACACCCCTGTAACTATTTGTTATAGCATTTAGAGTAAATTCAGTTGTTCAATAGAAAGTGAAAATAATTTTCCCACAGCAGTCAGATTTAATCTACCAATCAGCTGTAAGATAAAAAAGCTGTCTTGCATAAAATGTCAGCATTTCTAGATTTTCACTTTACAGGACTGTATGCTATTGTCCAAATCTGAAGGTAAGGGCCCAGCTGCTCACCAAGGTGCTCACCGATTTATTGTTGCTCTAAACACTCCTTTGGTATGTGATAGTTCTTTATGCATTGTGTAGGTCTTGACATTTTTTAAGCGTGTGGTTATTTCTTCTCTGTCATTTTCTTATTTTTCTCATAGTTGAAGCACATAATACACCTGGAATTTGTTCTAACATCAGTGCATGGGACTGTTTTACATATAGAGTGTTCAACTGTGTAAATTGTTAATCTTTTCTATTATTTAGCCTGTTCAACTGAAGGCACTAACCACTATTAAGGATTCAATACTCATGGCAAATACATCAAAAATTCAGCATTATTCTATGTACTTAAAATTACTGCATATATTTGTAGTATCTCAAATTCTATTGCTGCCTCTGTTCCATGCAAGAGCAGATTTTCTCTTAATCCCTGTAGACCGCAGGGTATTAAGAAGCCATTAGTGGGGAATAACAACTTTATTAAGCCTACTAACTTAAGAACAGGGTTACATATATCCTTAAAGGACGTCTTCATATTAACCATCTACTCCGACAGAAATTTCTATATATCAATCCTCTAATTCTAAAGGCATTGCAAGGACTGGGGAAAAAAAAATATTTCAGGGCCATAAAGCAAAACTTCTTGGAAAGGCACATGTGTGAAGATGTACAGCAGCAGAAAATATTTGCATGGTTAAGTCTGGATGAAGCTGGCCTCTGTGTGGTGGCCTCCACACCACCTGGAGCAGTGCAGCCCTTATACCAGGTACTTCCCAGCAGTGCTGACCAGCTGCTGCTGTCCTGAAATGACAAAATCCCACTCTTGGATGTTCGTATAAGGGCTCTGAGTGCATCTTCTCCGCTCTGAGAGGTTTTCCTGGCAGAGTGACCATCTTCCTCTGGGGATGTTGGGGAATATGCCTCCACAATCCTGCCTTGAGGCCTGGCTGGGAGTGGTGAGGCCTTAACCTGCTGACTGCTCATCTAATGTGTTTAAGAGAGATTGTCTCTTCAAAAACAAACTGCAATAGCATGTTACTGAGGTTATGAGGCTACAAGACTACATTTGTGAGCTAAGGGAAAAATTTCAGAGCAAGGCATATTGAAATGTGTTTTCAAATGGTGAACATCTGCTTTCTAGGTGATTTGATATTCCTTGTGCTTTGAAAGTAAACAAGCACATATTATTTCTGTACTTCCAGTTGGAATCTTTTTTTCATTCATAAAATTATCTGTCGCTATATTCAAAAGCAGTAGATGAGTCAGGTCAGATGCTGAATCAAATGCCTTGACATCCGAATTAGCTACCTGATCTTGCTAAGAAGGTAACCCACAGGAACATGACAGCAATTGATTTTAGATACCTCATGTTTTTTATGCTATCCATGACACTTCACATCTGCAGTTTCCCATTTTAAATTTTGAAGAATAATCTCAGAGAAAGCTTTATTCAACCATTATGCTTTTAGATGAGCAACATGCACTCTTTTCCCTGAAGTTCAATGCAATACAATTTTGTTTTCATGTATTTCTGCTTCACTAGTGTATTCCATTAAGGCATTTTCAGGAACACAAAACAGAATAACTTTCACTATACTGAGCACATGTTCCTTAATAAGATCTGGGCATGTGTCTGTGGGGATTTTTTGTTTTGTTTTGGTTTGGTTTTTATCAGTATGTTCTTTTTTTTTTCTCTGTAGTAAAAATCTTTGAAGACTGATAACTACAACACTGAAGTATTTGCAGTTATTCCACACTTTTGCATGTTTTTAGTGACTTAGATGCAGGTTAAACAATGGTTGCCCTATGAAAGATGTAAATGAAGTACAGTGATACTAGAAGTCTTTGATACTTTGCACTTTTCAGCATCACGGGCTGTGATAACACTGCTACTTGGAACTCTGCATTTATAATTCTATGGTATCACTTGCAGAACATGGAACGTAACTTTGGTGGAAAGGTGGGTGGGGTCTGATTTTTCAAATTATTAGTTGCCTTTGGTGAAACTCATCATTATTCCTGTTTTTGCAGATGCTGATCCTTGAGTATATTTAAAAGTTCTGTAAAGTACAAATAAAAATGAAGCATGTTAATTAAAATCCTCTTCCTGTTACAACTCCTTCATACATTCTTCTCTGAAGTGATGTTTTATATTCATAATATGTTAAAAATTAAGTGCTGAAAGCATATTCAAAAACATTTTCAAAATGCTTTCACTTTTCACCTGTAATTGAGTCATCAATATTAGCAACCAGCTATGAAACTAATTTGGCTTATTGCATTACTCATCCTCACATCTTAATTATTGATTAACACTCTCACTGACAGTAAAAGGTTCCCTTTGAAATGTAATTACTGCACTGTAACACTATGCTATAGCTGTGTCCAAAATTATCTGTGCTACAAAATTTCTTTATAATTACAATAGTAGGTTTAAATTTGCAGCTGGACAAGCAGGCAAGCATGTGAAGCCTAATACATTCATATGTATTAAAGGATCATCTGTAAGGGAATTAAACATCATGATGTGGTTTATTCCTCCAGAAAATTAGCTTGGTAGCCAAATGAATGTGTCATGGCTTTTGCCACCTGCTTGCCATCCTCCATCATCTGTATACCGCTTGCAAAGATCATGTTTCTTTGATTAAAACCCAGTGTCACTGGGAAACCACAAAATTAGTTTTTGGGGTTTTTTATACCATCACTACTCTTCGAATGCATTACATTAAGTCAATCATAACATGATGAAAACATATTAAGTGTGCATGATATTTGTCATATATGATACAATATTAATTTAGCGTGCTATTAGAATAGATCATAGAATATGGCAGTTTGGCTGGAAATTTACTTTCAGAGTACTGAAAGAGTAAGCTCTGCAGAGTACTGTAAATTATTTTTGAGTGACTGGTGTTCCATGTTTCTCTCCCTGCAATGAATTCATAGGAACATCAGCTTGTTGGACACAGCAAGCAGTCCAGTCTCTTCTCTATCAGCTGGGTGACTATTAACAAAATAAGTTTACTTATGTTGCATTTGGTTATCTTTGTTGGTTTACTGTCTGCACAACTTTATTTTAGCCATTAACTTAATTCAATTTGTTTTGTATTATTTGTATCATTCTGACTTAAAACAAGGTACTGTGAGAATACAAAGTCAAGGCCAGTTCACACCACGATAAGCAAGTCAAGTTTAACAAGAAACAGATACAGACCTTGGCTATACCAGTTAAGAAGCCTAGAAGATAGGTTGGAAAGTGCCTAAGACAGACTAGAACAAGAGAAAATCTAATGTGTGATTGTGAACAGCACATATAGTAAGCAATGAGATGGAAAGGTGGTAATGTGGCTACTGGACAAAGCTTCAAGGACAAGGACTTTTTGTCCTTGAAGACATGTAGACATGTTTGTATGATAATGGTAGGTTGGTAAGAAGTTAGGAAATGAGTAAGCCTGCATGTAAGCATGAAAGTCACTGGGGCTGTCTGAGATGTCAAGGAATGTGTGGATGTCATGCTGGGAAGTGCTGTTGCAAAGGGGCTGTTGGAGGGCAGGAAAGGTCATTTTTTTGTCTACTTTATTTTCCCCCTATAAAAACACATTTCCAATGCTTTTTTATTTATAATACTTTTCATGATTCTCTCTTCTTTACAAAAATAATCAATAATCACCAATATAAATAGTCTGGGGATAATAAATATGTAGAAAGTATTTGTCTCTATCAGAAAATGTTGTTATCCCTTCTTTGGAGCAGTTATTCTTTCTCACTCTGAGTCTTCTTTTTGTGTCTTCCTTAACATTTGCAAATTACTTAATACATAAACTTAATTTCTCTGTATTTCTACCATTACTAGCCTAATTTTGCAGATTCAATTTTAAGGATTGATTCATCACTTGAATTTTAGTCTATTCGTATTTCAGATTTTGAATGACAGGGAGACAGTTGTCAGCAGAGTAGTTTTAAGCCCAACTCCTTTTGTGAAGTAGGAAATTAGTAAAGAATTATGAGACCCGACCAAAGGTATTAAATTGAGGTTTATAATCCCTCTTTTGTAGTCACTTTCACAAATCTTGTACTTTTCTCAGCGTATTTTCCCAAAATTAAACAGTCTTTCCTTTGAAAATTTTGTATACTTTTTAATCTCAAGGGAGCTTTCAGCAAGAGCCCTTAATTTTCTGTCTATTTATAAACTTCCTTAATTCAGCTGGATTTTGAACTATTTTTTCCAAAATAATGTTTCTTTAACACCTTCAAATTGACAGGTTTTGTAAGATGTTTTCTTGGGGTACTTATTCATAATTTGACCATCATAATTCTAAATTCTTGTACCCTCAAGAGAGGACTGTTAGTAATTTCATCAGGTTTCCAGATTATACATTTTTATGTAGTTCTCTTGATTTCAAATTTTACTGATAAAGCTTCTTACACAGCATCATTTATGTCACAAATTGTTTCCAGCTTTCTTTTCAGTGAGTGTCCCCATGTCTGGGGTAAGAGTCTGTGATTTATTTGCATGGAGACACTGCAAAAAATATATTTTTTTTTTTTTAAGGGGGAGAGGCTTTGTCTAGACATTTTTCCGTATGATACTGGGTGCTATGAATGTTACAAAATCAATTCAACCCCCCAGACAGTCTTCTGCCTTCACCCGTAAGCCAATAATGCAGCTGCTGTATCCTTAGGGCTGACTTGGATTACAACCACCAGGCAGACAAGGAACACAGAACTCTTGGCAAGAAGGCTCTTCACTCATTTTTCTGACTACAACATTATATAAAGAACCATCTAGAGGAAGGCTAATAGTTTATATATGTCCTTGGAGGTTGATGTATGCATTCAATAGGAGGAGCTGCTGAAAACAGTAAATGATTTCCACAGATGGAAAAGTAAGGTGAATGAAAGGGTGGCATTAATGGAATTTGCTTTGGGTAACCATGTTCCCACTTCACACAGTGTTACAAATCCAAACTTCTACAAGTGAGGATTCTCACTTGGTAGAATAGGCAAATAAAGAAATCTTTCAGGTGCTCCAGGTCTCCAGCTCTATGCCAGCCTCCATCACAACAAGCAATTACTAAAAAAACCTTACATGCAGTTTCCCTGTGTGATTTAAAAGCTGCACAGTGTTTTTAGTACTGCCTGTGCAGCCCATATACTGATGGTCTGCCCCGTGTGCCAGCTGACCAGCTGTGTTTGAGGTGTTGTGGTAAGCAGGGATTTTTGTCTCCAGGTATGAAAATGTCTGGGTCACATAAACAACGTGGGTCACCTTTAACACTGCCTTAACCTGTCCCCTCAGGTAAGAGGAAAAAGCTGTGTGGATTCCACGGAGCTGATGGAATAGATTTTAAAGATAAAAAGTACTTTATCCTTCAGATATTTCTTAAGAATAAAAAGATCCTTTGATTCTTTAAATACATATCAGTTTTATTTACCAGAACTGAAATTTATTTCAGTGTTTTCATGGGTATGTGCCTGTATTGAAAAGAACTGCAAAAATTTAAGCAGAGCAAATTCAAGCCTTTTTCAAATATCCCTTTCTGGTAGTATAAAAGAATTATTTTTTTATTTTTTATTTTTTTTTCTATGAACAAGCATTTTTCTTCCCTTCAAAGACTTGTCTATTTTGAGACTGGTTTCTGTAAAAGTTATCATTTTAGTTCTGTTATTAAAAACATTTGCGATGATAAACATTCAAAAATCAATAGCTATTAAGTTATTTGATTCATAATACTAGGTGCTTTCTAGCAGTATAGCTATTTGAGCTGAAAATTATAATATTCAAACTCCATATGTAATCGATCATGTACTTGTTGAATAGCTCATTCTCAGCTATTTTCCATTGCTATTGCTGATAGGAATCTTCAGAAGGATGATTAATGTGTTCTAGGATACCATTCTAAATCCACAAGATTTGCAGCTGCACACTTGCCAAAAGAGAGAAAAGACTTCTGCTCTGTAGTGCATGTAATCAAGCATCCAGCTGTTGAAAATGTTATAAAATAATGAAGCATAATTGGAGAACTTTTAAGCAGGGTTTCTGCTCTGTCTCATAGCAGCTGGTACAAGTGGAAAAGCCTAGGAAACAAAAAGTGGCACACTTCTTCCAGACATGAGTTAACAAGAAATTGATATATGCATACCCCTAAGAAAAAGGAAAGTCAACGCAGTGGCTGAAGTAAATATAAGTGGGGAAATGATCATCAGAACTATTGACTGTGAATAAACCACCAGAAGCACAAGCAGACAATGGAAGAAGTAATTTCCCATGACATTACCTGCCAAGCAATAGGTTACCAATAGCAACCCTTCCAGAGGATAATGGAGCATTTACTTGGATGCACAGTGAGTAATGGCAAATGAAGTACAGCTCCAAATTGTTTCCTTTTAAAAAACTCTTTATACTTTTTCAAGAGGCAACAATAGCATAAATTTACACCTCTGCTGGTGTAATTCAGTGTATCTCCAAGGAAGTCACCAGCCTACCACTCACATTTATTTGGTGAGCATCTAATCCAAAGAATGGGAGCTGGAATCCAAAGACAAAATCCTTAGTCACACACATAGTGCCATAAATACCAAATACACGAGGATCTAGCTTCTTTATTAACCTTGGAGTCTCTGTGCAACTAAGAAAGTGTCAATCTATGGAAAAGAAGCAACTGTAAACCTTTCACTTGAGCAGCATACAAAATGATGTATACTCTGAGTAGGCCAAAGGATGGGATGGATCAACTGTGTCAGTGAATCTATTTCAGGTAATTGCCTCACATGAAGTGTTATATAACACACATATAATCACTTGTTCCTAAAATGGGGGCATTCCAGTTAAAACCTAGAGAAGATGGTGTATACAATAGTTCTTAATATATTTCATTATATATTGATTTGACACAATCTTTGCATTTATCTTCTTATTTAACTTCTGTTCATCCAGCTATGTTTCAGTAGGATGATGCTACTTTTCTTCATAAAACAGGATTACTAGAATGAAGCAGTGCTGTTGCTTTTGTTAAAGACAAAATCCAGGGCTGGTAGGTAGTTAATCTTCCTCAACACTTGGAAGCAATGTTTTAGCTTTTCAGTCTGACAGATTGCTGACAGAGAACTAGCCATTTTTCACAGTTCTTTAGCTGTTTCTGTCTAATTCCTGACACCCGTGTAACTAAGTATGGGATTTATTTAATTATTAGCATTTCTGCCTGCTAA